>VUYV01000002.1:10803696-10971982 GCA_008711295.1 Anarhynchus alexandrinus
ATATGTAGTGTTCCTTTGTCTGTTGGAGCTTGGTGGCTAGAATACAGAAGATGCCTTCTGCAGAAACCCTGCCCATTGCTGGACTGCATGGGCCCTGCCAAGTGGACCACAGAACCGCTACCATGGCACGATGCCACAACTCTGGGTTGAGAAGCACTTCCTCTGAAGCAATCTTGCCCTAAGAAATTAAAAAACTGGGCACCAGAACAGGCAGCAGAGCTATTTCCATGCTGTCCATGCTCCCTTGCCTGGGAAATAAGGAAAAGAAGGAGGCAACATATGAAGAGGTGGATGACAGTGGAGTTAGGGAATGTGGGAAATAAAAGGAAATTAATATGCATGAGAATTTATGGGAATTGTTTGTGTATGCGTATATACATCCATACATATAAAATTATGTGTATGTTTTGTGTATATATATGAAGAGGCATGGGACAGGAGCGGATAGAAGCAGAGGGAGATGCAGAAGGCCAGAGTCCACCCAACACTTCTAAGCATGAAAGCAAAACTGAGGAAGGATCAGTCTATCTCTCCAGGAACGTATGACAAGTGTAGCATCTAAGACCTGCAAACAGACTTTGCACAAGGTCTTCTGACACAACCGTTCTTTACTTTCAGGTGCTTATTAAAAGAGCTGTGCACATTTACACTAATTAGCAGATGTACCTACATTTCTTTTCCCCCACCTCAGTTCCCCTACCGGCCTGCAGCACCCTTTCAGAGCTCTAGGCACTACAGCTTTTTCCTCAGCATCAGTGGCTTTTTCTTCCTGCCTAGATCAGTTTGCTGCCTCTGACAACGATGAGTCCCTCCAATAAAACAGAAATCTCCCCCTGAAAGCAACCAAATCGGTTCCCCTCTCTCATTTATTCTAGTGACTCCACAGTCCCTCCTGCTTCTTTCTCCTCTGACTTTCTCTATTTTTGGGTCTTATCATTATTGTGTATCTCTCCTGTTCGTGAGTCTTACGTTTTCATATTCCTGTGGACAGTAAAACCACCCATTACTTTCCTTAGTAGCAGTGCCATTTACCAAAAACTTCAATCTCTCCATGAACAGGCATATCTCATCCACTGACACCCAGACAGGTGTCTTTCATTCTGCAGTGGCTACTCATTGAAAATTTACTTTACAATCGATGTAGTCTTTAAGTGTCAATATTTTGGAAATCACATAAAAATGAATCACACTTTCTTTTTTCGAGCATATTCAATACGTTTTGGTAAATTCGGTTTAAAAGGTACTGAACCTGGTTTTCTTTAGAATGAGCACTGCTTAAATAAGAGCGGTTTCATCTGCCTCATTTCTAGCATTGAGCAGAATCCTCCACTATCTACTGTATTACAGATTCTTGCGGATTTTCTTCAGCAGCCACTTATGACAACTGCAAGCTTGTTTTACCCTGGGGATATATATGTATGTGGCCAGTTGCTTCAGGTCATATTCCTTCCAAATGGAAGTCGGCTTGACAGCTGTTAATTTGCACTTGGCCCTTCCATGTGTTGTTTTGCTCTAATTATTGGTCACTGTATGGAACAGGTGACAAATGCCCACATGAGAACCCTTTAAATCACTAGATGTACAATCATTAGGAAAACAAACAGGCAGGGTCGTTAAATACTAGTTTTCTCTCCAGCCCCAAACAGAAACAGATTTTAGCCAGTTTTGACATCTATTGGAAAGGGATGGAAAGAGGTGACAATACCTTACTGTTTATGAAACTAGCTTCCCATTCTGTAAGTGTCCTACTTTCAGAGAAAGAGGGGAATTTAAGGAAAATACAATTGTATGCAGAATACAATTGTATACCAGATGCAGAATCTGGTTTATCTAATGATTTTGTCACAAAGTTCAATTAGGTGTTCTTTCCTAAGTAAAACTAAATGTGCCTACCAAAATATTTCCGGCTACTACAATGATATCAAATAAAAGCAGGCAAAAAATTGTCCTTTCCAAGCAAGACAGTACTTGCTGAACAAGAATGGCAAAATACCATAATAATGAGCTTCCCTTCTACTGGAGTGTAGCATTGCAGAGGATATTTAATTGAAGTCTGCTTTCTCAGACTCCCAGGGCCTAATTTGGGTCTTAATTTGGGCCAGATTCTCTAAGGACATAAGCAGAGGACTTTTTTTTGTTCCGGTGAGTAGTGAGTAACTCTTGAATTTTTGCAAGATTATAGACCTGTCTGTAGTGAAAATTATGAATAATTTAGTTGATCTCAGTGGAGCTGCGTTAGTGAAAACAAGAAAAGATTCAGCATCTTGGACTCTTGGTGAAATTACAGCTTTTAGACCTGTGCATGCTGAAGATATTACAAGATGCTACTTGAGCGATGTCCTGTAAAACATGCTAAACCAATAATACAGGCACAACACACAGAAATAGAGTGGTTGACATAGGAAATGCTTTACTAAGGCTTAATCTGAACTTAAACTCACCGCTAAATGATATCCCACTTTTTTTTTTTTTATTTCTGCCTTTTAAAAATAGGTGTAAGTGCAACCTTCACGCAACTGGCTGTAAAGAAGAAAACAAAAGGCTACTTTGTGAATGTGAGCATAACACAACTGGCCCAGACTGTGGAAAATGCAAGAAGAATTACCAGGGCCGACCGTGGAGCCCTGGTTCTTATCTGCCTATACCTAAGGGCACTGCTAATATCTGTAAGTAGTTCTGCATAATAAGGATATTTCATTATTAGAATTCTGCCCCATATCATGACTCTGAAGGAAGATTAACGCTGGCGAAAGTTTGTCATTTCCTTGTGACCCAGTGCATATAATTTGACAAGGTGTCAAATTGTGCTAATTGTAAGTACACATCACCTGTGCTCTTACATGGTTGTAAATAACTTGCATGAGAACTGCATGTTTGTATCCATAGACAAATCCCTGGACACTGCACAGAAAGGCCTAAGGAATGAAAAAATTAGGACCCTTCACATAAAAAGTACACACAGAGGAGAGAAACCAGTGGGAATATCTGCAGTACTGCTCCAGCCATGACACCCTCAGCTCTCCATTCATACATCCTTACTGCCTCGAGATTCCAAACAACCTCAGCTCAACATGTGAGATGAGGTCCTTGCTCATTTTGGGGCCGTTTAAGAAAGTTAAAAAATCTCAGACAAATTTTTGCAATTAATAATGAAAGATCTACAGGTTGGTAAAGGAAGCTTGTACCTGATGTTGACCTGCAGTCCAGATTCATGTGTGCTCTTTTAGGTGACTGTGTTGAAGGGGGAAAGCGAGGACAAAACCTGAGTTGTTATATCTGCTTGTTTCCAGCTAATAGCCATTCAGTGACACACGTACTCGCTATTCCAGCACACTTTCATGTTATCCAAAGGAAGTTATTGACAGCTGCATTTCCTGGTCCTGGACAGGATTGGGTTGAAAAGAACATGGTGCTGAAAGAGAGAGCATGAAGACAAGTATGACCATCAGTTCTTCCTTTCGTGCATGTATGAAATAGCCAATGATTCAGACTCCTGAACGGAGTAACAGACTTAAATCCTTTCAAGAAAGGATTGAAGAAGATGTGGATAAATTACCAAACCTTTTGACCGAAGTTACTAGCTTCTTTTAAGAAAAGAGTTCACAGTTTTGCCCTGATTAAAAGCAAAACATTCATTTTAGAATAATAGAATGTAACAATTTACTGAAAAGTTATTTGGGAGAAACAGAGCTATGTACTGCAGTTGAACTGAATGAAAAGTTTAAAACCAGAAGCAATGTGCAGTGCTCAGAATGTTATCTAAGACTTCAAAGCAGCAGCTGTGAAGAATCAAAACTCAAAAATGAATATCATAGGAAGCAGGACCTTATCAAGTTAAATGTGAGAGTAATAGACCAAGTAACAAACCGTGAAGTGTGGGGGCATGAAATTATGATAAAATTCTTACTGAGCAGAAAAAAAATGAACTTCCAAAAAGCAGGGGAAAACCATTTTGTAATAGTATTCACTTTTTCACATGTTATAAAAAGTGAGTGTGGCTCACAGAATTAATATTTTAAAACTATGTTCGGAAAAAAGGGTGAGATTTATCAGGTTGGTTTTATTTATATATTTTACATATATGTATATATACACATACATACATATGTATGCACATATATACACTTAAAAAATATATATATACAATGCAGTTGCTACCCCAGCAATCATCTAAACTAAGGACAAGATACATCCGAACATGAAAACTGGGATCTTTCTAAATGCAGCTTTCTATGTCAGTTACATCATTTCCAATCAGTTGAGCACACACCAGACGGAACGGTGGAATTAGCACCCACCGAAAGGATGCCTGAAGCTTGTTAAAACAACTTTCAACGTTACTGAATTCCATCAGACATACAGCTCCTTCAAAAATCAAAACCTTTTGCAAATAATAGGCAGTCTTTTCTGGGTTTTCTATTATTATTACTATTATTATGATAGCATCATGAGAACGTAACCTTGTTTGAGCTGACAAATGCTCCACTTACCCTCAAATCCTAACTTCGGCAGTGATCAGCAGCAGGAATTTATGGCAAACGGGAAGAAGTATGGCAAATGTAGAAGGATTTCTTGTTTGCCTTCCCAGTTTCCAGCAATAAACTGGCTTTCTGAGCTGGCCCCTCCATCATACCTGCAGTGGTTGCTAGCTGCTGAGTGGAGAGAGAGAGACTCAGTTGTCATAAGCTTGATCTCAGTGACATCTCACGGCAATACATTTCACATTTTAATGATACAATAAGTAAAAGGTATTTCCTTTTGTTTGCTTTAAATGTTTTTATTTGGTTAAGCCTGTACCTCCTTAGATACAAAGAAATCCCCACGGCAGGGGGGTTGGAACTAGATGTCCCTTCCAAACTAAACCATTTTATGATACTATGAAACAGTATAATGCATCCCTGTATACATTCATTATACTATTTATGATTATGTAGACTTAACATGCCCGCTCCTCCAATCTATTTTCTAAATGATGAATCCTAATATATTTAGTCTTATATAAAACCATGCCACATCTCTAGTCATCTGTGCTTTCTTGCTCTCTTCTGGTTCTACGATGTCATTTTTTTATTTGGTGAGGCAAAAACTACATGTGATATTCTAGACGTGAGAACAACATGGATCTTTTACAGTGGCATAAAATGTGTCTGCTTAATATTTTGTTATCAGCCCTTGAGTCCTCTTTAAAGACTGGTACAACGTTTCTTCTGGCATCAAGGCTGACATAAGTGACAGGTTATATGTTACAGTAGTTCAGAAATGTCATATTTGAGTTCCTTTAAAACACTTTTTGGGTGAACATCACCTTATGGCAATTCTTATTATTTGATATTATTCATGTCTTCTAAAACACGTTCAGATGATGATAGATTTTGAGAAAGTTCCTCAGATTGTGAGAATCTTCTTTGTTGTGAACATCAGTTGTCGTGGTTTAGGCCAAATTGGCTACTGGGGACCTGGGGGACCCCAGATGGGACCGACAGATGCTCCCCTCTACCCCTCTTCAAAGAGAGAGGCAGAGGAGGAAAAAGAGACGTATGAGTTTAGAAGGAACTAAACTACTTTAATGAAATATTAATAATAAAATAAAAAGAAATAATGAAAAATATATACAAAACCGTATCAAGCTACCGAGATGACAATCACGACACCAGTGGAAACCATTAATTTAGTATTCAGTACTTTTATAACTTGATTGCCTATCTACCCAATCATCTCTCTGGGAGGCCTCCTGCTTCTAGTGTGGTTACTTTAACAAAAAAAAAATTATTAACTTTCATGTCTGTAGCAAGTTGATTCTCAAAATACTGTGGTTTATATTTTACTTGACAGATTTTATGCTCCCCTCCCCCCCCATCTTTCTCCATTGAGACAACTTACACTTTTGAAGGGTGTCTTTCCAAAATCTCCATTCTGCTGTTTTGGGTTGGGTGTTGCTTTTTTTGTTTGTTTATAAGATAGTTGCTCTTTCTAATTTTTTTTAAAAATTGATTGGTTAGATGTAATTATTATGACTCTCTCATACACTTTATCTCTAGCCTGCCTCCACGCTGTTTGCATTAAATCTTTTTAGCTGTTCTTTTCATTTTTCTTTTAACTAACTTTCTCATTTTTATCTGCTTACTCACTGAAAGTTAAATATTACTGCAGTGGAATTTTTTTGTCCTTTTCCTTCTCAACAAGTAAGTTGACTTTCAGTCAAGAAGTGGTTCTCTGATAACTACTTCTTGAATCGGATCCTATGTACTACTCAGAACTAAATCAGCTTCTCTTCTTGTGGGTTGTCTGATTACTTGCTAGAAGCAGCAATCATTTATGGTATGTAAAAGCTTCATTTCTTTTGTCACTTCCTGATTTAATGCCGCATGTGTTGGAGCATGGGAAATTTTGCATTATTGTGTAAACTCTCTGCTCAGCCAATGTGATTCCACTTACCCTGTTGCGTTTATGTCACCGTCTCCATCGTGTGGTCAGCAATGCAGCCCTAGCATTATACCCTCCTTAGTCAGGTGTGAGTTCTGTAAATAGTTACTGGAACATGTTGATAGAATTAACTTACCTGGTTTGACCCTAAATTTCCCTTGATTTATTACTTGAATTCCCTGGGGACACTTTGTGTAATCCAGTAATACAGTGTCCCTTTGATACTCTTCCTTCCTCTAATTTTCAGTTTATCTTTTCCATCTAAGCCTAAAATATTTTAAATTTTAAATTGATTTGAAGTTTGGGGTTTTTTTTATATGAGCGTGCTTAAGTAAGATACAGCTTAATATAGTTGTATAAATGAACCACTCAGATTATTTTTATTTTTTTTGTCACAAAATAAAAAGATCTTTTTCCTTGGGATTATCTGAACTCGGGAAGTTTGCTCAGATTCAACAAGAAGCCGAATGTCCTTTTCCATATCTTTCCCAACTGGAACTTCTGTTGTTTCCACCGGTCTGCTTCTGCCATTTTTCTGTGGCCAATAAGACCTTATTATACCTTTTCAAACTACTGCTCATAAAATACAAGGCCATTCTAGGCTATATTCCAGTAGTAGCCTAAACCTTGATAGAAAGCTGTTTTCTGTACTCATCTGATTTTAAGTCAACGTGAGTTTTGCAGGAGAGCGCAGAACATTTTTTCCCTGCTTTGCTTGTGAAAGACACTGAGTACTCTGTTGTTTACTGGCACTAACAGTATTTCCACATTTGTCTCCCGCATAGCATTTATTTTATATTTTCACTCTATCTTATTGACTATTTTGTGATTACATTTATTCCCTTGTGCTGCCACATTCTATGGATAGTTTGTTCTGCAATATGTTTTGACACTCCAAGTGAACTTATTGAATTTCTCTATACTTGCTGTTACAAGATGGCTTTTCTCCTCAGCAGTCGTGTGTGTCTGACAGCACTAGCCCTTTTCTTCCCCCTGTTGTTTAGATCATCTTTGGCACTTATGTTCTTTGCTCCATCAGACAGAGCTGTCTAAGACTGTGCTGGGCTGCCATCCATCAAACCCTGCTCGCTTTTTGTCAGTCCCTCCACAACCAATAACCTGTACCAGAAGTGGTTGACACTCAGCAAAAGCTGCCTCCCAGCTGTTCCGTGACTTTCCTAATTCGCAGTTCAACTTGAAACAAAGGATTGACGAGAACACGGGGAACATTGGTGGTTCTTTTCAGTCAACAGTTAGGCAGATGATAGTCTCAATCGGTTTACTGAATTTCTCCTGCAGCGGGTCCCCCTCTGACAGTACAGCCTCTGTCTCAGCAGCACGACCTTAATCCTCCCTAAATGGGAAAAGACTTATGAGGCATCACTGCAGCACAGCTGCCCCAGAAACAGTTTCTGGCAAAAAATATAGCACTTGAAGTATTGCACTGATTACCTTCATCTGTGTTTGTAGTTTTCCCCATGAATGTTTGCTGACACAAAGCCATCTTGCAGGACAGGGGTAAATGAAGTTGGCCAAGAGGCTGTGTGATGGCAGGCTTTCTATTCAGGAATCCCAGTAGCATGTATCCCTGTAACTGAAAACATCACACGTCCTGCTGTCCTGTCAAAGCAGACTCATAAGGTAGATAGTGTCCCATTTTTTAAGGGCCCCGTTCTCCCAAGCAACTGGGAAGGAGCTTTCCAGTCTCTGCTTCATGACTGAAGTAGAGGAGGTGATCCCACATGATCTCGATTTGAAGGAATGGGACGCTCCTGCTTAAGATGTAAAATGTTGCTCCTGGATATTTTGATAACATCTTTATAGAGAAAAGGGAAAATACAAATGCAATAAGTAGTTACAAAACAGCAAAGCTTCTTATTGTTCCTGTTTTATATTACATATTCATTTTGGCTCGTGAAGCTTACAGAAGATGTAAAGCCACAGGAAGATGTCACACAAAAGCTGTGTCAGGCTGGGAAACCTCGGGGGGGAGGGGGAACTGTAGTGTATCAAGAACATTCAGGAAGACAGAAGTGTCAGGAAAACCTGCAAATGATAAACTAACTTCCCTCCAATTAGGTATCCAGTGCAAAGGCCAGCAAAACGTTGCAGGTAGATACCTAAAAACCAATGCACTATAAATAACATGTGCTGTATTTTTTTAAAATGGGGCTTGAAAAATTATTCTTCAGCGCTCTACCCTCTTGTGTGACCCTGCTGAGTTGGTTGTTTGTGCTGGTTATGGTGGCATCTGTTGCTGGGAAATGAATTGCTTCCACCCGTCACTGGTCTCAAACAACTCTATTTTTGCCGTACACAGTGAAGAGGAGCAAAGAAAGCGGGTTCTAGTCCTTAAGCAGCAGTATGGGAAGGCAAAGAGTATGTTATAAGATACTCAAAGTTCTAAAAATGGTCTGAGTTTCAGGCTTTTTGAAGTTTCTAATATCTAATATTCTATCAATAAATTATGATTACTTGGAAAAATCCTTAGATCTCACTGGGAGTTTCCTAGACAGAGAGTTTTCAATACTGGTTTGGAGTCACTAAAACATCATAAGAAAAGGTCCAAATTTTAAAAGGTGTTACCCAATAAAACCAATAACTAAACATTTTCTCTGTCTTATTTATTTGTGGCAGTATTGCTTGGGAAAGCAGAGGGGGAGAATAAACTTCATCTAAGCAGTTCTTTATCTGAGAACTGAAACATTCTCAATCTTTACAGAGCAAGCAACTGCAAAATTAACAGTAGCAGGAATTCTAGGGCTCTTGCAATGAAACACATGCAAAAATTCCTAAGAATTGTGTCTTTCACTGTGTATGGTCCTTTGGCTGAATACAGGTTTGGCAATACATGAAAAGTTTACTCCTATGATCATGACGATCACTGCCTTTGAGGGATTACAAGGTGCTAGGTTCCTCCAGCTTCTCAGGGCTTTAAATTACTAGAGAATTCAGAACTTCTGAAATTGATGCTGAGGATCAGATATTGCAATCATGCCTCAGTGGAGGAGCTGCAAAGGAAAAAAAAAGACTCACTGCAGGGAGTGCTGTCATGCTGCAGCAGATATTCTAGCAAAAGATCAGATGTGGCATTAACAGCCCTGTTCTGACTCTGCTACAGAATACAGCGCTCTCATTTGTTCCTGTTGAAGAGTTAAAATGTGCGGCGTAGAGCGCAATTATAAAGACATCTCTTTTGTCAGAAAGGCTCTCACACAGCTTTGATCAGCAATTAGTATGAATCCAAACTTGCACTGCATTATTTACTATCATATCCTGCTATACCTTCATAGGAGGCAGTCTTAATTCTCAGTCTCAGGGTTGGATAATTCACTGAGCGCTTGGTGACACTCTTACCCTGAATGTGAGCGAGCTGCAAGCTGGGTGTAGTGTTCTGATAGCAGCAGGAGCCTGTCCCCGGCTCCCTGTCATACAGCAGGTGCAAGTTCAGCTTGTGATGGAGAAGAGGCAGAGAAGCCCATGGGAAAGATGGTAGCCAAGCCCAAGCTGACGGAATAATTCCTTCATCCCATGCGTACTCCCTGCCCAGGAAGAGATGCAGCCTGGCTGCATTAATTGCGCTGCTGGCAGGAAGCGCACACAGGCATTGACGGTGGAGGTGATAAGGAGGACTGCAGGGTATGACCCACCCTGAGACTGGAAGCAGCAATGTGGCCCTTCTCACCGAAAGCTCGATGCTCTTCCTTTGTGGTACGGATTTCACACTGACACAAACTACAGAAGAAATCAAAAACTTGCTTTCTTTGCTAGGATCTGATTTGCTTTTTATCCACTCTCAGTAGTCAGCTCCATTGTAGCTAGTAGCTAAAACCACCCATTTCTGGAAAAAGCAGAAATGAGAAAATTACAGGGCAGATGCAGAAGATAGTATGAAAAGAAAACACCAGACTTTTTTCTCTCAAGTAATGCATGTGTATTTAAATGCACTTACAGTGAACATGTAGTATACCAAACCACCACCCTCAAGTCAAGTAAAAAATAATAAATGGTATTAGAGACTTTCTTCTGCAATATTTGCCATTTCAGGGGCAGTAGCTACCATGGAACTTTGTTTGCACGCTTTACTCACTGTTTTCTCACTATAAAACTATTACCATCAATAACCATCCCAGTGATTTCAACCAGAAGACAATTTAGACTGAACATTGCTTTGGTTTAACAACTGCATATACATAAATGCAGTCACTTGGGTTTATTTACTCGATACTATTTACTCTGGCTGAATAAAGTTGTACATCAAGGGGAGTAAAGGGCCTGATTCTTCATCTCTGTAACCTGTTCACGTCATTTCACTGCTTCAGAGTACTCACAGATTTGAATACAAGGCTGACTGGAAACGATCCATGTGATGTAACATACCGGTTTCCATCCAAAGGGCCGGCAGCGGTGGGATGACTCCCCCCAGCCTGCTGGTGTCCCTGGCGGTGGTGCCATGGGAGGAGCCGTGCGGTCGGGCCCCCACATACCTCCACATTGGGAGAGAGGGAGAGGCAGAATCACACCTCCTGTGCCTCAGGGACCTGCACCAAATACAGCTCAGCCGAATTCAAGAGCTACCCTCAATATGTAACTCCACTTCTCACAAAAACACTCGTACTAAGAATAATTTTCCCATCGTGTGTGTGGTTTTCACAGAGTGTTAATAGATCCCGCTTTGTGGCCCTACATAATGAGCTCTTTTCCAGACGAACTTAGATGTGCCATTCTCACTCTCTTTAGCAGAAAGGGCATCAAGTAGTGCACTATCAAGGCCAGTCACCACACACAGGGATACCTGCTATTACAAAAATCAAGCTGGTTACAGAAGATCACACCAACCCAGAAACTCTGTATGGAAATAGAAAGCGAGCTTTTCAAACAGAACCTGAAGACAACTTTGCAAGGTTAATACAGAGCCCTTTAGGCTAGCAGGCATCTGTTTTCATTATTGTCTGCCCAGGAAGCATTTATCACTCTGAATTCATTGAAAATTTTGAAATACAGTAAAATGAGAAGAGCAGACTTGCAGGAAAACCTCTTCCTTTGCTACAATCTGTTCAGGAGAGAAACGAAAGGATATTTGTGTGTGTGTGTAGGAGAGAGAGCGGTGTGAGGCGGGGGAGTATATCCAGAAAAAATACAAATACCATTTCACAGTGGAAGTGTGAGTGCGAGAACACAATATCTGTATTTTATCTAATATTTGTGCAGGTTCCGTCAGTGTATAAAGGCAAACGAATCCTGCAATTTAAGAGAGCTACAATGACTTGCAGAAATGTAAACAAGCTGCTATTGAAACTTCGGGGAAAATTATTTGAAAATTGATTGCTTTTTTGACATTTACGGCAAAGGGAGAGAAGGTCCCTTGCATTATCCTAACTGAAAATGCACTTTTTGTTACTTTTAGAACTATAACAGCATTGTTCTATTATGAGGATATTTTTATTTAGCTTTTAACACCTCATGATTCTAAAATTTTGGAAAATACATGTTAATCTCAGCAGAAGTAGAAATCATTAAGTTCGCAAACCATCTGAGTGTGGGGCTCGGTTAGCAGCGGGCGCTGTCTCCAGTGTGGCGCCCAGCGCTCTGCCACACCACAGGTTCCATAGGATACGAAACCAGAGAGCCGCAATCCTGACATGTGCCCCAGGACTGATGAGGGGAAACACAAAAGATCTGTTTCTAGTCGCCGTTTTGTAAATGCAATCACTTCAACCATGCCATGAGTTAGAAATGTTCCCAACTTGACTGTGCAACCTTGCTTACAGCATATATCATTTACCCCCAAGACATTCCTTCGCTCCAGTTTGCTTAATTGCAGAATGAGGTCCGTGCCATCTCGGAGTGAGACAGAACTTCAAGATAGACGTTGAAAGAAGTATAGCAGATGTTTAATGGAGAAACAGACAGATTTCTGCAGTAAAATGCATGCCATCAAAAGTCAATAAAACTTACAAAAGACGAACTGTATTTAACTGAGAGGATGCAAATATCCAGTATTTAACTACTGATCTGTAATTTGTGACTCTAACCCAAGAAACTAGCAATAGTGCTGTTAGCAGTGCCATTTAATATAAAGAAAATGGCATTTCGGAAAAGATTTCATGTCCATATACTTGTGCTACACACCTTTCAGGGCAGACCTGACAACAAGCTACATGTTGGGACTGCGTCGTGCAACATGAGATCCTGCATTGCTAATCCAGGAGAGGAGTTTTACTCCTCAGCAGCCCCATCTCTTCTGGTAGATCTCACCTGCTTCTGGAATGGTTTCCTTGCATTAATTCAGTTTATGAATTGAAATGAAAGCAGGGAGGGGTGGAAATCAATGAGAGGCTTAGTCAATATAACCAGCCTAATGCATTAGATTTTTTCAGTCAATTACATTTCTTTTCCATAGCTTAATTTAGATAACCGTCAGGTAAAAGAGGAAAAAAATAGCTATATACAGTTAATGCAACAGAAGGTATCAAATGATTTAAGCAGCTGGCCAAAGCAGTTAGCAATGCATCTATCCCTTGGTTAAATTATTCTCCTAGATCTGCATAATACATGCATGACTGATATTTTTATCTAGAGCATTAAACCTAATGGCTGGTTAGTTGAAATACAAAACTGTTCTGAACAAATTCGCGAAGTTCAGAGAGCTGGTGTAGGTCCCAGAAATACCCATCTGTCAATACATTTTAGTGGTCCCTGCAGCCTCGTACTGAAAATTCTAGACTCTGCATTTATAAAGGGCTGGGTACATATTGGCAATTGCTTGGGTTTAACTATGTATTGATATAATATTCTGAAAATTAGGAGAAAATTCTTTTCAGAATCTTAGATGTTATAGCTCAGCCAACTACAGCAAACAGCTAACTATACTTTTTTGTGTTTTCTTTCTCTACAGGTATACCCAGTATTTCCAGTATTGGTAGTAAGTAATAAAACCAGTATTGTTTTGCATTGTCATTCAGCTTCTTGGATCTAATTTCCCAACATCCCTTTCTGCTGTAGATAATGTTTCGCTGCAAATGTGCCCTGTAGTGCAGGGGCTGTGTATTGGCCTTCCTCTGTTGCATTAACATGTAACCGTATTACGTGGTCAGAGAGAACGTCACTCCTGACAACGCATCTGCCTTCAACTGCAGATTTTCTGATGACTTCTGAATAGCAGATGAAAACTGAGTTCTGTAAAACTGAGTGTTATATGGAGAATTAAGACAGTGTTCCAAAGAAAATATTTGTTGAGCATCTTTTCAAGAAAAAAGCCCAAAAACCAGTGTTTGCTAATAACAGAGAAGTATAGGACCATTAATTTTCATGCAGGTATGTGTGTGTGTAAATTTGAAGAGCAAGTGGAAGAGTTTATAAATGGACGAGTTTTCCTTTTTGTGAAGTAGCTTAGCTTAGATTCCAGCGTATCTGCTGGAATCTTTGCGGCCTTTAAACTGGGCTTTACTCCACAAAGAAAACAGAATTGTGTTCCTTCACAAAAACCTGCTTTCCTCTATGCAATTAAAGCACCCAAATGTTACACTTAAACTGTAACAAAACCATAACACTTATGTAAGGAACCAGTGTATCAGTGAAATAGATGATTAATTAAATAAAACACTTGGAGGGACTAAGTGCACAGTAGCTCAGCTGTGAGTCTAGCTGAGTTCCGTAGCCAAAAAGTGCACACAGTCACGACACGTTAGCTGATTACAAATACAGCAGGCAGGTAGAAATGGGATCCTGCTGTGGCTGACTGAAAGAATATTCCCCGCAGCCTCAGCTTTGCAGAGGCTTTAGACACAACTTGTGTGATGCAGGACTATCACAATGATAAAATATCACAGCAGTAAAATGCAATTTGCCATACCTGATATCCAACTGAAAAAAACCAAACCTGCCTCACTTCTTATGATGCAAGGTCAGGTCTGTCAATTGATAAATCAGCTCAGTTTACTTAAGCTCATGAATAGCGCTGATTTGTTAAGCTCTAGACAGCAAGTTAAATGCCATCACAACTAGCCTCCTTGCAAATGAGAGCAACGTTAACAGCTGAATGCCATGGCATCTGTTTTGCAGCGCTAAATACTGAAACAGCATCCATGACAATGACGTGCAAATGAAAGCCTTCAATCTTAATAATGTAATTTTCCCACTGTAGTATCTCCTTTGGCATTTGCATGACTGCAAATGCATAGTGATATGCTGTTTTCAAAACCTTGTGTTTATACATGTATTTTATAACCAAAAAAATGAACTAAATGAAAGAGAAGTTTCTGTCAGTGTTCTCAGGAATATCCCTGCCTTTAATAACAGAAATGGAATGAATGGGAAAATAGCTCTTGGGAGTTTGGTTGTGCTATAGTTTCTTAGTACTGTGTTGCATGGACTATATGGTTGTCTTTTCACTTCGCACTCCATACAGCCTTCGTCACCACATCTACCATTTCTGAGCATCAGCAGATGTTGGCCTTTGAAAACTTAATAGGGAAACTCAAATACCTTTTAAACAATGGTGACCTGAAAGGATGCATTGTTGACCTCTTTGTATTTTACACTGGGGTGATTAGTACAGTTTATCTATTACAAATGGAGAAAATTCTGTTTAACGTTCCATAGGAAATACAAGAGTTTCTGCAAGTCAATGCTTTATATCTTTAATCTACTATAAATGCCTTGGAATAATATGTGGTAGAATTGAACAAATTTCTTTGCCTACCTGGAAAGGATGAAGCATGAGCATCTCTTCATAAGCACAAGTAAATACTGATACTCTGCTTGGTTTTTTCATGTGTTTTTTTCGTAAATAGCTCAGGGGGAAAATAGTTCTACTTGCACAATGTTCTGAACATCTTTCCTATAAAATAGAAATAGCAGAATTATCGTTAAACAAGGACAGAACCCATAAATTTATCCTGGTCTCTAAGAGAATTTAACAGAAGTACAATTAACACATAAAAACAAACAAGATTAATTAGTTGTGGCTGCTTTAATGGATTCTGCATGATTTCTTCTTTTGTCTATGCTAATACACCATTTGTGTTCGTATCAGCAGAGTTTTTCCCCATCTGGGAACAAGAAGTTACTCTCAGGAGATAGAGTTTGGGTTTTATTTTGCCTGGCAGCAAACACTAACGGGGGAGGGTATTGGCTTTTGTGTGCTTCAAGATTTTCCTAGTACATAAGGAGGATGGGGTTGGGGTGGGGAGTTACGAAGACTAAACTGACTGCATACAAAGAAGATGCCACTGCAAGCGATGTTCACTTAACACTTTTAAGACTGCAATGAAAGCTAGGAAAGAAAAATAAAATATATTTACCTGTGTGCACATATATGTATCATTCTCTATTTCTTTTCTACCTCAAAGGATCTTGTATTAAAGCAGCTCATCGTTAAAGTTTGAACACAAAGAAAGAGTGGTCATTAAGTAAACATCCTTTCTGATCATCTAGAAGAAAAAAAAAATATCAGAGCTTTCCCATTAAGGTCATTTGTACCTGCTGTTGTCTATCAGTCAAATAATAGGTTCTCTGGTCATGTCCAGCATTCTTGATTCCAATGCTGGCCCTTTCAGCATTTTTCAGCCATGTCTGGAAAAATACTGGTGAAAGCGGTAGCAATTAATGAGTCCCAAAACCATTTCATAATTTTAAGCAATGCTTATATACAGTATGTAATTATTCTGGAAACTACATTATTGTACTTGCTAAAATAACGATTGTACAATTTTACATAGACCAATGCATCAAAACGTTCATTATTGTAACCAAATACAAAAGTTACTAATCTGTACATGTATGCCTTCAAAAAGTTGAATCTTCTAAACTATAGCTTCTATCTTTATTCCTGTAAAGCCTAACTCCACTAATTATGCTAAACAGTTTGTTATAAAGGTATAATTAGATACAGGATAGGGATAGACACGATGTGCAAATAGCTATGTGTGGGTGATTATCACCTTAAAGCCTGCTGGTGGCAGATGAGTCAGAGTTTAGAGACAGACCGTGCACCCAAGTGCAAGATGTAATCACAATAATCAAATGGTATTTTCTGCTTTGTTCTCCATGGTTTTGTTTTTCTTTATAGCCAATTTCAAATTAAGAGAACTTTTTTTTTCTTTAATGATAAGGAATGCAAGACACAAAAGTAAAAAAAAAAAAAAGAGTCAATGGGCACTCTTTTATTTTATTGTTTTCTTAACCTTGAAAGTTCTAGTAGGTATTTTTCTGGAACTAAAATAGTGTCAAGATGAGTGGAGCTTTATTTGTTATGAAATTTTAATGTGGTAAATATACATCTTAAAAGGTTGTGAGAGCAAATACTAGCGGATTTTTTTTTTCCTTTTGATAACAACACAAAGTATTTTGGACATGATTTTGCCCCCTTGCGCTAACTGAGAAGTTCTCTCATTAAATTTACAGTCATGGAATCAAAGCCATTACAATGCCAAGCTCTAGACTAGAGTATATACACAACACCCACATATGTCAGTAGGATATAAACATGCATAACTAGGTTGTACATTACTTTTCTATTATTATTTGAGGTCAAGTTTTACAGAGAGTGCTGTATTGTTGAGAGACCATTAAGATGTTTATCTCCTTAGAACATTTAAATATTGCCTTCAGACTATATATATTATTTTGCACATACTAGCCAAATGTTCTCATTTCAATTCAATTTCATCCAAATCTGACCTTTTAATAAATAATACTGTTAATCAGGCTCCTAGTCTAAGGCAATCACCTTATTTAAATAACTGATTATAATATCAAGCCAGCAACAGTATTTGTTTTCCCTCCTTTACTTTAATACTTTGAAGCACTCGGAATTTTTCACTTCAACAATTAGATTTTCCATTATATTAAAACATTACTGGGCTGAAAGAAAAAAAATTATAGCCTGTGCGGTATAATGCACTCATTTGAACACTGGGTCTGAAAGGAATTTAGCATTCCAAATAAAAGACCTCGTGAGTAGCTTATTTACCTGGTAGGATTCATAACAAAGGCAGTTTTCTTGTGTATAACTAGGATTTCACCTTGAAATTCAGTAAGCAGAGCGCCTGTGCTGAGCCCAGGGCTGAGCAGAAACCATCTCTTTGCGGAGTGGTTTCTGGTGCAGGGTCAGAAACTACCAATGCTGCTCCAGGGAGCACTGACGGGTTGTTGGGGTGGGATTTGGGGGAGCCTTCCTTTCAGTTTTTGCTTTGCCAGATCCACCAATTTTAACAGATAAGAAGAGCCATTCTCACCAGTCTAGTAGACGTGGCCACTTACAGTTAAGTATTGTTTCTCATTCTTCATCCCAGTTTACCTTCATCATCTTGGGTTAGTTAAAAACGATTTATCAGTCAAATTGTCTTTTTAGTGTTTTTATTATTATTATTATTTGCTGTAATATACGGGAAATTACTTAGTTCACAGTTATCTTTGTTTTAACCATTAATAAACAATCAAGTGAGAGGACACTACAGAAAATAAGTTACCAACATTTCAATATGTACCATGGTACCTATGCAAAACGCATTGCGTTTCAATATGCAAGTTTAGCTACAGTTACTCAAGGAAGATTATAGGGAGCAGACATGATCCACAAAGATGTTTAAAAATCTAATCTTTATAGATTTAAAAATCTATAAAGCTTGGGGAGAAATTGCTAGGAAAAAACGCACTTCTATATTTTACCCTCTCCTGTTTTTCTTTCTGTCCCTTAGAGGTGTAATCAGTTTGTTTCACAGAGTATAAGGGAAGGATGAGGTTTCCAAATCAGCATTCTGATTTTTAAAAAAAGATCTTGATTTACTGTTCTTCCTCAGTTGTGAATTACTGTACAATAATTCTAGTCGACCAGCCAATTTCAGCATCTTTGTAGGAAAAAGTAGAATCAATCAAAATAAAAAGGAGCAACCTCCGCAAACTATCAACAGAACAATTTACTTTTTTTGTCATGAGAAAGTACCTAAATATTTCCTTCCAAAGATACTTGAATGCATTGTGCACTTTTGCAAATATTTTAGTGAAAATATTTACAATTGGAGAATACTCCCTCAGACCTCATTAATTTGAGAATTAGCCAACGCATTTGTTAAAATCAGTGGATTTTTTTTCTGGTATCTGAAAGTTTCAAGAGCTGGATCATTGGATTATTTTTTTTTTTAAGCCTCTAAAAAGATCACTTTCTTTTACTCTAAGACAAGTGGACACGTAAAGGACTAATTGCATTTAAATTCTTCCAACAGTTATAAAAGCTGTTATGGCTGAGGAGCTGCCATAAAACAACCACATCTTCACATTTATGCAGAATTCTCCTTTCTTCAAAGGAACAGGTATGAAACTTCCTACATTGCTCCAAAAAAGATTGCCTAACATTGGCCAAGTATTTTTTTTAAACTTAATAAAATTAAGGCGTGATTTTTTTAAAAGAACTTTTTCAGCATTTCTTCCCTTTTGATGAGTTAGATATTGCAGTGTTATGAAAGTGCTGAAAGGCAAATTTTATGTGAGGTAGGTTATCATGACTTCAAACAGACCTAATGAGATAGAAATGCTGTAATAATGATACTGTGATCTTTGCAATAAGTGATGGAATATGATCTGATATAAATATACCCAATTATTCCAGGAGTTACTAAATCTGCCATTGATTTCAGTGAGCATTATTTTTTATTTTTCCTAATTTTTTGTCTAATATTAACAACTAAACCTGCTGTCATAGATATAACTCCACTGTGCTCAGCAGACATCTCTATTTTAGAATAGATATTTACTCTTAACTACTCATGGTTTAAAACAGGCAGTGGCAAGGCCATTTTTCTATGACTAGAAACGTGGACTTCTACTAGAATCATTAAGCTTACATTGACAATTTTTTTAATGCTTCTTGTGTTTTAAAGAGAAGTTGAAGGAAAGTTAAAATACATCTTAGAGTGTCTCAGTAGGGTTCCTTATTGTTCTTATAAATTAAATAAGTAATGACAGTTGTCAACACAAGTGCTCCCTGTCTGTCATTAGAGTGAGCATTATTTAAGACTTACTGATTTATTATCAGTAATTTTCAGCAAATGCATTGTTTGTGGACCAGGTCAGCAGAAACAGCTTAGGAGATGAAAATACGCTGGTCTGCCATAGAGCGCAGATGCCCAGGCAGCAGCGTAGCCTACATACGCTCCATCACCTGCGCTCTTCATCCCTGAGGAAGGATCACCCCTCTCAGTGGGAACACATTTTAATTTTACTGCCAACTCAGTACTTTGTTGGAGTGAGAAACCAACAAAGTGCTGATTAATTTCTGTCGACATCATAACAGGTTTTGTTCCTGTGCAGCTGTCTGGCTGGAATCAGGCTGAAACTACCCGGTCATTTCCACTATTTCCCCAATCTGCCACCAGGATGTAGCCCATGGTGCAGACTGCACTTCCCGTGAATGTTTGAGACAGATTTTCTTCACTTAATGTCATAGGTAATTCAAATACTGTATATCCAAAAAAAAGGAAATGATCATACACCTAATAAATATCATGCAATCAGTTTCTCCTTACTTCATGAAAGTAAGATTATTTTTTTTTTCCAATAGTTATTTTGCATATAATTGGCTTTGGAACAATAGTAACTAAAAATGCAGAAATTTCCAATGCAAATTTGAAATGTCATATCTGATTTTATGCTCAGTCATATAGCTCACATACTCCTGAAGATGCCTACAATAGCTTCACTTTTAAATAATAACACTAAAATGTACTTTTAGAAACTCTTTTTCACATTTCTCTAGGCTTGTTTGCCCAGAATAACTGTCATAGAATATATTACAGTAAATTTATGTATCTTCTGGAATACCTACAGCAAAATTCATTAATTATTCTGGCAAATAATGACTTTAATTACAGAATACAGTGTCCATACATGGAACTGCTCTGGAATACGTTGGTTTATCTAGTCATCTTCTTTATAAATAAAACCCTTAGTGGTAATCACTGAGGACTAGAAATATTTTCACAAGTTGCTATAAAAGAATAACTAGCTGCTAAATGAATCTTCCCAGTGCCTGTTCAAAGGATGACTCATTTGCTCCAATATACTTGTGGGAATGACAGTCAACATTCTTTGACTTGGATGTCTCATACACCTTTTAGATAAAGCATTTAAAGTTATTTTCTCTGCTAAAAAAGAAAAAAAAAAAGAAAAACAAACCAAAACAAACCCAGAAAATTTCAAATATAACAGGAAAGGCCTTTATCAAGAAACCTGTAATCTTGGTGTTAATACATTCTATGAATAAGGATATAAGAAAAAAAATATTCTCTTTACCAAAGATTTAAAAAAAAATAATAAAAAAAGGAATATAGTAGAAGCATTAAGTCCCCAGGAGCATTAACCACATTACCAAGCAACCCAGAGACACTGAAGGCAGCAGCTGGTCTCAGCTGGATATGACCCTGAACAACCTCATCTAACTTTGAAATTGACCCTGCTATGAGCAAAGGGTGGAAACAAATGACCTCCACAAGTCCCTTCTAAGATGGTTATAATTATCACTAATAACTAGCAATAATCACTAGTAATAGTACTTAATTGGTAATCTTCAGGCACTGTAAATATGCTCTTTATTGTTTTGGATGGCCATTAAAAAACTCAGCTCAATGTAATTTAATTTAAAGGGTCAGGGAATTTTTAATTATTTTGCAGTAAGTCACAACCTCCGTTTTAAGTAACTTTGCTAAACTGAGCAAAGATCTATAGCATTTATAGGATTACTAGGAAATCTGTAACACTGATTTGTTCTGTCATACAAGTAATTATTTTATTTGCACAAGACGAGATTACTTGGGGAAATCATCATCAGAATAATATTATATGTGAAATATTATTGATTATATGAATCAGATTATATAAAATATCTGATTTCCTATATAGGATTTACAGTTTATTAAATGACACATGTTCCAGAGGGTTAGTACTAAGGCATTACAAAGCTTTGACGCTATTACTTTTACTTCTGGTAATACCTAGGCCATTTCAATTGAAGACCATTATGTGTGTGAGTTTTTGGATTAGGTGTGCTCCACAGTATTCAACAACAGAAGCGGGATATTGGAAGCTCAGGTCTGAAATGTCACAGGTTTTCTGCAACAAGCCTGATGTTGCACAATGGCTAGAAGATAAAAAGGCTCAGGGGACAGCAGGACCATGTTGTCAATTAAGATTGCTTTTCCTTTTTTAGCTTCTGATTTTTACATGTGTTCTCTAATGTCCAGTCCCTTTAAAATCTTTAGGTCAAACCTAAATGTTCCTAAAACTACCAAAACTTCAACAGTGAATTAGCTGTGCAACTAATTTGTCTGTGTGTGCTTGAACCTTCTTTAACATAACCAGTCAGTCAGTGTTTCAGGAGGAGCAGGAGGAGGAGTAAGGTGGTGTCTCAGGTGCATGGAATTAGTCTTTCAGTGGGCTAGGGTTATCGGGCCACCTCAGTAAGTATGGCTTTTAGATACCTTTTGTCATACACTCTGAAGATTGTGTTTGCACTTCCTATGTGTGTGAATTGGTGGATCTGACCAGTAGAGGCAGGTTCTTTTTGATCAATACATAGACTGAGAATCTACCAAAGTGACTCCGTTTTTCTTTCTTCTGTGTTCTCGATTGATAAGGAAAAAGCACAAATATGCAAGATATGATATAATGATGTGATTATATCACAACTTGACTGACTCAATTGCAGAAGACTACCTATCAGTAAATGACAAAGTGCAGGTCATCATCCTTTCTTGAATTGTTCTCTATGTAGGAGGACTTTCAGGACAGCTGTCCCCACCCAGCCTTCACCCTTGACAAATGGGTCAGAAGATACTATGGAAAAAAATCATGTCCTCCTTCCACCTCAGATGTTTGAAGCCCCAGTCTTTTTGTCATAGCATCCCTGCAGGTCTTCCGCTCAGGTGGACATATCAGTGAAACACACCTTCTTCCAGAACAGCTGTAAGCCTAGACCCTTAATGCCAACCAAGTTGTGACAACTGCAGTCTACTCACTACCCAGCTGAGTCACTTGTAGGTAGAAATGAAGAAATAGCTCTCTCACCACTAGTATCACTGCTGTGTAGGTAGATGTGACCATTAAGGACTATTCTGTTCAGCTCAGAAAAGACACAACCACTGTAGTACACACGGCAGATGCTAAAGATGTGATCCAAATCTGGTGTTCAAACCTAGGCAGATGAAAACAAAGAAGAGACTATAACAGAAAAATAAGGAGAGTATAAATACCATTTCCCACATCAGGCCCCGAAGAAAAGCTTTCTTTCCTCCTCCCACAACCCCATCCCCTTTACTTAGTCTCAGCTCCAACACTGAGCAACGTTCTGCTAAGGATTATCACTCCCCACAACCCCAGCCCCAAAGCACAGGGACCAAAGGAGATGAAGCTCTAAAGAGATATAGCTAATTCTTTTGCTGAGAGACACAATCCTTCTACATGTAGGTTACACATTATGTAGGACCTTTGAGAAAAATAGACATTTAATGTTCTTACCAAAAAAAATCAGGCCGTAAAAAATGTCAGTAGAGGTGATAGGAAATAGATACAACACACAAAAGTCAGAGAGCACAAGCAAAGGTCCAGTCTACTGGTAAATATATTTCTTCTGATAACAGAAATATAATTCACTCAAAAGGCCCTAAAACAGGATGTTACGGTAAGATATGTGTCTTTGGTAAAAAAATCCGTATTTGTCTGATATTGTCATTTTATCTCTACAGAGCAGATTTAACAGAATGTGTTCCATTTTTGTTCCTGGTGTTAAAATCACATATATTGGTCTAGGATATTTTCTCATCAAGAAAAACTATATTTTAAACCACAGAAGATAAATTGTTATGCACAGTATTTATGTCCGTTTGGTGTTTTGGGAATCATCAATTGCTTGTTTTCTTGTTCACTGTGGAGTCATGTACTGTTCAAGTGCAACCTAGACTATTCCAGTACTGGATGTTTGTAATCTCTGTCTATTGTCCATATGCTTGCCTGTTTAGAACAATATCACAGATGTAAATAACAAAAACTGATTTTTCCTGATGCATGCAGATCCTCCAAAGTTTGATAGGATATGGCCGAATATTTCTTCCCTTGAGGTTTCTAAACCAAACCAAGGTAGGATGCTGTAAAATTCCTAGTGGTCTAAAATTACTGAAATTTCTTTCAAGGAGTCCCACACTGTGGCAAAAGTAGTAACAATGATATTCCAACTCATTTTTCTTCTCATGCTAAGTAACGCTATTCTGTGAGAAAATAGCCATAAAACAAACCTTACCTGAAAAGTCTCCCAACACTCAGATTATGCACATCATTACTGCAAAAAGTCAGGAAAAGCAGATGCACAGGTTTTAAGTACTGGTACACAAAGTCCTAGATAATGTTGGGCTTGTTTAGACAGCAGTCTATATTTTGAGTAAGTTTCAAGATTCTTGAGTGAGAGAGATTGTCATTGTCTACATCAAACCCATTTTTAATGTGTTGTTTCCACTTTGTTTTCCCAACTGAGCTGAGCAGCATTCTCAGCTTGCATGCTGTCCACAATACAAGCAAGTTCTCTGCAGGATAGACTCATAGTTTTCTGCAATTTGAGAGCCACACAAAAAATTACTCACAGACTGTGGCATGATGATTAGCACTGAAAGAGACAGAACGACTTTTTAAGATGACTAATAAAATAAAAGTAAGCTTCTTTGTTATTTGAAGTTGCATTCAGCTATACTTCACATTTGAAAATAATTGTTCATTATAAAATATAATGTTCTTTTGTTCTCCTTGTTTACTGCCCTTCGCTCCCCAAAAAATCCCTGCAGAAATCTGGCCTGTGGCTTGCTTTGACTGTTCAAAGGGTGTCCTTTCTGTGCCTATAACACAAACAGATGGAGAATAACGTTAATGAAAAGGTGATCTAGAAAATAGCTACTAAACTGAACAAGATGTATTGGGATTCTGTTGGGGAATTACATTGAAAGGGCTGTAGTTAAATCCATTGATCACAATGACCAGATCAAAACATATGCATATACACATATAAAATCTAACATGTTGTATATACAAGTTTCTATGTGCCCAATAAAATAGAAAATAATAATTGATTTCTATAAGGATTGGCAATGTACCTTTGTTCATGTTATTCAAATATATTTTAAATTAAATATCCCTGATGATACTTAGCGTTCCAATAACTTCATTTAGCCCATGTTATATTTTCCAAGCTTTTGCATGTGTTCCTTAAACAAAACAAAAAAAACCCTAGCTTGATCTCTGCTCCTCTGCTCTCTGTAAGGATTAGCCTACATTATTCACAGGAATTTTAAATCAAAACATTCCCAGTGAAATGATACTTAGCATTTCTAATGGATTTCATAGCTTAATTATACTGCTTGTGATCTAAAGCTTAGCTTCAGTGCAAAATACTTCTTGAATAGCACAAAATTATTCAGTGTTTCTTCCCCCAAAATAAGAGTTTTAGTAAATTTAGTTTTGACGTTTTGTTAGGGAGCACAAAACACAAAAACTTAAAAGCATTTCTATTCAGATTATGTGTTTGCAGCATATTGTTACACTGTTTAACATTTATTGTAGATTAAATACTTCAGTCAAGGACAGCGTATGAAGAGACTAATTACAGAAACCTGCCTATACCTAATATTATTTCATTGTGGTTTCTTTGTTTATGCTATTAGGCCAGAATAAATATGCATGTAAATTTAATAAAACCCTTTGCCAACTGCTCTGATTACCATATAGTCATTGGTCATGGATTGGGAGAAATCATCAAATAACCTCTCACATAAAACTGCTAAAATGCGTAGATATGAATTACATTCTCTTTCTCTTGGACATTACAGCTCAAACAATTCAATAGTTGATAGTATATAACTCATTTTCCCTAACTTTCACCCTTTTCCTTACAAAACAATAACCATTATTAATTTAAAAGTTAGAAAATAAAGACTTTATGTTAATCTTTTGATTTGTTCCTATATGATACCTTTTCTAATTTACTGTTCATTTTATTACCTATCCAGTTGCTCCCAAATTAGCTATGTCAACTGTTTCTTCTGTTCAAGTTGCAAACCACAAGAGAGGTAGGAATTCTTGGATTCATACAGTGATCCCATAGTGCTCTGTGTTGTGAAAACATTGCACTGTATGAATCTGGAATATCTGTGAAGTGTACCCGTCAGCTTACTGGTGAGGCATCTTCATTGGCAGCAACAGAAGCATTAAGTCACATAAGCCATACAAAGAAAATAATTAATATGCCTCGGAGACAGTCACTGCTGGCATATAAAATGACATGGCATTTGTTTTTAAAGGAATTCAACATATGAATATGACCATTCAGATTGTTGCCTAGAAAGCAAAAGTTTGCTAGTCTTGTTTTCCTCATACTTGTAAAAGAGGATACGTAAGAAGATTAGTCAAAGGCAAACAATACATAAAACGTCCATTGTCCATATCCTTAAGAAGTATCTGTAAATGCCATGGAGTGTAACGCATAGTTATGTCTTTTAATGCATTGTAAGTGTGCCTTACATCTTCATTTTATTGTAACAGTGTGCAAATTCAGAGTGTAGGCATTACATTTTGAACTGATGTTTCAGTGTTTTATCACAATAATGGAATTATCTGGGCATAATGAAGGATGCCAATATTCTCTCTGACTTTACAGGCAACCTGGTTCATTTGCATATCTATGATTCACAGTCTGAACCCTGAGATCTTCTCA
Organism: Anarhynchus alexandrinus; assembly: GCA_008711295.1. Lineage (NCBI taxonomy): Eukaryota > Metazoa > Chordata > Aves > Charadriiformes > Charadriidae > Anarhynchus > Anarhynchus alexandrinus. The sequence continues at coordinate 10,829,867 of VUYV01000002.1, forward strand.
TTGTTTTTCCTCATCAATTTATCTGTAAAGAGTGTGTATAAAGATGTTTTGTCTTTCTGTAGCTATTGTGAATATCTCATTATTCATGAAATACATATTAACAAGGAATAGGGATATTAACAAATGTTTGAACTCAGTTTCACCCATTTGATGAGATCATGATAACGAGCCACACTGTTTGTTATGAAGCAGGTCATTTCTAAGGTTACCATGAAATTTCCTTTGTTTGCCTTTTGTTAGTGTATAGAGGAACACAGAGTTACTGGAAAATTAAAAAATATTTTAATGATTTCTGAATGCACTTTTCTTGAAATATTCTTTATGCTTTTAAGTAGAGAATGGCACTGGTAGCTGTCTCATGCATTACCTGTCTTAGTTTAAAAATTATGCTTCCCTTCCATGTGTGTTTTACCATTGTTTCATGTGATGACGTTTCATGTTTGATTGGTCACAGCTGAAGCTTCAGCTGAACCTCGTCCCCACAGCGCAACAGTATGTCATCTCAGAGATGTAAATGCATAGCATTATAATGGGGGGAAAAAAAGTATTCCATTTACAGAAACAAAACAATTAAATTATAACCTCTTTATGAGCCTCCTTCAATGGGTAATTTTATCATGCTTTCTACAACAGGATCAAGATTGTTGCAATAGAATCATTGCGCTGGAAATAGTCTTTAAAGGCTCATACAGTCAATCCTTCTGTGAGTTGGCAAGGGATTTGACAATTCCTGAATCATCCAAAGACAATTATCAAATCTAACATGGCTATCTCTTCTCCATTTTTCCTTCACTTTAAACCTATCTAGCTATCTTTACCTCTCCTCTGAGGTTTTATTTTCCAAACCATTTACTCCTTATTGTTATTCAGCTTCAAACTGTCTCCAGGTTATCTCCGTCTTTTTTTACTCAGAACCGAAAGCAGCATTTTCCAGCCCTGTAAGCTCATGTCATTCCATTGTTAGTAAACCATTTGCAGCCTGATTTTGGTACTTTCCCCCTGCCATCTCTTTCAGTGATCGCATGGCTTTGCCAGTGCATGAAAGTGGTTGGGCTGCTAGCCAGAGACATGTGCCTGAACACCTTAAGCTGTGCTTCTGACATTTCTAATAAGCAGGCTGCTCTTGGTCTTGGTGCGCTGCTTAAGGTGAAGCACATGATAAGCTGGAAAGGCCATACAGCATTGACAGGTTTTAGCTTCCCAGATGGCATGATGCTGAATGCAATTCTACGTGTCGTTTTTGACTGGTTGATGATAGCACCTCATGTAGCTCGTGGAGAAAATAATTCCATTTCAATCGTATGAGGACCCTTTGCATAGCTTTTTTTTTTTTTAATAAACACAGAGGGGTGTAAAAATGATTCATCTATCAGGCCAACAGTAGTAAGCAAAATAAGTTCGTATTACTGCACTAACAAAATGGGAGGGGGAGAAGCAAAAATTAGAAAAAAAAATTATTTAATCATTACTTGCCATGCCTTTTTTTTTTTTGCCTTTGTGCCATTGCAAAGGCATTTGATCAGATGTTAGACTTTTTTTATTTAACTGGGGTTTTTTCTATACTATGTAGCATTTACCAATCTGATGATCAAGATTCCTAGAGCTTTCCTATATCTCAGTACAAGTTAACTTTGAGACAAAGGCTTTCTTTCACACAGCACAGTTGTTACAAAAGAATAGGAATGCAACCAAGTATAAGAATAGGTCTCATTGTTTACCTTTATTTATTCATGAGCCACATCTGAACTTGGGTAGTCTTTCTGCGTATGTTTAGGAGCATGTATGTACATCAAACATAAGTCCTTTCTAATTATTAGACATTTCTTAAGTCCAAAACATAACTTGGAGCAAGGCTTGTTATAGAGTGAGTTACTTTATGTGCAGCTTTGTTTCTTGTGCTTTTGTAATGGCTAATTGTGTGTAGTAGTAATATTACTGAAGGTATCACAATATCACAATGATCACACATCACAATTCAGAGTGGAAGTAGTGCAGTCATTCATTCACAGGATATTCTCAATTTCTTTCTGCTACTTTAAGCACAAAAGATGATGTAGCAGAGTCTGATTTACTGTCACTTCTTTATAGTCCTTGTATTTTTGAAACATAAAAATGTAGCATTCTGCTGCCTGTTACTGATTCAAACACCAAGGTACATTACTTCCTCTAAATTCACCTACAGTATGATTATATTTAGCCACGAGTCTGACAAACATACCAGTACAGTATCATCTCACCAACACAAATTATCTAATGGTTTCAGAAGACAGGTCCTTTGTCAGACAGAGACTAAGAGAGCATTGCTTCTGAACCTGAGATTTGGAAGCATCCAATTGCTTATCACTAAACCAGCCTTTCTTATTTTAAAAACTCAAACACATAAAAACTTACAATCGTAACAATTTTTCCTGTGATTCTTGTCTGCCAGTGGTGGTTTCCACTTTTGGATCTGTTGCCTCTGCCCCACACAGGCAGTTTGTACTTGAGCAAGAGTAGGGGAGAGATGCCGCTGGGTGCCTGGCTGAGATGCTGAATCGTACTGACCAGCTGTAAAAGACAACAAACATTAACACTTTTTTCCTCCCCCCTCAATTATGTCAAATAGTAACATACTGAGACTGATACACCAAATGTTTTAACTGTACTCCAGCAGTTCTAGGCATTAAAATTATCAGATTAGCATGAACCACAAAACATCGGTTTAGCAGTATAACATTGAAGAGGACGAGAATGCATATATGTTAACTGAATGTGTATATGTAAATTGAATTAATGTTTCCTGGCAGCAGAAAGGCAGCTCTCAACATTGAAACATGTGTTGTGCTAAGCGTTGTACAGTATAAGAAATGATGCTGTCTATTTACAGTCTACTACATCAGACAACAGCCAAAGAAATACGTATGTATTAGGTGTGCATAACATACTCAAAATGTAGCGGTATTGCTTTTTCTTTATAAAAATACAGACAGGCACAAACAGTGTTTCTGATGCCCTATGCCAACGATCAGCAGCATACCTTAGGAAAGGCAGGACAGGGGACTTGGCCCCTGTCATGTATGGAAACATTTTACACACTTTGCTACAGCTTTATCTATATACAGGCTACGTTAACTTCAAGACCTTGAAGTCTTTCCAAATCACTGCGTCCAGTACTCCATTACTGCGGGAAACATACCGTAATCTCTTTCACCAGTTAATAAACTACATCTCTAAAGCATCAGGTTTTTGCTACAAATCAGAAGTGTTCGAGAAGCTCAGTGCCCTAATGGCTAGATACCATCTCCAAATTTCCAGTTGAAATTTCTCAATGGCCAGTTAACACCCATTTGTTCCTGTGCCAATGTTGTCCATTAGCGCAGATACTCACTTAGGGTGGCAGAAGGCTATATCCTTGATGTATTTATAGCCCAGTGATATCCTGTCTTCAGTTTTCTAGACTAAACAAGCCAAATTATCCTAGTCTTCACTTTTTAAATAGGCTCTCTACTTCTCTGATCACGCTAATAACATTTCCTGCATTCATTCTGGGCTCGTCATCTCAGAGTTGAGTGATCAGACTTACACAAGCTTTCTGCACAAAGCATAGCTGTACTTTCTCTAATGATATTGATACATTTCTAATTTCTACATCTTTCTGCATAAAACCAAGCACTGCTTGTGATTAAAGGCTAAAAGGCACCAGCATTCTATGTTTAATGAAGGGATTTTTAAAAAAGTGGCTGCCGTGCCAGCTGCATTTCAGATGGCTGCAGTAAGCACTCTTTCTCTTCAGTACACACTTCAGAATTTTCATTATCTTTTCTGGCCCAGTTGTTTTCCATCTGAGAATATAAAAATGGGTTAATGCTTACCTCAGAAGTACAGTAGCAGTAGCTCTTAAATAACACCTCTCTTCTTTCCTTTTCTTCTCTGTTAATTGTTTTAGGAGGTGCTGGCCAAAATTGTCAAACTAGAGATTTGTTTGGTCTTGAAATAAAAGAGTCTGGTTCCCAAGGTGCCTACCAGTTACAGTAACCCGAGTTCAGTAGTATTTTTGAATACTCGCCATTTACGTCAGAAGAAAGCTTTTATTTTACTTAGCGTTGTGGATTTAAGCGTGATGAAGTTTGACAGTTTTGTCCACTGTATTTGCTATTTTTAATATGAGGAAGTTTTTCCCATGTCTTGATTTATACTCATCTCAAACGTGCAAAAAGCTGTGCATTTCTGTCAGCGGAAACTGAGCCTCCAGTACCCCTGAAAGGTTTACAACTGCAAATGCTTCAGTTCCATCAGGTCTGCCAACAACAGCCAACCTTCAACGTCATGCCATGGTCGTCGGGTCACGCTAACCTGCCTGAAACAAACTCCACTTTCATTGCAGATAAACATCTGCTGTTGTCCGTGTTACGTTGATGAACATGTATGTGCCATTCATTCATACTTCTCTTCATGGTTCATTTTTACTAAGCATGTAATGTGCTATTACTCTGCTGCTGTATACATTTTGTATACATTTCTGTTCTTCCTTGAAAGACTGTGAATGCTTCGGGCACTCCAACCGGTGCAGTTACATCGAGCTGCTCAATACGGTCATTTGCGTGAGCTGTAAGCACAACACTAGAGGTCAGCACTGTGAGTTATGCAGGCTGGGCTACTTCAGAAATGCTTCTGCAGAGCTGGACGATGAAAATGTGTGCATAGGTCAGTCCCGGGATAACTGCGGCTTTTCTTCTGTGCCTTTTCAGCTATACCGGCAGCTGCTAGGGTCCACTGCTGCTTACTTGCCAGTTGAGCCAGAATGAGCTTTTTCAATGGATAAGAACATCTGTGTAGACTTTTCACCTCATTTCCGTAGCCCCGAGGAGGTATTTAAAATCTGTGATGATGAACCTCCCTGGCTAAGGGTCCTGGGAAGACTTTCCCCAGAAGCCCCTGAGAAACTGATTGTGCTGTCCTTCTGCAGGAGGGAGCCACGCTGGAGCTGCGCACGTGGAAGCTGAAGGGTTGAGTCATAAATACCTGTTCCCAGTCCAACTTTCAGAATTATTAGTACAGACTCTTGAATACTTGCTTGGAGACCCACAAAAGTTGCCAGCTGCATCAATAGGACACAGGGAGTGGTGTTTACTAACCCCTTTTATTCACTTAAATTTCATAAAACCAGGTTGCAGCCAATTCTGCTCCCAGGCATAGGGCTGTAAACGCAGTGTTACCTCCCCTCTCCTTAGAGGAGAAGCTGTAATTATGCCCATGTAGTTAAGAGCAGCATTTTGTCAAATCAGTTTGACATTATGTCAATTTAGAAAAGGGATTCCTAGGTGAAAACAGTACTTTTAGACCGAGCATCTGCTGTAAATATCCAAAGATGCAGAATTAAAGAAAATGCCAGAACATAATTTAAAAAGATTTTTTTTCACCGTAGGAGAATAGGCACTGTTCTCATGTCACTACAGACAATACATAGCAAAAGTTAGGGCGCTTTAGGTGAAGATTGAATGTAGTCAGTAAAGGAGGCCTCATACAATGGCCAGTAGTTAACAGGTAGCCACAAAAGGCACTGTTCTAATAACAAACGGAGGTGGAGAATTTCATTACAGAAGGTTTCTTAGAGGCGTTAGCATCAGTAGAACCTGTTCTGGATTTTCTTTGCAATTTTTTTTCTTTACATTTTCCAGGAAGCAAAAAGAAAAGAGTAGAAAGATTTTGTTTCGTGCCAAAATAGATGAGTGAATAAATTATATTTTAATATTCTTTATAATCCATTGCTGAGATTCAAGCCAGAAACTCTTTAGGTTGCTATTATTTGTTTCAGTCTGCAGCTTGACAGATTTACTTTTTATTTCGTGATAAACACCCAGATCCATCCACGCACTGCATTTCACGTGTCCTTCTTTTAACTTTGCTTGGCAACACATTCAAAAAATGCATGATCTCCTTTGACATTAATTAGTCTAAGCTAATAAGAACTTTAGTAGGCAAGTCATGATTTTGTATGACTGTGCTGAGGAGATTAACCCAATCAAATATTCTTGGAAAAAACCCACTGTCCTTCATATTTGTTGATGCAGATGATGGACATCATTGGTATAACATCAGGGCTGTGTAATTTCAGCTGCCTAAATAGGCCTAATGAATATGACACTAAATTACTCTGTTTGGGATTTTTCATCAGCTCATTCAGTAAATTGTTTTCCCATGTACGCTGAAATGCTAAGACAGCAGCTGTAGCTACGTAAGACAGGGAAGTTAATAAATCAGGAGTCAAAAATAAGTAATTTTAAATTAATTTGCAAGTGATGTATTTAGAATGTCTTAGTAAAACTACTGTGCACTTCAAAATTGCCCAGACTCTGCAGAAATAAAATTTAAAAACCTTTCATTTAATGAGTCTTTTTAAAAAAAAAAAGAAAAAAACAAAGGCAATGTGATGCATTTATTGACTTTCCCACCTTAATGCAAGCAGAGTTCTCTTGGGGTCCCATGAGAATTGTAAGATGTGAGATGACTATAGGATCAAACTGTGGCATGCTACATATTAGGTAATTTGTTTTAAATAAGTAATATTCCTGTTGGACTAAGACAGTTTTCAGGGTCGTAGTGATCATACTGCATACAAAATGTATGTGTCCTAGCTGATTTGCCAATTTAAGAAGACTTTCATACTATTTCTTGTTTAAAGTCAGTGAAGTGAAGCAGATACCTAAGCGCTTTTTAGAAAACAGAGAAGTTTATGCTTAAAGTGCTTTCCTGAACTGGGGCTCCTAAGATTTAATCCTGCAAAATGTAGAGTATTTTCACCTCTGAGAGTGTTGATGGATTCACCATCCTTCCCGGTCAAGCACAAAGAGTCTTGCTCTATTGGAAACGCTCATTTCTCTTTTCCCTGAGTTTAAAAGCAGTGTTTGGGGGTTTAAGTACGAGTGGAATGTCGGCATGAACATTTTAATAAGCAGATTTCCAGTGACATGTGCAAGTCTTATTCCCGTATGAAAGTCATTTTTCCCAGCTAATTCTTTCCTCTTCAGCCATATATGTAGAAAAGTAAACATGTTTGGATAAGCTAGTTTAATGGCAGCTAACAGGGCTTTGGCTCTGATTTATGAAAACTACTTGTTTGAGATATAGTTTTCATAAATATATATGGTAAGTACATGGATAACAAATCTTAGCAGATACTAACTAAATGGAGAAAATGTAAAATGTTTCATTTTTAAAACTGACAAGTTACAAAGAGTTGAAATACTGAGAAGGTTTTTACCAGTGAACAAAATGCAACACATTATACAGTGGGTTTAAATCTAATTTCATTATGCCTTTAATTTCTTTAGAAGCAAAATAAATTTTCTTTCCTGTATTGAAATATCAAAAAATTTGTGAATTTGTCCGTTAACTGCAAAATATCCTTATATGGGCAACTGCAGTTTCTAAATAAATCAAGGTATTTTAAAAGTTAAAAATCATTCACTTGACCTGCTTACAGTGAAAAAGAATTTAACAACTTGAAGAGCTTTTTATTTTTACAAGGTCTTGATAAAGTCCTGATAACTCTTTATTTCACTAAATACACATGCTGGCAAGCATGGATAGCGTGGAAACCACCAAGTAGACCCAGAGTAATAAAACATTTCCTTTGCCTTACAGCATAAATACTGACGTGGTAATTATTGTCACATTTGTAAGAAAGCCAACCTTGCAGTCACTTAGGCTTAAGCTTCAATTAACACCTGTGAGACCTTTAGAAACCCTAATGATATATGGTTCAGTGAACCCTGAGGGTTGTCCTGTAGCCACTGTCAACCCAGACTGATGAAAGAAGCAACCCTACCAGCTTCAGCCCATTTTCCCAACCTTCTTTTTTACTCACTTTCATTGTGTTTTGTTGGAAACATCATGTTGATATAGTGAATCTCAGTGAACAGATGACTACCACTGTCATCTTCCCATCCTTCAGTCACCAGATGGAGATTAGGAGGAAAATTCCTTCCCAGTTCAGATCTCCAGGGTTTTTTTCCCCACCCTGGAACCTGGTCTGTGGTCTGCTTATTTGGATGATCTGGAAATGTTAATATAATGTTATTTAATGCCGTGTTGTAAGGGCATTGGAGATACAGACTGCCTCCCTGTGGCACACTAGAATTGTGGCTTTTGAGCTTTTTAATGTCTTAAGTGTTTGGCAGGTCTTGGAAAGTGTTCCACAGCCTGTGATATTGCATTGGACAACGAACTTGGATGTTTGGTGCACCTCTGTAGGTTATATATCTATGGTATCAATTGTGTATAGTGAAAGGTGGAGGCTAGATTCAGTTACTAACGCTTACTGGGTCTGTTTGGTCTTCTGATTTATCTACTACTTTTGTAAAAGGGCCTGGCTTAAACTTTTGTTTCTACTATCTACTTTCCCTTAAACAGCACAATATGGGCCTGGTACTTCTTACGTATTTATATGATAGAGTTCAGTAGTAAAGTTTGCACTGATTCAGGGTCAGGTTCTTGTTCTCTGGAAAATATAAAATTATGTATCTATAAACATTCAATACCATAGGCCATAGATTTCTTTCACAAACACTTGTTTAAATCACTGTAACTCCATTATGTCCCACTAAGCCCTCTGTTTCTAATGTAATTCCAAGCTTTTTGTCTTTCAAGGTTTTCTATAAACCCTCTTCAAGCAAATTTTACTTCCTGCATTCAATATGTATCTCAGTTCTATGCCTGTTTGCATAAACATTTCATACATCTGATTAACATCAGAATTGCCAGCTTTTCAAATGGCACTCACTGTGCTATAATTCTGCTCAGCCTTGCACAGTGTTTTTGGCGTGTCAGTTTTCAACTTCATTAATGAATGTTGCTAGCTAATTGACTCTATTATTATTGTGGAACTCTGTTTGCCAAAGGTAACCATTCTTCTTCAGCATGCCAAATGTTCAGAGTGCCATCTGTAATTTATAGTTAATAAACACTGAGACAACAGATGACAAATGTCTTCCTGGTAATTTTTTTCCTGTTACAGTTTTTCCATTGGATTTTTTTTTTATATTTTACTTCCCAGTTCAACTCCATTTTGTCATTTACAATATCGCTGAGGTTTAACCTAATGCTAGGGAACAATTGCCAAAGGCAGTCATCAAAGTAGCACTGATTCACAGACATTTAAAGCCAGATTCCCAGCAGGTTGCCCAAATTCAGGAATCGATTTGTGTATCTTTTGCCTTCAACAGCAGCAGAGATCAGATGCCGCCAAAATGTGTCTGTGGTCTCCGTTGACAGTGGAGTTACTCTGGGTCTACATGGGTCTACATACAAATAAGATACAGCCCTTCATTTAAAAAAATAATAACAATGAGCTGAAGAAAGGGAGTGCCAAAAATGAGCTCTGCTAGCTACTGTCTTATCTTCTTTGTTCAGCTAGCTGAGAGCCGAACGCAGATATTGTAATCACATTAAAGAAAAGGGCTGCGAATGAACAACACAGTAAGTGTTGTGGGAGGAAATGGGTTACCCTAGTCATTCTTTAATTAGGTGAACACACGTGGAAAACAGACAGTGGGGAAGGAGCCTCATTGCATTTTCCATCTGCCCACTGGGAGGTGAGAGAAATGGAAATGGCAGCGTAAAGCCAGTTCTGATAAGCTTTGCATTACATTACTGCTCACCTCAAGCTTTTCATTGGGAACTACGTAAAAGGTTTATTAATGTCACTGATAAATACAGTCTCATCAATTTAATGGCAAATAGCCACGTAAATTATTATACTGCTCAAAACTATAAAGGAAGACTATCTTGGAAATAAGTAAAGTGCATTTATATAGCCCTATAAAGACATTCAGAACTTCTGAAAATATTGAGTAATATAGATAAGCCTATTTTAATAATGCAAAACGTTTCACCCTGATGGCACATTGATATATGCATACTATACAAAGCTTTTCTAATGTTTGTTAAATTGTCAAAAACATTCTTACCAAAAGAGAATCTGTTACAATCGCTTATCTTCAAAGAACGTGGTATCTTCTGCCTTTATATCTTTTCTGTTTACTTTTTCTCTTCACGTCATAAAATGTCTCTTCCTGAAACAACATATGCAAACAAATAAATGGACCTATAGTAGTTATATTCACTACTCTATAGATATCCTTCATAGACAGTCTTCCTTTACCTTTAGCACTGGAAATGCACCCTCTATTGGTATTGAATGAATTATCACCATATGTAGACCTGAATCCAGTGTGTATGTGTTGTCTTGTTTCTGCAGACTGTTATTGTAACCCTTTTGGTTCAGTCCATGATCGCTGTAATGACAGAGGATTTTGTGAGTGTAAGGAGGGAACATCAGGGCCTAAATGTGATAAATGTCTGCCGGGATATATCTGGCACAGCTTGGGCTGTCAACGTAAGTAACTCTGAGAGTTGCCCCTCTCCTGCAACTTTGCTGCCTCTGCGTCTGTATGCTATCACGTGCAGCTACTTAAGAGCAGAAAATGAGCGACACGCTCTACGAGCTGTAAGAATGCCATAGCGCCTGAGCCTTTTCGGAGACTCCCAGATGAGGACAGTAAATTGACTGTGCCATCCATTTCTTTCAATATGCTTTCAGTGTCCTCTCTTTGCCTTGCTAATGCCTGGAGGAGCTCTCACTGAAACATGTAAATATGCGTGTCGTGCCAACTGCGAAATAAGTTTTGTATACTAAAATATCAGCATATTAACTCCAAATTTAAAATTCTTACTAAAAGACAAAAGGTGATTTCTCTGCGTGTTCACTTTTTTCTGTACTAAACTTCAACTTCTTGAGTAACTTAACTGTGCTTTCATACCTTAAAACCATCCCTGGACAATAAAACTGCAAAACACTGGCTCATCACCTGTTATAATTAGTGAAAACGAGACAAAAGCTAAAGGTTAAAAAAAATTGAGGTATACTTAACATCCTTAAAAATAAGAGCTGAAATTTTGTGTAAATATTGCTAGAGCAGGTGTTGTTTCAAATGCTTAGTTGTATATTTAGCTTCTCTTCTGGTTAACAGGTCTTGTAAACAAGTGAGTGGAAATACAACAATGGTGTATACAGGATTAGACTTTTATTGCAGATTTCTTTTGTAGCAAATTCTTAAGATTTATTCTTTATAACTGTTTTGATCATCTACTTCCAGAAACTCTGGAAAGTCCTCTCATGTTTTTCTTTCACTTTTTCTCCCTGCCTCTCTGCATTCTTCCACACACACATTAAAGAGATTTCTACAAGAGCTTGCTTTTGATTTTTAAGAGTGAGAGACACAAGAGAGAATGTAATTACTGACACTGATTAGCCAAATATTATAAAATCGGCCATATAGCCACACAAATGCTCTAATGCTCTAAAAGAAATGCAAATCTTATATCGTAAATTTTTACAAAAAAAACAATGAAGCTAGAGATTACCGCTGCCTCACTAAGTGATGAGTACCTCTGAAGTATAAATCTGGGCTTGTGACAATTCAGCGAATATATCTGGAAAGAAAACCAATAAATAAATAATTTCAGGAAAGATTGTGATAATTAACCAATTAACATTAAAGCTAGTACATGAAGAGAAAGGAAGTTTGCATGCGTAACGCAGTTAAATGTTGCCCGAGAAAACTGGACTTTCTCAGCTTCTGCTGGGACCTTTGGCAGGTTATTTAAACCATACTTTTCACATGTGGTTGTTAACTGTATTCTCATTTTCTGGATGCTTGCACTTGAGTTTTAATTCACAAAATTATTGAGCCCTTACAGTTGCAGCAGAAAGCAGACAAAGTAGCGTTTCGAATCTCAGCGTTCTCTATTACTAATATTTTGAAAAATCAGATCCTAGCTACCGCAAAGCACTCAGAAATCATAGCATCTCCCTCTGCCTTGCACCCCTTATGTAGAAGGGGGTCGTCACCACCCCTGTACTTTACCGTAGGTACTGGCAAAATAAGCATTAGAATTTGTGACATATTGAGATATTGTAGTGACAGGAACCACGGGGAAAAGAAATTAAAAAGGAAACCAATATGATTCTCCGCAGTAGAATTTGAATACAGTACAGTAAACACCATGTCCGCACAGTGGGTCTAAAAAAAAAGGTATTAAATAGCTGAGATATTGAGCAGGTATGGAGGTCTGTGGAGCAAACTTTACAGTCATATAATTAATATAATAATGTATATATCATCTTGTCAAACCGATTGCTTATTAAATGCAGTATTTCCTATCTTTTCAGGTTTGGACATTATAACCCCAATAATGTTCTTTTAATGAGGATTTTTTTGAGCCCAACATATAATTATCCTGATTTTAGCTGAATCAGAGTATTTGTAAAAGCTTTAGACCGTTTCTGGAAATGCAAGCTAGTGTCTTTAAACATGCTGACAAAACTAATTAAGTTTCCCTCACTGTGTTGTAATTTTCTGACCAAATCTCAGTCTGATTATGTAACTCTTAGATATTCTCCAAGTTTAACCAAATTACCTGGTCAAATTCAGAAGAAAAACAAACTAATGTGGTTGTCAGGTTTATGGAACAGACATCAAATTGCCATGTTTTACCAAGCACACACTGATTTAAATCTCATTTCAAGTCTTTTCATGGAGGAACAGAATTCCAATTCATTTAATTTTGTAGTGTGGCAATTTTAGCTTTGTTTGTTATTTTCCTATTGAAATCTAAACAAATGACTGGGCAAGCAAGCAGACCCCAATATACTAGAAAAATAAGAACTCATTCTGCTGCCTTAGCAAAGCTCAAAAAGATTATTTGTCTGGACATGTACCATGTGGTTTTGATCTGTTTCCCGGAGCTTGTGCTGTACAGAAATGTACATATGCAAAGATGGATGCACACACACTCAACAGACCAATATGTGTTTGTTTACTTTTTGTTATACATAGCCTATTGGCATTATTAAGGAAATCTATTCTTATGGAGCTTTGTTGCTAAAAATGATTGACCTAGGGAAACCAGAAGCTTGACCTATATATAAATAAGTTGAATCTATACCATAGCTAGTTTAATTACTTGTATGATTGTATTAGTAAATGGAGTGGCTTAGTTTTATCTATTAGTAATCCTATTTGGGGAAAAAACAACGCTAAAGTCCTGTTGTGTTTTCTAAGGCTCACAATACATCATTTGATAAATTACTGTTCGTAGTCTACCTTATACCACACACGGGCAAAAGACACAGAAGCTATTATCCTCAGAAGTATTCATTTAGGTACCACACTCTTAGTGATTTCATCTAAAACCTTTGAGGATCTAGGCAGAGCGCTCATCACTTGCGTCTCTGTGCATACAGAGGTCAGATGCAATTTTAGACTTTGCTTCCCAGATAAAAAGCACTGTGATAACAGCTGTTATCTTATTGAATTCCGGGTTTATGCTGCATAGACATAGCGGTCAGCGGGGTCTGGTCGGTACAGAAAGGTTTGCTGCCCTCAGAAAAAGAGGCACAATAGACGCGACTGTGCCTTGTGCTACTTCTAAGCCCTCTCCCAGAACCATTCATGCCGCAGGCGTTGCGTGTGCGGGGAAGCTGCTGGGGTTTAGCTCTCTGCCTCCCTCCCAGATACCAACAATGGTTTTCTCACCAGCACACATACATAGATGAAAGCGCAAGGAATGAATTAAGAACAGAACAGTCTGGTCCTGAAACCCTTTTAGAATTCCAGAAACATGACAAAATACGTAGCTATATTTAGTTTCTCTATTTAGAAATTAAATGCTTTCCTTTAAAAATGAACATAAAAACAGAAGAAAAAGCTCCAAGCCTGGCAAGAAATTTAACCAGCAACTACAGCTGTTTTGGGCCAGTCTTAAACTCAACATAGTCCTTTGTGATAAGAGGAACCTGTAACAAAGGGTAGAAACATTTGCACACCAAAGAACTGCCTGAGTTTTAAAGAAATGAGTGAAGGCAAAATACTAAGCAGAAGCATCCATTTCATTTTCAAAGTACACTGCTCATAGTCTTGCACCTTTTGTACTTCTTGGCCATAACATTTCAGGTGACTAAATTCTGTTGCATACATACAGGAGCATTTAAAAATAACACCTTTTAATTTCATGCACACAAGAGTTGGTTCCAAAACCAGCTGCGTATTTATCCAATCAGGCAAAGAAAAAGTGACTCTTTTGCCAATCTCAGTTTACCAGCACAGCTCGAATTTACATGAGGCGCAATCATCCCACAGGGGAAAAGGCGAGGGAAGGTCCAGTGATTAATATTATTCACTTCATATAGTCAATATGCATGAAGATGTTGAACCTGCAGCCCCACAAAAGCGCAGACCAAGTACAAGAGTTACCAATGGTAGCTTGTACCTGAGTTAAATTCAGCACATTATTTATTGTGAATCACTGTTTTAAATCATCTCAGTTCAATGGTGTAAATCTTAAACAATTAGCAAATGAGTTTTCAGCCAGATGCCTTACGTCAAGCTCTGGATAGTTTCTTTTATTTTACCCTTTTTCGTTCATTTTCATCCAATAGTTTTTATTGAAGTAGGCAGAGGATTACACTCTTATCTTCAGTGCTCAAACTGCTCTCAGTGCTTGTATCTGTCTTCCAGACTGAACTTGTGTTACTCTGCAGCCTGTTAGATAATTCGTATTCTTTCACAGTGTGCATTCAACTTATTATATGATTATTTAAATATAAGCTTCTTTGTCTGCATTTTATCATGTGTTACAAATGTTAGAAGCCAAGGCATTTGATTGAAATCATCATGCAGATTGAATTGCCAAAGAAAATCAAACCTGAAATTGTAACCCTGGAACTTATATTAACATTTGCTTTTGGAAGTTTGTGTTTACGATTCAGCAAGAAAAAATAAATTGCTATCCATTTCTTAAAAAGAAAAAAAAAAAAAGAAAAAAAAGAACTTTCTTGAAAAATATGTCATGCACTGTTTTCTAGACAGATTAAATTCATTAATGTAATTGTCTCCCCCCTTGAAGATTAGTGGTCTTTTATACAAGTTTGTACACAGATGTATCCTGTGAGTTCTTCAAAAGCTACACATTGAACTTGTGCCTGGGGAACTATACTCTGTAAAAAGAAAGAAATTCAGAACCAGAATGCCCTGCTTTTTAGTTCACTTTTGCAACTGCCTGTGTGGGGAGCCGTAGACAATCTATCTATATCTTTTTCTATCTTTTTACATCTTTTTACCAGTGGCGGTTTCAATGCTTTTAGCTGGTCAGGGTACAGTGCTCTGCACAGGTGCTGTATGTACTTTCAGTTCTAGTGTGTTTTGGTGCCAGGACTGGTGCTAGCAAGTGCACTGCCATGCTTGGAGCTGGAGGGAAATAAAACATAGAAAGAATTTATTGAAAAGGATAAAGTTCTGGTGAGGCTGAACATTACTGTTCCCAAGAAACAATCTGCCCCTTGTCTTTATACATGAAATGCTGATTTCCCAATACCCATCTTACGTGATTGTTAAGCAGACTAAAGAAATGGTGTGTGTTTGTATAGGAGTTTGGATGCAAGAGGAACAGACTGTGCTTCAAGTGGCTCCAAATTTAAATCCAGAATAATTCTCCTTAAATCAATCCAGAATCCCACTGCTGCAACTCAAGGCAAAGTATGGCTTACAGGTGTAAGACAAGCAAGGCAAGATTACAAAGAAAATTACAGCATTCCCAGGCCTGATTCTCAGATGATGCAAAACACTGATTCCACTCACCTCGAGGGAAGCATGCTGACGACTCGTACGTGTAATGCCATACTGATATCCTGGGTCTTCTAAACCTGAGAAAAGACAACACGAATGTGCGTATTAACACATTCATTCCAAAATACACTACCGATACAGGGATACATAGAAAATTGTTCACCAAACTACGAATAGCGTGGAATGGTATTATTTTTTAATGAGATACTGGATTTGAAGGAGAAAAAGAAGCTTGATATCTCTCTGGGGAGAGCATATTTTAGTCAGAATAAACATGTCAGAATGTAAACATTTAACAGACTTTATGAAGTGAAGCATCTTTATGAAGAGCACAGAGGAGAAGATGAAAACACAGGATGCTTTCTCTATGTAGTTATTGTACAGATCTACATAGTTACTGTTGCACGCCTAGGTTGGGGATCAAGGCTTAAGCTGCTTTTAGTACTGCTGCCTACAGAGTTTGTGGAATATTGTGGAAATAGAAGAACCTGCAGAAGGAATAGATAGACTAGAGGGGCATCGGTGAGAGCTCAAGGACATTATCTCAGTATCTCTGTGCTTCTGTGAACAGGGTGGGGATTGTGAATTAAGTAACACCTTTATGCGGGGAAGCCAAAGAAAATAACAGGTCATAAATCAACCAGAGAATGAGGCATAGAAAAGGGGCTAGTGAGCATAGTTAACATCTTATTAAGAGGCACTTATTAAGAGGCTCTTAACAGAGTGCAGCTCTTCACTTTAGGAGATTTACTTTGATAACCTGGTGATCAGACTTGCATTCTCCAAAGTGAGAAGAAATGGTTCAGTAGCAACATTTATACACCTGACCTTTAATAGAACAATTTTTCCCCAGCAAGGTGAAGGATTGGATTGGAGGTTGTTCTCCTCTTGATCTTGCCCAGGTGTCAGCTTCAAAGCTGCTATTCCAAGGCTGTCTAAACTGCTTTAATTGGAAGTGCTGCAATCCCTCTTCTCCCAATTCCCAGCTATTTAGTCACACACCCCTAGCAATCTCTCAGGCCCTCTCAGTTTGACCTTTCATTGAACCATTTCAGATCTAACTCAGCAGGACAGTAACCAAAAAAGAAGAATATTTTCCTGCTGTGTTAGTTCTTGTGATCTGAATCAGCAACAGGTCGAGCAAACAGGAGCGCCCTGGGAGAGCCGGGGAGGGACGTAGCCTGGCAGCCAGCAGTTAGGCTGGACTGGGCTGCCATGCAACTGTAGCACATCTGTGGGAGCAGCGTCCTCATCTTTCCATCGTTAGATCATTCACATCATAGTCTAGCAAGCTGCTGGTACTTTTACCAGACAAAGCCTGTAATTTCAAATGGATGAGCAGGTGGATAATTAGGGAAACTTCCTAAAAACTTTTTTTTTTAAAAAAAAAAAAAGTCCTATTTTCTTCCCAACATAGTTAAAAACCCACTAACCTACAAAAAACCAAACAACTCTCTAAGATTCTCTTGTACTGAAGCAGAATCATAACTTTTTACAGATGGCAAAACTAGGATTCTGCATGCAGAACCAAAATGAACAGTGGTGACAGACACGAACAGAGTGCATTTCAAAACAGCCTAATTTAAAAAATGCAGTTTCTAGGGTCTTCAGTATTTTTGGTGCTCTGTCATGGGAGAGTTCTGAGCAACTAAATATTAGGAAATTCATGAAAAGTTAAACAAGTAACATTATTTGTTTTCTTTAGTCAGATTATTTTAAAATGGTTAATATTTGATAGCACAATGATAAATATTTTAATATAGTATATTGTATTTGGTTAGGAATAGATCAAAAAGATACAAAGTAAGCTCCACTAGATAAACTTTTATTAGGTACATGAAATAGAACATAAAGCTTGATAGCAATTGCCATTTAATCTATTCACGTTTGGAAACGTATTGAAGGGGAAACTTATAACTCAGTTAGTTGTTATGAATTATTAAATGTTCATTTGAACAGTGACGAGGAGGACTGCTTTTCCTCTGAAAAATCTGTCACGCTTTCCTTTTAAGCCTTCTCAGTGGCTATAACTTTTATGTAATTTGCCCGCTCGCTGCCTTTTTATGAGGATGGAAAGAGATCAATAGCACCACAGACACACCCAGATGGGATGTTTTTATTAAGGGGCCTTAAAAGGATCATTCAGGAGTGAGTAAAGTAATCTCCATGCTGCTTAACTGCAGATAAAAACTACTGACCTGAGGCAGTTAAAGACAGTCAACACTTCCTGTCTTGACATTGAAGCAACTGATGGCATTGCTGACACCAGCACATGCCGATTATTAAGACTTCAGTAGTCATTGGTTTTGCTTCCTTTACACACGTGCAAATCCAACTCTCCCAAGAGATCCTTCTGTTTACAGCGATGGCAATATGAAAACAAAAGTTTAGTTTAGAAGGAAGTGTTTAACAAAAACACTTAGCAGAAGTGCCTTTTTACATTTCACCCTTCCCGCTTCACCCTGTCGTTTTCTGACCATCTTACCTAGGCTGTTTTAGAAATGGTCTTCAAAACCTCTCAGTCCTGTGAGTTGTGTGTTTATCTTCATGCTTGCATGCTTGTAGACAGTAGAACACCTTACAGTAGAAAATTAGAAAGCCTGTACTGAGTTAAACCAGGGATATATTTACCCCAATGTCCTCTATTTGACAGTAGTGGGCTTGAGTGGTATTTCATTCAGCATAGGTATCCAAACTCTAAGGAGCTACAGCTTACAGATTTTCGTAGCCAAAGAGCTCATCAGTATCTTCATATTTAGTTGGTCTCAATGAGCCTTTTATCCACTAATTTGCCTAATCACTTCTTGAGACATTCGTACTTTTGTTATCCAAACATCCTGGGCACACAATTTTGCACAAAATACTACTACTACTGCTACTACTACTACTACTACTACTACTAATAATAATAATAATAATAATAATAATTTCTTTGCTTTAACTGGCTGACTGACAGTTTCATTTGGTACTTCCTAGTTCTTCGGAGGATGATGTAATAAGAATAAATGAATAATCATTTCCAATTTGCCTTTTCCATAACGTTTGTGATTTTTTAGATGTCTGTTTGATTTTCCTTCCATCTTCCCGTTCCTATGCTTAAGAAACCTAATTATTTAATCTCTACGTTTACAGGAATTGCCTGTATCTATGATCGTTCTTCATTCATTTTAATAGTACTATATACCTTTTCAATATGCAGGACTTCATACAGCGTTCAAGAGATGGGCACATCGTGACGTTATATGGTGACATTGTGGTGTTTTCCATTTCATTCTTTTTTTCTGTCCTAAAAAAAATCGAGAATCTATTTGCCTTTTTGACTGATGAAGAGCATTAATTCAACATTTTCAATAAAGTACCCTGAACTACTATTGAGGCCCCTTTTCTAAATGGTTAAAGCCAAGTATCTACAGGGGTGTGTTACTCTTGAACACTGAATTTCATCTATCATTTTATTGTGCTGTAACCCAGCACCTTAGAAATTCTTCTGAAGGTCTTTACAGCCACAATACTTTTGTAATATGAGAAAACTTTATTACATCTTCGCTGACTTTTCTAGCACAATTCTGCTTGTGTAGGTCCTGACACAGTTCATACAGGACTAAGTAGTCATCTCTGACATTTATTCTTACCCTGTTTCCTATTATTCCATCCATGATTATTCCATGAAAAAGAAAAAAAAAACACCCCCAAAAAACCCCAACCTCTTACAAAAAGCTCTTGCTGGTTTCTTTGAAAAACACTGCTGAGCAATCTTGTGACATTCTTTTTGGAGATTCAGATACATTATCAACTTGATCATTTGTGTCCATATGCTTACTGAGTCCTTAAAAAAATAATCTACAAGGTTTGTACATGATTATTTCCCTCTACAAAAAGTTCACTCTTCCATGCTCATCGTGCTCATTCATCTATCTGCTAATTCTATTCTTCATTACAATTTCCATCAACTTGCTTGCTGCAGAAGTTTTACTTGCTAGTCTTTAGTTCCTATCAATCTCCTTGGAGCTCTTTATAAAAATCACATCTGCCATAGTCCCTTTTTATAGTTAATCAAGCCCGTCTTGGCAATTAATTAGTAAAATCACAGGTAACAGTCAGAAATCTGTTTCTGCATTTTTTCAAAATTCTTGGATCAATATTATTTGCTTCTGGTGATCTGATGCAACAGACTGTCTTCCATTTTATAAGAATGGTTTATATAAACTTTGAGACACACCTCCAGAGCATGTCTCCATTGGTAACCTCCTAAAGCTTTTCCGTAATTAATACTTCATAGATTTTTCCCTTCCCTACCTTACATGCCATTTGTTTGCCCTAGAGACTTCCTAGAAAGTTTCTGCTTCTGATGTGCTTAGAAAAAAAATTAATTAATAGTTTGTATTACTTTAGTACATTGCCCAATCATTTCTGGCCTTCCCTGGCACTTTAGCATGTTCTTATAGCTAGATTCTAAGAGTCTGTACTCTCTTCTTTTTTCCTTCATTTCATAGTAATTTCAACAATTTTCTTTACTGTTTGTAAATGTATTTCTTTATAAAGTTTGCTTTTACTCTGCTGCTAACAATGCAATTTTTATAAAAATCCTTTTCAATAGTGGTCTTTTTTTGATACTCACTTAACTCTGCATCTCTTAATATGACCAGCTCACCAAATCATCTGCAAGCATTCTGCCCCTTCAGCTTCTCCTTCATTTCTTTCTAATAAGTGCCTACATGATCATCTCCTCTTCCCCTAGACCCATACCCCTGAGACATGTACTAACCCTTCCAGTAACTTCAAATTCATCTTAAAGTTAAGCATGCAAGTAAATCTTTTGACAAGGAACATGGGTAGGATAAAATCAGGAACAAAAGCTTGATCTTATAAATGTCAGTCCAGCTTTTTGTCAGATCTTTGACTACTACCCTTTACAGCACAAATTTTATTCCAGCTGTTCATATGAATAAGAACTATGAAAGTGAATACAGCATTAGAGGATTCAGCCAACATGTATTTAGAGGGGACTGATAGGCATACAAAAGTACCGTGATGTTCTGTAAAATATTAAAGGTATTGTTCTTTCAGTTTCTTTCATCCCTGCACAATTTTGAGATATGATTTTGTTGATTCTGAACTGTTCTTCTCTCACATTAGACTACAGTCAATGGCAAAATCATTAAAAGAGACTTTTAATGGAAGCCAAGTCAAGCCTGTTATAATTATCTTGGCTTGTAAAGAGAATAATTAAATTGTTAATAAAACTTTTACCTATAATCATCAGGTGAGAAGAGAAAGATGTGACAGTGCTGGAAGTTTAAAGATTTCTACAGAGAAGGGGAAAGAGTTTGATCGTAATTCGGTTGTTGGTAATTAATGTCCACAGAAGATCACTTATAACTGAAATCAACTTGAAATAATTATATTAAAGAGACTGTGTTCATTAACATCACTGATTTTAATAAACAGCTGGTGTCCAAAATTATTAAAGCAGTATGCCCAAAACTATTTTGTATTTTTATAACTACATCTTGGACAAGTACTTCTTTATATGCTATTTTTTTCTTTCCAATGACTATCTGTCTTTCTGTTCAGATGGAAGTGGAAAACCATGTAATAACTGATGCCAGTAGCTGAATCTAGAGACAATATTTTGATTTGTACTCCTGTTTGCAGATCAATTTACCCACTTCACTCCCTTTCTAGAGACGGAGTGGAATAACTTTCCAAATCTTTCACATTTTTCAGACATTTATGAAACCCTGTGTATTTTCCAGATGTACAAAGAATAAAGCATAACAAAATCTAGCTGTGGATAAACCAAAATGTTGCTCCGGCTTATGGAGCCAATGGCCAAAGCTGTATATTGAGCACCTCTGAACCACCAAAGACACCTTTATCTTTCTGCAACACCTATGTGCTCGCCCCTGTTCTTACTCTATTTCCTCCTTAAATTTGAAGGCTTTTCCAGTGGACCCAAGAATCTATTCTTGCAGTTCAAAACTGCTAGGTTATAAGGAGCTCTGCCATAACCTCTTTGGAGGAGCAATTCTGCCTCGAATAGTTATTTAGGTTAGCCTTAAGAAATAGCACTAAGCAGCTATAGGTCAGAGATACACAAGGGTACAATCAAAAGAGCTACCAGCGTTGTTACTAACCAGTCCCCATATACACCGACAGGTGCAGGAGGAACAAACATCTCCGGTATCCTCAGTATAGAAATAGCTGTCCGTAGGAGACAATTCAGCAGGGTGTTCTGTTAATGAGATGCTGCATCGCTGAGCTCTGAATGTTACACATACTTTAAATGGGAAATGAACTTCTCTTTTAAGCCAGAAGATCCTTGAAATAGGACTCTTACTTTGAAGAGTTTAGAATTTCATTTCCAAGGAGAGTAAAGAGAGTTTCACCACATGTAGCTCTTTAAAGAGCTGAAGCTGCATTTTGATAGTGAGGTAATAAGCACTGACTAGCGTCCAAGGAGAACAAGTTACTCTCACAAGGTTCAAAAACCTGGCTTACTTCCTACTGATTTCAAGAACAGGAGAATCCCACAATAAGATTTAAACTGGGGCTGTTAGGGCAAGGAAATTCATATTGAGGGCAAACATAGCATCCTTAAATCAGCCCCATTACGTTGACATTATGCAGCAAAGTGCAGCTCTCTGCAAGGAGGCTTCAGGTCTCAGAAGAAGCATCCTATTCTGCAGTTCTTTACAGACAGATTACAATAGTGTATTACAACACAAATGTTTCAAAAATTGAGCCAGATGTTTTGGAAATGCCTCAGATTATATATGCACACATGTCATTTGGTACACAACTAGGAAGAAACATGAAAGGCTGCACGTACATAGCATAATTTCTGCAAAGGTTTGAAAATTTGGGTCAAGATTTACACCACCTATCAAAATAAAGCCATATACTGCTATATTTTTTTCTGCAACGATCTGAGAGCTTTGCTAGTTCATGCAAAACCATTACCGATTTAAAACACAACTGAAAAGATGCTTAGAGAAGTGCACTCCAGTTATATCTTCTCTTTTATTCAGTGGCAACATGACAACTTAGCAATGATGCTGCAGCCCACGCTGCTCTGCACCGTTAGAAGACCTTGACTGTTTTGCAAATACAAAACATCGAGCCAACCGAGATGTGTTGAGCACCTCCCTCACCTCCTCCCACCCATCCTGGCTGTGGCCCAAACCCCTCTGTTCCAGTTCCAACCACTTCCCTTCAGCACTCATCTTTCTCTTTTAGCCCAGCAGCTACTCATTCTGTAGCTTTCTTGCAGTCTTCAGAAAGCCATCATCCCACTCAGATCTGCCATGTTACCACTTAAGAAATGCTGTCTCACAAAATCAGCATAAAACCTTTGTATTTCACACTCCTTTCATGCTCTCACTTCACCGGGCCTGCGTTCAAACCTGAGCACACACCACGCAGGAGTCTCTGCTGCCCGAGACAACGCGTCTGTGCAGAGGTTGGCCTTGCATGCTGCTGGCTAGCCATGCTTGCCAGGTGTCTTCATGGAGCAGGAGGAGGCTTGGTGTTCAGTCTCAGTGTTTGACCCCTGACAAGGGTCCAGACATAGACCAGTCCAACAAAAAGTCATCCTACCTGGAACTACAGCCTTTTCTCATTCTCCAGTATCGTGTACACCCATCAGCCGGCACTCTACACAGGCATGCAGCAAACACCGGCCCCCACCATAGGAGGCAATGTAAATGAAGTTCTTCAAGGCTTGTGATGGGAGAATTCAGATTTCCATTGCCATCGCTGCCAAGGCTGCTGAAAGAGAAGGACAAGCATGTGATAGGAGTTGTGGGGGTTCAGGTTTTGTAAGGTATGGGTATGCAAGGGGGGTGGCTGGGGGCATGGGACAGGACTGGACCCAAAGAGATAAACTTGTCAGGAAGTACAGCTTCATCATCCAAATTCTATTTACCAGAAATCTGTTTCCATTTTCTCTGAGAGTTCTACAAAGAAACACACTCAGATACTATGTTTTAAAATATACTCAGACATTATATTTTAAAAGACTATACAACATTCTAAAAGTACATTTTCATAAAAATTGAGTATTCCTTGCGTGACCCTTCCTTCTCTAAACCAAAGGTGAGTATATGAGTTGGTAACGTTGTTATATGGACAGCTTCTCAGGGGCATGACAAAATGACCGAGGTCTTGGCTTTTCAGTCTTAAGTGTGAGTGGAAGACTTTGAGTAACCAATTTATTTATTTTCATCATGAAGTCTAAGGGTATTGACACAATATATCTTTAGAAATATATAACAGATTGATTATAGAGGAATTTATTTTGTGTAGATTAATGGAGATATCTTTGTTATTTTTCAACTCTGGCATGACTTGACTATCTAAGAATTGAAGAAAATAATTTAAAATAAAATAAAGCAAGTACTTTGAAGTGAAATTATATTTTGCAGTTATCTGTTCCTTGAGGATCCCAGGTTATTTCAGTCTCCTCTAATAATTAAATTTTAACACCTTTGTGCATCAGGATTGATAAACAGAAATATAAGTATGTTAATCAGCATGTCAAAAGTAATGCAAGAACCATATAAAGCACAGAGGGAAACAGTTCTTACTCATGAGAGTCTTAACTCTGGACTTTTTAATATCCTGAACTATCTTAACACTTTGTCTTAGTCAGCAATGTCAACATCCATGTTTAGAGGCATTCTCTTTAGTTCATATGAGTGAAGAAAGAATTTTCAGACATTAACCCAAACACACATTGAGTGCTCTCTTTCTAAGTCTAAGCCAGGCCTATTGTTATTCAGATGTTTTCTACATTATAGCAAAACTTTAGAGTTGATAAAATGAGATTAGTGCAATGCTGTTCCTATTGCAATAACTTACTAGGAGTAGTCTGCATAAGAATATTGTGAAAAATATGTAGGTTGCCTGTATGCAGACTTCGTCTGTATTGGTCAATGTGTAATACTGAATTATGAATTCTAACTGCATACTTATCAAAACATTGCTTTTGAAATGACAAATAAATCGGAGCCTTTGAAATTTTGTTAAGAGGCAATATAATTAGATAAAAAAAGACAGTTATTTTGTGTTTTGGTGTGAGCATCTTTTGGACGTTTTTGCTGAATAGTGTGGTATTATAAATCAGTTTTAAAAGTGTTTTCAGCTAAAACAGTGGCAAAGCCTATCATATTGGTTACACCTGCACAGCACCTTGCAGAAAAACTAGTGTACCTGAAGAAGTTAGTGTTGGGAAGCGAGCATCTATGTTTTCCCATCTAATGGCTGCTCTGTCATGAAGATAAATGCACAACGATACCTAGAGAATGCCTGCGTGTAGCAATAAATATTGTTGATGAAAACTATCATGAAGCAGCTAATAGCTTTAATTATTTGATACATTAATTTATTAGTTCTCATTTTTGCTGAGTGCTACATGCCAGATGTTTTGAGTCATCTTATTGATATTCTGATGAAAAGAGTAGGAAAGTAAAGCATTACACCAATTAAAACCCCACTTACAGGAGAACATATTATCATCCAGTATATTTCAGAAAGGAATTATGATACAAGAATCTGCCTGTTGAGTGTCATTTTTAAATTTTACTCTAATAATTCAAAATAGAAAATAGTAGATAATATATTTAAAGGCTAAGGTAAAGCAGAGGGGATAAGAAACATTTGAAAATCTTTACCATGTTCCTGATATATGAATATGAAGCTGCTAAAGTTCTGAGTGGTGGGATTAGAAAGAGGTACATACATGACATCAGTATTTCCAATTGTCATAATATTTAAACAACTTATGCAATTGCGTAGGACACTTAAGTGCACAAGATTGCATATTCCTTTTTTAAACTTCATCGTTTATAAGTCTTTTTATAGCTGAGAGTCTCCAAACTCCCTTGGAAACAGTAATCAGCCCTGCTGTTGCATTTCTCTAATAAACAGTGCAATCTAGTAAATAGAACTGGAATTCACAGGACCTGCATTTGTTCCACTCTTTTATTAGCATAGGCAAGTCATTTGACTTTCCTTGGCATCAACATCTCCATTGTTCATTGGCAATAACAACTCTTACACTGAAGAGCTTTGAGAGACCTCCAGGGCACTGGTTTTATCTCCATTCTAGAGCTAGCTCAACAAAAACACTCTGAAGCATTTCATCCACATTCAAAACAATAAGTCAATGTAGATTCAGAAAGAAGATGTCCTGATTCCCAGCACTGTTGCTTTAACACACAAAAAAAGTATCCTTCATATTTCACATGTTTTGTAGGAACTATGTATATGTTTTATCTTTACCTTTACATCGTAGCTAATGTTCACATAAACGCTGAACGTTCATCTCCTCAGAGATTCTACACCACTTACTTTGACGTTGGTGTTCTGGTCCCCTATAGTAGAGTATTATCCTGGTATCTTAAATCTCTCTGTTTTGAAAAATGCTCACAAGAGGAACACATAATGACATATAAAGACACACTTGGCTTTACCTTTACTTGTGGTCACTGTAACATAGATGATTTTAAGTCACACTTACAGAATTCTGACTCCCTTTAGTTACATACCCGTTCCATTTTAATATCTTTTATATTTATGATAGCATAATTAAAGATTGTTGATTTTTCCATTAAAAATGCTATTTTATGTAGTTTAGAAGTTGATCTTAACATATATTTCCAGTAGATTTTTTTACTAATTTTTCAAAACGCCCCACGCAATTGGCTTTAAGCCAAAGTAGCATGAAGAAAGATTGCAACACTCAAATTATTTTAGATCACAAATAACTTTAGAATAGCAGTGTTCAAAATTTAACTTGGCATGAATAGAACATCTTCTGTGTAAAAAATAAATAAATACAATTAAGTCTGTTTTAAAAAACTAGCGATTACAATGCAAAATTATTACTTTGAATTCAAAGAATTTTTCTACACAGTGTTTGCTATACACAGCAAGTATTGTAAAATAAATTTTGCAGAACCAACTTTACTCCATTTGAGTGATACTAAACTGATTATTAAAAATTTAGCTCTTCCTTAACACCAAAACCAGGACATATATTATTAAGATACAACAACTATGCTGCTTTGGGCAATAAAAACTTGAAATAACTCATTAGTCTCCTCTTCTATATCAAACACATCATGGACACTTTTGCTCAGATTGACAGAGAGTACACATACATGCACAAATGTATCATATATTTGGGGAGAAAAAAAATTAGGAGCAGAGAATATTTTTTTTAAATACTGTCATTAAATAACATAAGATTACAACTTAATCTTAAAGTTCTCACTCAACAGCTCTCTGAAATCATTTTAAGTTTTGTCCACTTCAGGATCCAGGGCCATACAGACGTTTTGAGGAATACCAATACATCCAGTATTTGTCCTTAGATTAGTACTATTTTGCAATTAATGTCATTATTAATAGAAGCCACCAACACATTCTCTCACCCTCTCTCCCCTTCCCTAAAAAATTTTAGTAAAATAATTATTACAATAATTCTAATCCCCTAAATCATCAGGAAATCTTTTCAGTTGTGATTTTCTCTGGTTTTGCTGCCAAATAAAGTAATAAGCGTGTGGGACTATTTCGCGGGTTTTGAAAAGCTTCAGTGCAGCATTCATTGGGAAGAATGGCAGGAAGAGAAACTTTTGTCTTTGTAAACAAAGAAAAATTATTTGCATTCTTTTGTGTCCAAAACATTATTGCAAGTCTAACACCCTAGCAGCTAAGTACGCAGGAACATTCAGCCTTTTCTATAATTCATAATCACGTATTTCAGTTGCTGACCTTTGGGTGCTCCTGCTTTGGTTTGCTCTCCAGGCTTTCTTCTGCCTTTTTGTGCTCTGGAAAAGCGATACTTGTTGCAGGTCTGTGTAATAGTTCTTGGGAACCTTTAAGAAAATACTGTTGCCATGCCTGAAGCTGAAAACGCTGCTGTGCAGGCAAAGCCATCCTGCTTGCTTTTTTGATAGGACTGAACTGCTTGACCATAGGTGTCCTGTGCCGCTGCTAAGGAGCAATGGCTGTTGGTGGTTCCGCAAGGAGACTGGGCTCCCCAGTTCAAGAGGGACAGGGAACTGCTGGAGAGAGTCCAGCGAAAGGCAACCAAGATGATTGAGGGATTCCCTTATGAGGAAAGGCTGAGAGAGCTGGGACTCTTTAGCCTGGAGAAGAGAAGGCTGAGGGGAGACCTTATTACTGCGTACAGGTATCTAAAGGGTGGGTTGAAGGAGGATGGAGCCAGACTCTTTTCAGTGGTTCCCAATGACAGGACGAGGGGCAATGGGCACAAGTTGGCACATAGGAGGTTCTGTTCAAATATACGGAAAAACTTCTTTACGGTTAGGGTGACAGAGCACTGGAAGAGGCTGCCCAGGGAGGTTGTGGAGTCCCCTTCTCTGGAGATTTTCAAGACCCACCTGGATGCAGTCCTGAGTAATGTGCTCTGGGCAATCCTGCTTTGGCAGGGGAGTTGGACTAGATGATCTCTAGAGGTCCCTTCCAACTCTGAAAATTCTGTGATTCCGTGATTCCATGATTCCATGAGACATCAAGCCAGGACCTGGAGGGTACTGGTGGCGGGCGGCAGGGCATGGAGCTCCCTGGCACAGGGTCCTTCCTGCAGCACCCAAGCCAGGCGAGCCCAGCTGAGCGGCTCCGGTGGCAGTGGCAGGGTCAGTCACAGCCTGCAGACTGCCAGGCAAGCCTCTAGTGGTGAGGCAGGTCTGGGGTCACACCAGGAGGTCAGACGTGCAAGGCCAAGATGGGCCAAGGCCACCAGGTCACTCGGGCAAGGACCAAGGCCAGGGCCTGGGTTCAGATGCACTCCCAGGCTGGTGGACAGAAGGTGCTTGAGTGGAGGCCTCAGATGAGGCTTCTCACAGCTCTTGCTGACAACTTAGGGGTTTCCACAAGAGCCATGTCCAGTGTTGCACAGCTGCACTGACCAGAGCGGACGTCGAACACGGGCAGGGAAGCCGGGTGGAGGGCCTGCAGGCAGGAGGGCTGCAGGCTGCCCGCAGCTGTGGAGCCTGTCAGCGCACCCAGGGCCCCAACAGCTGTCCGAGACAGGCAGGCATCCCCCTGGCACGCATTCCGCCACCACTCCCACAAGCCTAAATCTCTCATAGGTCTTAGGACATGCCTGCCAGCTCCGTGTAAATGCCTGAAATGCCCTCTGCTACCTCTAATGGCAGTAGCTGCTTGTATTAAGGGAACTAAATACCACCCTCCGACTGTTCACAGGGCCTTTTGATGACCACTTCATTTTCTGTATCTGAGGATTTTTTGTGCTTAGCCAGTTTTTATTGATAGTGGTTACATCCAAACCCTGACCTTGCTGTTGGCACTAGACAAAAAAAACCCTGTAGCTTCAATCACTTCACTTCCTAGTTAAGGGAAGAGAAGACAGATCATGTAAGAATGTTCATTTATCTCCAGGAAGATAGAAATAATGGCACTGCAGCTTACAGCTTTGTAAGTGGAATATGAATGATACCGGTATGTAGTCCCTTTTGAGCAACTAAAGCTATGATGTAGCTTATTGCTCTCCTGAGATTATCCTAAAATACGACGAGGGTCATACCAATTCACTGGTGCTCCTCCATAAGCAAAGCAATAAAAAGAATGGGGATTTTTTTTTCCCCGCTTTGGGAATCATCCTCTTTTGGAGAAGTGTAAAATTGAAACCATCAAAATCAGGAAACTGAAAGGTTAATCAATCATTTCCTGAAACCAAAGAAGATTGGAAGGTATTATCTCAACCATAATTCTTAGATAACTAACTCTGGATTTGTTTTCAGCCTTTTTAACAAGCAATCTTGTGTTGTTTCTGCCAAAGTTACTATGGCTTCTCTACCATGCAAGAGTATCAATTCCAAAATTCAGTTCTCCCCCTTGTCCTTTTGACAGATTTGATGTATTTCTTCTCATTATCTTTCATTAATTAAATCCAAGGATTTTACATTAAGAATAGAGACGGGAAATGAGAAAGCACAGACACAACCTTTGAAATAGAGTAACTTTCTACCTCTGCTATCCTTATACCATGGTTAAAATAAAATTTGTTCTGTGCAGGATTTTGCACTTTCAGTAGTGAAATGTAATCAGCCAAGCTTACCTATGTGTATGCTAGGATAAATTGGTACCTATTTACAGGAGAGAGGAATCACCATCCATTCTGTGGCTGTGCACTGGGGAGAACTCTGAATAGTAGCTGCATCTTCTTGTAGAAATTCTGAAGACTTTTCCTGCGATTTGATTAGAACTGGCTTAGCTTTGAAGTGACAATTGTGCAGGAAGAACAGAAATTACGTGTAGGCAAACAATCTAAAAATTCTACTAGAAATTTTCAGCAAACATAGTACCTCCGTTGCCCACCTATTCATTTACTCCCTGATAACTTAATAAAACCAGTTTGATTTAAAAAAAAAAAAAATCAAGTGTCATTACAACTGTGCCTCTAACAGACATTTCTAAGTCAAGATGGAGATGTCTGCCTTTAGGTACTACTCTCACTTGGTCAATGTTTATTTCCTTGTATTGTTGGCAATATAATTAATCATAACATTGTTTCAACTTTACACAGGAGATCTTTGTATTAATGTTTGTCATTTTATGACTGTAATTTTGACACGGTAAGATACGCTTAAGGCTTGTACTTGTCTACACTGATTTATTTTGCTTAACTTCAGAATGTGCCTTGGTAGATAAGCACAAACCAGTTTTCTTTTCATGGTATCAAAGCACCTACCTTGTCTTGATTAGACAGTATCCTAAGATAGTTTTACTGATCCTACTACAGGAAATGTTGAATTAGTGTCACTTCAAACAAACAAACCTTTATGACTATCTCATTTTAAAGAGCAATAGCTGTTTTTCATATCAGGTATGTCTGTGGTTTAAAACAACTGAACAAGTCTGATCAACACTGACACGTTTTCATAGTAGCAAAACATTTAAAAACCATTTGGCAGTAATTGTAACTGGTAAAATAAATTAAATTCTAATAATAATCTAACAGTAGATCTAACTGGAAGACAGACGGGGGGGGAAATCTAAGTGACAAAACATCCAGTTCAGTTATTAGCCACTGGTTATTCGAATGAATAAGATAGTCAAGTTATAGAAATTGAGATTTTGTCATGTGCTGTGCAACACTAATTGTAACAGCAATAGTTGTAACCTCTCAGAAGAAGCCTGACTAATTATAAGTTTTCCCCATGCCCTTATATCCTCATTCCTAATATTTACTTTGTATGGGTGAAATCTCATGAGTCAGTGGAGCTCCATTCAGAGATCTTTAACACATAACCATTGTACATTGTATTTTTAGGATTGTTTCCAAATAATGGAAATGATTTGTTGTTGCTAACTCTGGCAATTAGAAAATATTTTGATTATGGTCACTTATGTTATGATACAACTGGAAACAATTTTAAACCTTTGTATTTGAATGAAACTAAGTGTTTTGCATTCCCCAATTCCATTAATGTCTATTTGACAAATTGTGGGAAAAATATTACTAATACCTTCATGACTGCAGAGGTTTTCTTGTGCATATTTGCTATGTGTTTCTGTAGATGTCTGTATTCTTATTAGGCGTACACACAAACTTCCTCATTTGTTGCAATTTCTTTCCTCTTCTGTGATTTTTACCATTTATTGATTAAATGATCACATTTTTAGAGAATAATGCATGTTAGTTACAGAACATTTATAGTATTCATAGGAACTAATTCTGCATTTGACAAGAAATCGCTTGTGCTTGGCCTCAATTTACTGAACTTATTTATGTAGTGAGATTAAACCTCCTAATTTTTTCATGGCATTTCAATGTGCTGTTCACAGCTCTCTATATATAGACAACCACTGCATATATTGAAGCTACCTATGAACATCATTACTGAAAACATGGATTTCACTGTGCTTGGTTTTTTATTCACTCATTATGCAGAGGCAGAATATTCTGTTCACATGTGTGCTGAAAACTTCCTCATAAATGAATTCAAGTAACATTCTTTACTAGATAAGAAGTACCAAGGAAACAGATGCATTAGAGGAAAAAAAAAACAAAACAAAACAAAACAAAACCAAAAAAACCCCAGCCACTAGACCTGTACGCTTTCAAAGTTATGAACAATGGGTGGAATCCAAGGTCAAAAAATTCTCATGATTTCAGTAGTGCCATTCACACAAACTACTGACGAAAGGTATGGAAAATTCACTGCAGCAGAAGTAGGGTCAAAGCTTGCATCGGGGCTTTAGAATAGACCAAAATGTTGTGTAATATATTCAGCGCTGTCAACCCACCAACCTGTCCAGGGACTATAGTACTCCTGACCTGGGAGACAAAAAGGAGAAAAGTGAAGAGATGGTTTTAAAAGGACAGAGGGAGAGAGAAGGCTGTAACAAATGATACCACAAAAAGAGCACGCTGAAGAAAAATAGTGATAGGAGAGATCATACAAAACATTGCTTGAAATGAAAAACTTCCAAATTCAAGAAAGGAAGCAAGGACCTCTAATAAAAAGTTTACTTTCTGTAACTTTATCATTAATGGTCGTTATGGTGTTCCCACAAACAATGAAAATTTCATAATAAATCCAGATTTTGATGCAGAAAGTGAATACCACCTATCCTAGATCAAAAAAGGGGCTCTTTCGAATCAGTTCATTCCTTTATTTCAAGTCAATGGCCTGTCCTTGCTCATATTCATGTGGCTGACCCATCTGAATAAGATGCTACTGCAGGCAAGCTGTACAAAAATTAAGATTGCATAAAGAAAGGTACAAAACATATTTTCTCCCCTCTTGGATGGCCTCTGGGAAAGACAGGAGGCTAAAAGAAATTGTGTTTATGTCCAATAGCGTACTGGGTTTTTGTCTGAGCAGTAGGCAGACCAAAAGCCCTATGCACGTGCTCTGCAGCTGCCCAGACATGGTAACCAGTAAGAACATAAGCCACCAGCAAAATGCTGTGCCTGAAGTAGCCCTGCAGATCAAAGACAAGACGACTTGCATTTGTGTTACCATGTCTATATCGCTGCTTCAGAACTAAAGTCAGCCACAGTTGTCTGTCTCCTTTCAAGAAGCTGCAAAGGTATTAAAGCTGAGTTTTGGACAGACTCAGAAATTTTCATGTATTATTCAAATTTGAACATTTAAGAGGAAAGTAGACATTTGTCAAACAACTATGCTACTCTCAATAACTTTCGTTAAATACCCAATATAAATTCTGTGAAACACTGGCACATCACCTACTCCTTGAATTGCTTGAGCTCGTTGAACAATTGGATATTTTCCCCTTGTTTTTCTTTTTTATTCCATTTCCAAATGTAATAACATTGGAATTACAAATCAAGAATATTTTGTGACTTGTGGTAAGGCATCTTTCATCATCATTCACAGAGGTCTTATCCTATAAAAGAGGCTTTGATATTTTGTTAATGATTACTTTGGAAAAGATGTTTACATTTTAATTAAAAAATAATAATATCTCTTACTAATTGCAGGGGTTTGTTGGTTTGGAGAGGGGAGTGGGGAGTTGCCCCAAGGATAGAAAAACTTCAAATAGCTATCCATTTTTACATGTGGCTTTTTTCTGTCTCCTTTGTGTAGTGTTTTAAGGACCCCACAGCTTAGATTGTAAATTGATGAATTATGAAAATAACATTTAAAAATTTCCTTTATTTTACTTTAAATATTTCACATCCTGCAGTAGTACAGATCTGGAGGCCGTGCTCAGAAATATTGCCCAAAAAGGCCTGCAAAGCTCTCCGGAGCAAATCAGCTATCTCTGGTTTATTTCTTAGACAATCAGTTCGATGTCCTGTCTTCTAGTTAGTGAAGGTCTGCCAGCAAACCCACCGCTAGTTCAACCACACGAGTCCCAATAGCTGTGCATGCTTACTTCAGAATTAGTTCTTTTACTTGCATCACTTTTCTGTGTTTCGTTCTTTGATCAGAACTTGATCCCTGATGCCTTTCAGATCAATTCAAACTAATTTTTCACTATTATTACTTTTAACGATGAAGATAAGGCAGAGCTGGTTCAACACCTCTCAGCAGTGGAGGCAACATTTCACTGCTTGGAGAATAAGAAGAGGCAAGGGCAGGGTAGGTAGGAGAAGGTAGGAGGGGTACAACGTGCAGGAAAGCCCGTATTGCCCGGCTCGCTGCTCCTGCCGCTTGGCGAAACGAAAAGGCCAACGGCCAGGCACATGCTGGGGCTCCACCAGCCCTACCTGCACCCACCAGCACCCACTGCAGCAGCTCTCCGTGGGCTTCAGCACAGATCAAGGGGTCTGCAAGGCGCTGGCCCTTCCTGCCTTGCTCAGCAGCTCCCAGGTCACAGCCTTCTCTGAGAAAAGCCTGGAGCCACCTCTGAAATAAAATGTGTTAAAACATGTATCCTAACAAACTGCTGTGTTAACGTTAGAAACATTGTTAATTTTCATAACAGCAATTAATATACTTGCCTTGCTTTGGTCTTGGCAGCATGTTGACTACTTTTGTTTAAGGTATAAATTTTGTTTTAAATTCCAGTGAAAGCACTTCAGTGAATACTTTTCTTTATGTTGCTGATGCACTACACTCATTAGCTGTAGCTAATCCAATTCCTAAACTGGATAAACATAATTAGTTAATATTAAAGTTTTAAAAGTAATCCTGACCATATTTTCAGCAAAGCGGAAATGGTATTAAAGTCGGTCAGAATAAAATTTAAAAAAAAAATGGGAAAAGAATAAATAATGGGATTTCGTAACAATTTCAGAATTGTTTCATTTAACTTCCAAATTACCACAATTGCTATCTACATGATACATATATGTGTGTACATGTGTGTGTGCAAGAGAAAGAGATACAAGGACAAAACTAAGGAAAAGAAAGCTGTGACAATACAAGATTAACAATTCCAGAATTTTCAGCTACATAGTAGTTTTCTGAGAAGCTAAAATCTACCTGGTTTTACTTTGATGCGTTTCTGTGGGCAAACTTAAAAGCATGCAAGAATAATGAAGGAGAAGCTTTTGATCCACCCCTTCCTTAAGTACATTTTAAAAACTTTCAAACGAGAAAGAGATTTAAAAATCAGCATCTATAACATTGTATCCAGAATTTTCTAGACAGCAACGATTAGAGGCATTTGATAAGCAGCCTGTTATCAGTATGTCAGACAGAACAGCCAGCATATAGCAAAACGCCACTTCAGCCACCCCTCTCCAGCAATCCATAACTACAGATCAGAATCTGGGCTGGTGGCCTCTTAAAATAACAGGCTATAGTTGTCAAAATAAGTTTAAGAAGGGGAAAGCTATTGGAAAATAAATTTGTTTTGCCGAATACTTGGGAAAATTTGGATAATATATTCCGGGCCAAACACAAAGTGAAAGATTTCATCTGCTGTTTAAGTGGTATTTAATTAACTATCGAATTCCACTCAGTTATTCAAGACAAACAATGGTCAGTATTGATGGGACAGCTATTTCACCATTTTCATTGCCTGAACTGTAGGAAGCATCCCAGCAATGAGTAGTCTAGCACAAGCAGATTCGGTAGTTGTACCATCAGATGAAGTATTTCGAGTTTGCATATTGATACAGCTAAATATATACAAAATTAATAATAAAGACAGCTTTAAAGATACATAGCCTCAGTTATAAGAGATATAACGAACACCGATTTTAAAATACAGTTTATTTTTTTGGCCTGTTATCATTATATTTTCCTGGGTTGTTAATCTCATCACTTTGGTGGTGATTTAAGGTTCCCTGTACACCATATAAACACTATGTTTTTTTAATGTCTATATAGAACATTAACATTCAGACATATGGCTGTCATCAATAATAAGTGCTCTTTGTTGTACCTTAATATTCAAATTTTGACATTACAATTCAGAAACTGGACAACAATGTTAAATCCATAGCTTTCAGTAAAAATGTTTGGTTGCTAAAGGAATCACT
This sequence comes from Anarhynchus alexandrinus, assembly GCA_008711295.1. Classification (NCBI taxonomy): domain Eukaryota; kingdom Metazoa; phylum Chordata; class Aves; order Charadriiformes; family Charadriidae; genus Anarhynchus; species Anarhynchus alexandrinus. The sequence goes on from VUYV01000002.1 coordinate 10,865,489, forward strand.
GAAAAAAATTATTTAGCTGTTCTCTCTCAATTACATCTATGAGTTTCTAACACACTGTGTTATTATTTGGGCCACGTGGATGCAGAACATTAGAAAGCAGTTGTCAGAGAGCCCTTCAAGAGCAAGAAAATTATTTTTCTGAAAGCAAGCCAGGACAGATAAGATTACCAGTAAGGTTGCTGGTGCACAAAATTGTACAGATTTATGGAGAATTGCATCACTTAGGAACTTGGACTGTTTCAATTTTAGTTCTCATAATGTTTGGGTTGCTTTTAAAAATAAGTAAATTAACATTTATAAAACTGTACTTTTTTGTAGCAATAAATAGCAATGTTTAAAGTAAAATTAATAATATTTTCCCTATTCTGAATTATTTAGGGTATTTCCAGGCTAAGGTATGCGTAAACAGTGTATAATGTTGAGTCTGCTTCTAAACCAAATAATCTTTTCCCTAATTCTCTGAGCAGAAATTTTTACTGTTATGTTCTGTCTAGACAGTAGGTGCAAGATCTTTACTAAAATTGCTTCTCCTACAACAATATTCTCCTATGGCTATATTCCACTAGTGATGTCATCTGGAATAAAACACCGATTGACTCATTTAAGTAGTATGTTCCTCATATCTCTACATATTTACCTAGTGAAATATTTCAATTGATATTAAGTAATACAAAGTAAAGCTGTCAATTTTTCAAATAGATATTATGCAGCTCTAAAACTTTTGCCTGTATTATTTCCTCTTTTGTCAAATCAGACTTCTGAAGTTATTAAATCAGGCTACAATATCTAACTCAGATAGTTCTCAGATGCCAGTTACCCTTGTACCAAAGTAGCAAAGCTAATTAAGAAGAAATATTTGATCTGTAATGGAAATAACAACATTCTCTTTTATTTCCATGTGTATATGCCATATGATCCCCATCGAATAGCATGCTGAATTTCCTGCCTGTGCTTGCCTTATCTTTTTTGCGTAATTTTTTCAGATCATTAACACATGCAGTTCTTGATTATAAAACCCTGCCTTCTCATACAGATCTTTTTCCTTCAGCAAAGCCGTGTTGCGTTTTTAACCACTGCTCATGCCTTCCAAAAGCTCTATATACGTTGCCCCTTTCAAATAATAACACACCCACCTACAGTTCCAGTTCGGTAGTAACTATAAAAATGCAGTCACTGGCACAAGGCAGGTATTAATGTTCATGTTATTTCATTATTAATCATTATTCATATTAATTCATTAATTAATATTATCATAGTCAGTGGTCTGAAGTGAATGATATGGTTCTCCAAGACTACAGCCTAAAAAAAAAAAAAAAAGATGAGAAAATATCAAATAAAATTAAAAAAAAAATCAATCTCGATTAAAAAAGCGCATCCCCTGTTCACATGTCTCGGGAAGAGGGGGGAGGTGGTGTTTTAATTCTGATTTTAGCGCAGAGTTTCTCCTGCAGATGAACTTATATTGATTCTGCTTTTCTTTCCTTCCCCCACCCCGCTATCTTGCAGCGAACGTATGTGACAACGAACTACTGCATTGCCAGAACGGAGGAACGTGCATCAACAACGTGCGATGCCAGTGCCCTCCGGCTTACACTGGCATTTTATGCGAGAAGTTGAAGTGTGAAAGGGATCCAGGAGGCTGTGGCCAAAACTCCGCCCAGGGGGCAATGTCACACGGGCCCCTCGTACTGCTGACGGCTCTACTGGGAGCCGCCGGGCTTTGCGTGTGCTAGACCCCCGATGGCTGATGGCATCGCATTCAGACTGCTTCAGATGAACGTGCCACATGAAAACAAAACACAACCCAAGCATTTGCTGCTGAAATTCAAAAAGGAAAAAGAAGGAGAGAGAGAGACAAAATAACCACATACAAACTAAGAAGGCCTAACTGAACTAAGCCATATTAATCAGTTACGGACAGGGCTCTGAGTCAAGACTGTTCACCTCTGACTCGAGACAAGTTGGCAGCTGCCTATTCTGTCAAATCACTGCGAGCTGCAAAGCTTACACAGGACCGAACCGGCTTTGGCAGCCCCCGGAACGGGAAGAGAATTTCAAAAACACTTGCTACTCCTATATGGTGCGCTACTGTACCTCCGCCCGGTGTGTGGACCGACCAAATAAAGGCATTCTTTGCTGTCAGTGCATTGTGGGTATAAGGAAATCTGTAAAAGCTGCCATATTGGCCTGCTTCAGTCCCCGAATCCTTTCCAACCTGTGCTTTAGTGAACGTTGCTCTGTAACCCTTGTTGGTTGAAAGATTTCTTTGTCTGATGTTAGTGATGCACATGTGTAACAGCCCCCTCAATAAAACTCAAGCCAGTCATATCCTTGTATACCTTAGCAGCACTGCATCAGTAAGATGCTGTGTTCACCTACTGTACAAGAGTGGCTATAGGACAAAAAGTGTATTTATCCTTTTGTATTCAAATGAAGTTATTTTTCTTGAAATAATGTACAATGTAGATTTTTTGTATTATTGCCTATTTGTGTTACCAGACAATTTGTTAATGTATTTAATTCTAATCAGATAAGAGAAAAATATTACTTTTTATTTAGTCCTTTTCTTTTTCCTTTCATTTAATTGTGCAGAGATTTCTCTGTATGGGCAACGTGCTGGCATCAAAGAATATCAGTTTACATATATAACGAGTGTAATAAGATTCCACCAAAGGACATTCTAAATGTTTTCTTGTTGCTTTAACACTGGAAGATTTCAAAGAATAAAAATTCCTGCATAAACAGTTCCAGGATGACGTATTGCTATTTCTTAAGGCCTTTTTAGAAAACAAAAAAAAAAATTTGATCATTTTCTGACCTAGTATGTGGAAGAAAAACAGATTCAACAGTGGAAATTATATCATAACAATCTAACCCGGTTTTATTTTTACTACTGTCATTATTTTTGCAAAGAATTTTAAACGTAAAGATTATAATTTGTTTGAGAAAAATTTCATAAAAGCCAAAGCTTGGAAAAGGCATGAAAAGTTGAATAGGTCTCATCTTTGTTCTCTCAATTCATCACAGAAATTATCCCACGACTAATTTACAAGGTATTACAGAAGCTAGTCTTTAATTCATACCATTTTTGTGGATTCTGGCAGTAATGAAGTAGATATAGCCACAGTTTATATTGTTTCTCCAAAAGCTTCATTAAAATGATATGTTTATATATGTACTAGTCTGCCTAAGAAATTGCAAAAACAGCAGCAATCACCAAAAAAAAGCCAAGATTTAACTTTTAATAAAGTCAAATTTAATATTTAGAAGGAATGTCAAAATATACAGCAGCGAGTAGATAAAAAGTGCTGCTCCAGCAAATAAAGTTTGTTTCAAGTATTGCCCAAGGTGTAATAAATTCTTGTTTCTGCCTTTTATTAGGCCAATTACTGAGTGTGACAGAAAAGGATAGCAAGAATAGAGAGGCAAGCCAAAACCACAGCAGTGTTTCAAAGTCCTGGGAAAAAAATAATAATAAAAAAACCTCCAATCAAATCAAACGGTAGCAAGACTGCGGGAATTCATTTCCTGGCAATTTTCATCATAATGGCTGTAAATATTTTACCAACATAATAGCCTAGTACGGAAAACAATTAATCAGCAAAAGAAAAATTCCTGGGAGAAATAAATTCTACCTGGCTGCCTCTTCCAAATGGTGAACAGAGCAGAATTTAGGGCACTGCCGCCTTGGATAAGCTCTTTTCCGCTGAGGAAGCAGGTTTTGTAGGCCAGTACCCAGCCCCCAGGAACGGGTAGGTAAATCAGGTCTTCATTTCTAAAAGAGTCCTGTGAAGACGATGATGATGAAGACGACAAGCTGGCACTTGTTCAGGCTGTCACCTTGGCCCTTCACGTAGAACGGTTGCTGTTCACACTGGCACTCTCTTTTGGAGGGCTAAATAAGATAAGGCAAAGATAAATTAAGAGCTTGGCTGGTTGCCAGCCGTGGCCTCCATGAGATTGCAGGTATATACTAGAAGGATGTTCACGACAATAAACAGAAAATTGTATTGCAGGCTCAATGAGGAATATAAATGCTAATACAGGTGACGTGCAGAGCTGGAGATTACCTATAATTAAGTGGATTTCTGATATTAAAATGTGGCATTTAAGTTTGCTCAAAGCTTATTAGCACAGACCAAATTCAGATTGTGTAATTATTGGAAAAGATGCACTTTAATTGTCATTATAAACTCAAGGCTTTGTGAAAGTGCTAAGAAAGCGTGTTATGCATGTTTGGTTAGAAGGGATTCTGCCAGCTGTGCTGAAGTATAATGAATATCAGATCGCAATCAATTCAGCTGCATTCCAATTTCATATACTGATGATCTTCTAAACCAGGGCAGAGTATATGGCTTTCCACATATTTAGCTACCATTTCGTGCATTTTATCCTTCCTCACCTATTAATAAAATTACAATTTTATACAGGAGTACATTCAGTGGAAAGTTTTCTTATCAATCATCCTTTTCTTCAGCTTCATTATTTTTTCCTCTGAACTCTGGAGAACTTCACTAATTGAAAATTTTGAATATAAGTTTTTGCTACTGTATTCCAAGTATATTTGTAAAATTATGTGTGCATCTTTTGAGAGAAGAGGAGATCTACATCACTCAGCATTGCTTTACCTGCTTTTTTATTTAGTTGCATGGAAAATGAAGGCGGAACCTGTTCCCCATTTCAGAAGCTGTGAAAAACAACAGATTCCTTTTCCTGAAGGTATGGTAGGATCTTTCCACGAGAACATGTAGTCACAGTATCTGCTTTATTTTTCACCTGAAAATATATACCCCTTCCAACATATTCTGGGTTTCTTGGAGTGGGTATCCCGTCTCTGTGAATCCCTGTAAAATAGCAAACATATACGTGATACTGAAAAAATAACACGAGCAATACCACCACTAACCTAGGATTTTGATTCTGTATCAAAACACAGCAAAAGGAACGTACTATTATTATTTCCTGTATGATATTTCTTTCCTGGAAGGTTTAGCATCCAAGAACTGACCAAGCTTCACATTGCTTAGTTATCCAGATTATAGTTGAGAGTACAATGACCTTAAAGATAGCATTCATAATTAAACATATGCAGTTATATTAGTTCCAGTTGTTTTGCTAAATCACTCAGCCCTAGTTAGCTTGCAATTCCTGTGTTTCTAACTAGAGAATTGGTTCTGATTCAGGATCCACATGTGTTTGACATCTGAAAATGGGGCAGCTTATGAGAAGGTGCTGCTCCCTGACAAGGGAGCTGCAGAAATTTCCACTTCAAGCTAGACGTCTTTCTCAAAGGGACATTAAGAGAGAGGCATCTGTCTTAGTGCTGCAGAACTGTTTCAAAAACAAACTATCCAAAGAAAAAAAAAATCTATTCAGACACAAATTGACCCCAGATATTGCCCTCAAACAATAATTGATCTAATACTTTATCGTGACTGAGCCACAGATAAGAAGTTATTTCATGTAGTGAACAGGACAAAAAAAAATAATGTGCAAAATACTCCTCAAATTTAGAAAGAAATCTTCTGCTTGCATATAATTTTATACATCTTTCTCATAACTGCAAGGTGCCAGGAGGATTTGTTATAGCCTCATTGGGATTCTAGGTTTATTAAACCATTGAATTAACTAGACTCATCCATGCATGCGGTTTATTCACCTGTGAGAAATTTGAGTAATATTTTTCATAGAATATGCAAGACCAGATTTTCAGCCAACCTCCAGCCCAGCCTTCGTGTTTGTCCTTGCAAATGTTACAGATGTAAATATTAAGACATAGTCAGTCAATTCATTCCGAAGAAAAACTGTAAGTTTAATTATTTATGGATGCAAACATTTATCCATCACAAGGCAGACCTGGCGTTATAAATCAGAAATTTTATATTAACCAACTTAATACCTTTCCCACCATCATACAGTATCAGAAAGAAGAGGGCGTAAGCAGTGTATGCAAAACAAGCAAGCAGAACAGCAGCATTTTGCACCATATGGTGCATTTCATTTAATGAAATGAAAGTTCATCACCAGTACAGTATGTTCACCGAGACACCATTTTTGCCACAATATGCAATAGATAAAATTCCAGTACAAAGCGTACATTTCTGTTCATCGTTTTCTGGCCATCATTACCTATACAGACCCAAACATATACGTGATTAAATACTGCTCAAGAAATTTTATAGCCTCAAAGAGCACAGAGAAGGCTAACGTTATGCAATCTGTAGACCTGGACAGGTTGTAAAGGCTTCGGGGTTGAATTCCCACATTGCTAGCTAATGCTCATTTCTGAGAAGGACCAGAATAAAGATCACATTATGGAAGTGCACTGAATCAGAGTTTCACGGCAGTCAGTAGAACCAGAGTGGCAGCCTCGTTACAGAAAGCATAACAAAACGGTGTTAAGTCCTGCATCTGTCAGCAGGAGCAACCACATCTCACCCGGGGACATACCCAGGCATCACTCCCCCATCAAAACTTGCGCTTGTGTATTTACAGATGTGCACCTTCTGGCTGCAGTTGCTAAGACACCTGCTACTTACATGATGACTGCTCAATGGAGTTGCTGTACATGTGTTCAAGTGTACTGTTGTCACTGGAAATACAACTTTTGTACTAGAATTGAACTATTGTTGAGAAACTGAAGTAATAACGGTGTGTTCTGGGAAAAGAAGGTCAGGAGCGGGGTTTGAGGCTACTGTTTGTTTGTTTTGAGAAAATCAGACTGGTTTCAGATGAGCATTTTCTATTTCTCACATAGTGTAATTTTCACTCGAGTAGTCTGTGCAGGTCTTTGTAACATCCAAGAAACAAACTGCTAATAAATTAATTCTGACATTTGTACGTCTGAACAAGACCTCTCAGGAATGATGACATCAGTTCAATCCTATATACTATCAGTCTGTACAGTTCAAGAGTACTCTTCTTCAAAGAGAAGAAATACTAGAGGCATTGATAGGGGTGAAAGGGACATGAGAATTTCTACATAAAAGGGTAGAAAGTTAAGAATACACACACAACGACACCAAAGCCAAAAATCTCCCTAACTTGGGTGCCTTTGCATTCTAAATAGAAACTGCCTGATTTTCACAAGTACTCCATGTCCAAAATTCCCAGAAATTGTCCCTTACTGTTGCTACAACAAGAGTACANCACACACACACGACACCAAAGCCAAAAATCTCCCTAACTTGGGTGCCTTTGCATTCTAAATAGAAACTGCCTGATTTTCACAAGTACTCCATGTTCAAAACTCCCAGAAATTGTCCCTTACTGTTGCTACAACAAGAGTACAGCGAAGTGGACTCTTCCCTGTTTTAGTAGAAGAGGAAATGAAAGTCTTCCTACATCACACTGTAATTTGCAAAGCAACATATATGATAATCTATGAAATCACTGCAATCTTTATTATATAGAAGAGTTATGCAAAGGTTGTTGTAGAAATCTCAAGTGTAATATTCTTGAAACACTAAGTTATATAAAAAAGTCACATTCTCTTATTTTGGAAAAGTCTAAATATAATTAAAAATCAGGTTTTATTCATTACTAACCTAATCCAAGTGATGCAACTTAGGGTCCACAGCTGCAACCTGAAGACAGAACTCAGAAAGGAGTTTAAGCTTAAATTTCGCTCCAGAAAAAATATTGTACGTCACGAGCCACATTTAATAGAGCAAAACTGAATTCCAGCACCATCACTGCCCCCTAGATCTGGAAGTACTACGATCACTCCTGATCTTGCAGGCATGCTTAACTGTTAAGTTTGTAAGTATCTCTATAAATTCAACAAGCTTTGAGAATTCAGATTACAGGCCAACAAAGTTCGAGCCTCTGTAATGATCACAGTGAGGCTTTTTAAATCCTGTCAAGTTCTCTTTAGTTCTGTAGTCACATGTGTTCCAAAATAGCATTTTCGGGACCACTGGTCACTCCAAAAATCATTTTATAACCTTAAAATGGAGTCACCGGTTTTACTTAATCTGTAATCAGACACTTATGACAATGCCATAGTAGTTCTCTCTTTTTAGATTATAATATTAATTAGATAACAGAGGGGGAAATGTCCTGTGCATAGAATCATTTAGGTTGGAAAAGACCCTTAAGATCGAGTCCAACCGTTAACATAACACTGCCAAGTCCACCTTGGCACCTTAGGAACTATGTTCCTAAGTACCAGATCTATGTGTAATCTTACACATTTTTGTTCCTCCTTAATGCACAGTTAAATTACAACTCAAGCCATATCACCAGAGGTATTTTCTTTCTTTCATCCCCTCCATTTTCAGTGGTATCCAAACATAGTTCCCTCATTTATTCTGCAGAAATTTTAGTATTTTCCAGTTCTTCCATGTATTGCCCAAAACAAAATCTTAGCTATGTTGCAGAAAGTAACATTAGCAAACAACAAAATAAACCTTTACATTAATCTCTTCAAAACAAAGTTGACAAAAATTAGTATAAAATCCCTTCAAACCATTTTGCTGTATACCACTATGCAAAATATCTTAGCAAATATTTTCTATTTAAAAAGTCTAAAAGTGGTTATTTACCCACCTGTGATATCACAAACCACTTTACATGCAGTCAGTTGATGGACCATTAAAGTCAGAGAGTCCTGCATGATCCCAACAGAAGAACAATGTTCATACATCGTTCATAAAAGTGGTTCATAGCTACTATGCTAGATCCAGAGTTAATGAATATAGTGCAGCAGGATATATCTGGAGGATGATATTGCCTGTAATGTAAAGATCAGTACAAATCTAAAAAAAAGAAAAAAAAAAAAAATTGGAACAATCCTGCAAGTTCTCCAATTTCTGATTTAGCTCCATAGCATGAAAGGATTTTTTTTGAAATTTTTTCTGGTTGGGATATCAGTTGTTTTGAGATTAATGCTTTCTCCACATTCAGAAGTGCAACACCACTCCTCCACAAAACTAGCAAAAACCTATTCTGAGATGTACTCTCATTTAGGCCCTTACCTCTGCCAGTTTGTGCAAGCCACATTTTAAGTTCCCTGATTTTAGGAGGCCTTGATCTAGCTGCTGCTTTCACACCTCTCAATGACTGTTTTCAGTGCTACCTGAACATGTTAATGAAAACATTTCAATCCTTGTACATCTACTGGGAACACGGTTCACTTTGCACCTGCAAATAATTGTGGATGCAAAATTAGTGGCTGCTGTCTATAATTGTTGTTTATAATTGACAGTGCCAATATCTTGTTCAAAAGCTTGGGCTCTCTTGGACTAGATTTTGTAAACTTGTTGAATGAAAAGATGTATTTGCTTACTGTAATTAAATAAAACACAAGGCAAAATCATTCTTACAAGATTCTTATGATACTCAAAATGTCAAAGCACTTCCATTTATCACAACTGAGATACTTCAAAAGCCCTCAAGGAAGAGACAATAAAGCTACATTGTTATTCTCCACAACCTATAAAAGCTCAGATACTTTGAACAGAAATTCTGTATTGTTTATCTTTTAATAGTGGTGAGGCAATTGTGACCCAGAAAGGTAAATGGAGTCGCCTGAAACTACCCAAAAAGCAACTGGCAAAGGCAGGAAACAAGTTCAAAACACTCAAACTCCACATCATATTGAATATGAATAAAGTGTTACACTACAAGTGTATTGAAAACTTCTTAGTAGCTTTGGTTATAATTACTACTATATATAGTATTAGTGTATATATATAACGTGTAATATTATTATGCATCACTTACATAACTATTTACAAAATATGACCTCATACCTCCTTGTTTTAAAATGGGAATCAAACCAACATGTGTCCTCACAAGTGATGTGCAGGACAAATGTATGTATCCCAAATGGTGTGAAATTATTCCTTGCCCAAACTGGTAACTATCACACTTCATTAAGGGTTATGAACACTGAGGACATTAAAAAAATTAGATTTTCTATTCTGGGTTTTTTTTTTAATGAGAATTAATAACATGTACTGGATGATAAATTAAAGATAGCTGTCATGTTTTTAACTATCATGATATCTCATAAATTATTTCCTAAATGTTAATAGAAGTCATTTAATGACAGAATTCAATGTATATACAAAAAAAATGCACTCATAAATTTGGACCTCAAGCACTAAAACAGCTTAGTTGATTATTTACTTTTTGCTAGTTTTACTGACCTTATGGATAATAAGTCTATTGAATTTTTCCTGCAAAACAGGCCTGCTAAATACATGCCCAGCTCAAAGCTGGCACGTATGCCAAAAACCAGAAAGCTAAAATATAATACCAATCACATTTATAAGTTGAGATTTGCTCAGCTAATAGAGCTAAAAAGCATTCACAGGAAATGGGATTCACATACCAAAACAAAGTCTTCAGCTTCACAGTGTAGAAACTTAAAAGGTTAAATACAGAAATGAAGGTTGGAGCCCCCACTGCAGGAGCAGAGGTTACTGAAAAGAAAATGTAGAGCAGCGAAGAAAAGATGAAGTAGAATTAACAATTCTGTTCTGACTACCAGTCAGACACAAATTTTACCTCAGTCCCAAACAGAAGCATATGTGAAAGGCATTGGAATCCAAATGGAAACAAAGCAAAAAAATCCACTTTTCTGAAGAGTTACAATATTTCGGGGAAACCCAACACTGGGAAAGTGGGAAGAAAGAGAAGGATGCCCCAAGACTAAAAATATACTAGGGTCTCAGGAAAAAAAACCAATCTAGATACTACATACATACTCATAAATTCATAGACACAGCATTTGGCACTGTAGTCTCTGATTTGCAAACTGCAGGACTTGAGCCTTGCATGGACAGGACACTCTCTGGGACACCTCCTGTCTACATGAAACACTGCTCACATCTGCTGGAAGAGCCTAGACCCGTCACCACCACCTCAGCTTTGTCTTTGGCTCCAGCTGTGAAATTAGCAGTATTAGTCTGGCCATCTAGTCCAGATGTTCATGAAGCAGCTGCTTTTCAACACCTTTTCATAGAGTCACAGAATCGTCTAGGTTGGAAGGGAACTTCAAGATCATTGAGTTCAACCATCAACCTAACACTGCCAAAACCACCACTGAATCATGTTCCTAAGTACCACATCTACCTGTCGTTTAAATACCTCCAGGGATGGCCACTCAACCACTTCCCTGGGAAGCCTGTTCCAACATTTGATAAACCTTTCGGTGAAGAATTTTTTCTTAATATCCATCCTAAACCTCCCCTGGCGTAACTTGAGATCATTTCATCTTGTCCTATCGCATGTTACTTGGGAGAAGAGACTGACCCCCACCTCTCTGCAACCTCCTTTCAGGTAGTTGTAGAGAGTGATAAGGTCTCCCCTCAGCCTCCTTTCCTCCAGACTAAACAATCCCAGTTCCTTCAGCTGCTCCTCATAAGACTCATTTTCTAGACCCCTCACCAGTGTTGTTGCCATTCTCTGGACTCGCTCCAGAATCTCAATGTCTTTCTTGTAGTGAGGGGCCCAAAACTGCACACAGTACTTGAGGTGCAGCCTCACCAGTACCGAGTACAGGGTGACAATCACTTCCTTAGTCCTGCTCACCACACTATTCCTAATACAGGCCAGGATGCTCTTGGCCTTCTTGGCCACCTGGGCACACTGCTGGCCAACACCCCCACGTCTTTTTATGCCAAGTAGCTTTCCAGGCACTCTTCCCCAAGCCTGTAGCTTTGCATGGGGTTGTTGTGACCCAAATGCAGGACCCAGCACTTGGCCTTGTTAAACCTCACACCATTGGCCTCGGCCCATGGATCCAGCCTCTCCAGATGCCTCTGTAGGGCCTTCCTACCCTCAAGCAGATCAACACTCCCACCCAACTTGGTATTGTATGCAAACTTACTGAGGCTGCATTCAATCCCCTGGTCCAGGTCATTGATAAAGACATTGAAGAGAACCGGCCCCAACGCTGAGCCCTGGGGAATATCACTTGTGACTGGCTGCCAGCTGGATTTAACTCCATTCCCCACAACCCTTTGGGCTCGGCCATCCGGCCAGTTTTTTTACCCTGCAAAAAGTACACCCATCCAAGCCATGAGCAGTCAGTTTCTCCAGGAGTATGCTGTGGGAAATGGTGTCGAAGGCTTTACTAATGTCCAAGTAAACAACATCTACAGCCTTTCCCTTATGCACTAAGCAGGTCACCTTGTCATAAAAGGCAAGACCTGCCTTTCATGAACCTATGCTGACTGGGCCTGACCACCTGGTTGTCCTGCATGTGCCATGTAATGGCACTCAGGATGATCTGTTCCATCTGTGGTTGTGTAAAGCACAACTACTTTTGAGAAACCTTGTCACAGGCCTCCCTCAAGCCAAAGCAGAGCAAGCTCAGTGCGGGAGGAACCCCATTGCCAAGATCTGTGTAAGACCAGCAGTTACATCTGCTCTTTGCCAAGCACCTCCTAAATCATTAAATGTAATTCTTATAAGGAGACATAAAATGAAACGTGTTCAGAAGAGAACATTTTCCCTCCAGGCCTTCCACTGGCATCTGCTGTCACCATGTTCAACACAGGACTGAACTAGGCTCTGAATGGCTACACTGACTCATTCAATGCATTTCTTGTTAACACCTCTTACCTCTAATTACTGTTGCTTGGTAGGATGGGAGAACTGGCATGTAGAGCACTCTGGTAATTACATTTATTATACTGCTTTCTTTTGCCATCCTACAGCTTGCTTTCTTCCCTCGTGTCAGAGTTTTTTCTATGCCCTCATAAAATATATTTATTACTTTGCTCTAGAGATCTCCCACGGGCAAAAAGTAGGTGGATTGGTACTTATGAATTAGTCTTGGCAGTGCTCTTTTGCCTCCCTAGATCTGGTAGAGATCACAACTACTTTTACAATTCTCTCATTGAGTAGGATGTAAGGAACGATGACTAAACCATGTAGATTTAGTGGTGAACAATTTTTTGACAGGTTTCTCATTTACTGGCAATATCTAGCATCTGAGTATCTCCCAGACTTTACTGAGGTTAGCCTCATGACACTGCTGCAAAGCAGGGAGGAATGCCATTTCCATTTTATTCATGGGGACTGAAGCTTGAAGATGTTGAGAGACTTACAAAGTCAATTACAGGGAAGGAGATTAATTCTGACACCTCGTCCACCGCATTAAGTACTGAGACCTACAGTTCCCTGCTCCATCCAAATCACACAAATCCGAAGTTAAATAGTCTTCCATCTGCATGTATTTGCCACCCACTTACTTCAAATTATCTTATCCAAGTCTATTTTACATTACACCTCCCAAAACATTGTCTTTGCCTACCATGCTTGGAGTTTCAATGTTGTGATATGTAACTCACACATTTGATTTTGCTGCTTTGGGTTTTTTCTCTTTTGCACTTCAGCCTAAGGCTAGAAGGAAACCACAACTACTCTTTTTGAAGGGATGTTATATATAAATTACAGTAATTGGAAGCATCTTACAGTCTGAGAAATTAAAAGACATGCACACAGGAAAGAAAAAAAAAAGTAAAACACTAAAATCCTCTTCCAAAGAAAGAGATGACTATGGGAGTTTTTCCTCCTCCTTGTCTGATTTTTTTCTTTATTGGCTGTATTAAAGCTCATATAATAATAATATTATGACTTTATAAATTAATATATAATATCTTTTATAGCTTGAAATACCTATAGCTTAGGCATTTAATTTCTTCCATAAATGTCTATATACTGACACAATTAGGTTTTGATACATAGATATTTCTGCTTACTGGAAATCTGGTAGCAAAAAGACTCTACATTTTGAATGGGCTCATAAATATATATTGAATTTAATTTTTTAATACACTAAATCCATTTTCCTATTGTTTGGTTGGTTTGGTGGCTGCTTGAGAAAAATATTTTCTATAAATATTTTTGTTTTGTACAACTAATTAGTCCATAAATCAGTACATTGTAATATGGCAGAGATTACCTTCAAGCCAATAAAGAGCAACTGATTGAATGTACTTACCTTCTTCATAATTCATCTGTCTCTAATGTCTCTGCATTTTCTTCTGCTGCTTTCAAACAGTGTCTTGCCACTTTTTTCTCCTCATTTTTCAAATATATACACCAGTTTAACCAACAACCATACTTTCTATTAAAGACCAGATTTTTTCCTGTGTTTTGAATCAAGTGCAGTGGGTTGATGAAGTACATAAATAAACAATAACCAGATAATAATAGATTAATCAGTTTGATTCTGTAGTAGTAATTTTTACATGCTTTCTATTTTTACATTTTTTATTAGGGCCATTTACTGATATTAAAAATGTGCCAAGTCTCAAGCAAAAACATGTCTCTGACAGAGGGGAGAGGAAAACTACAAATGTAAAATTCCTGTAACAGACATCAAAGACTAATTTAGAAGTCAGTTCAGGATGGCAACCATATTAAAAAAAATAAGTGTTAAGCACATGCTGAACATGGAGCGTGTACTTGAATAACACCGAAGCCCCCTTTAGTGTATTTTTTTTCTTCCTAATCTATAATGCCTACTTTATTTTCCTCAAATGGCTGGCAATGGCTAAGAAGAGGTAGGATTGTTCTGAGGCAGTATCGCTTGTGAGTTGCATGGTAGTAGTCATCCAACCCTCTACAACTTTAAAAACAAAATAACAAAATAACAACAACAACAAAAAAAAAATCACCCAAACCAATCAACCAAAGACAGGCATGGCTTTGTCATTATTTCTGCTGACTTAAGTTCCTGAGTGGTAATTCTTGTGCGGCAATTAGTTGGCAGCCTTAGTACAGCTGCTAATGGAGATGCGCACACTGACTGACAAAAGCTATCAGTATTTTTTCTCTAGCTGTCAATCTTAGCAAAGGAAGCCAAGTGGAAGTGGAATGAAGATGAGCTGGCCTTGCATCTCTCAAAACCAGGCCTCAGAGAAGGAGGAAATAGATTGACAAAACAGCATTAGAAAACATAGAACTTGATGCATCTATTCTGTGGACAATTAGGATTCATTCTCCAAGGACTGACTGGTTTGCATTCGTTCATGATCGGCTCCAGAATCCACCAAATGCAAAGGAAAGGCTTACCTTGATTTCAACAAAACAGACTCAGGTTTTCATTTGATTGAAAAATAATTTCAGGAAAGAAAAAAGTAATCCCTTAGGCATTATCTCTTTGATCCTACTATAATCTGCAACATTTGTACAGTTCCATGTACCATTTGTTGTGCATTATCCTATTGCAGCACTTAAATTATTCTCATTTGAATGTTTCCACAGACCCAGCAGTTCTGGTGACAAATGTCTTAATTTTAAAAGCTGGTCTGCATGGCAGGCACCATTTCTATCCAACAGAGAAAGGAACTCCCTAGCTGAAGCTGTTTTCACCAACAATTTGTTTGCCAGCAGCATGTTTTCCTGCTTAATCCGTGTTAACATTTTGTTCAGAGTTATCCTAACTGGCATGTATTCTATCTGATAAACATCTCCTCTTTTCCCTCACGGAAACATTATTTATTTATGACATTATTGTTACAGACAACTAAACAGCCAAGAGGGAAACACATTTGCTTTTCTACAAATACCTGCACATGCTGTTAAACCTGCATCATTTTTCTTATGGAAACATATAAAACTTGGTAAAAGGCTTCCTAGCATGTCTTTGGTATCCACTGAGAACAAGGAAGAGGGACAGACACATGCAGCAGTACAAAATCAGCAAGGGTTCAGGAGAACAGGAGGAAAATAATGACATTTCAGGTTGTTAGGCTGATATATGAAACTTTCTCCTTTCCAGCCCAATTTGTCATGACTCCATGACTAAATGAACTAAATGGACCCGATATAAAATGACTCAAATCAAGAGCTGCTTTCATTCATGTTCTCTGTATCTTTGCCAGCGTAGGAACTAGCTACCATATTATCAGGAAACCGGTACCCAAATACACACGCAGTGAGCTAATACCAAATAATCTGTGTTGGAGGTCACGGTGCCCCCCGGGCTGCTTCATGACTGCGGCTGAATTAAGTAGGAAACAGAATAAATCAAAATTACAAAAGTGCCTGAGAAGCAAATACCCTCAAATTCCCTGTCACTTCACCAGTTAGTATCACATGTTGGATCCTTGGTGACAGAAACACATATCCACTTACAAAAGGACTTGACGACTTATATCTGTTTCATGAATGACACCGAAAGTTGTAACTGGTCATCAATTAAGTCACTACTCTGCACCAGATTGGGGCGTGCAATCTCCTACATCTTTGAAGACTCTCTTCCATCCAGGGTCTGTACCTTTATCAACATATAAAGATTTTAGTGTGTCTACCTGTGAGTTTCTCACCGTTCTTTCTGTATGATCTTTGTCTCAAAGTGCAAGCTTCTTTAGCACATACATGTCTTCAAACTATGTGACACAGTTCAAGACATAGCACATATCCTCAATTATTATTAACTGACATATTCTTGAATCTTCTCACACTGGGCTCAGAACTTTTCAGATACAAAAAATACAGTCTCTGCAAAAAGGCTCAAGTCAAACGAGCAAAAAGACAAAACCTGGAAGAAATGGAACGCACTGACTTTTGAGAGCAGGACAAAGGCAACTTTTAAAAATGCACTCAGCTCTAGGTGTATTGTTTAAGAAAAACATACTTACATGCCTTGGAATTATGTAGGTGGATGTACATACATGTGCTTATAGTATTTGCTAACCAAAGATTTTACAGGGCTTTCCAAATATTTCAATTCTGTTACATAGGAAAGTATTTGCATATTATGTGAACGTACACAGGTAATAACTGTGTTTGAGTATCTACCCACCTGCTCATTTGCAGATTTCATTCTAAGTCAAATCAACCTTATCCTCTGTGCTTTTCCTCAGCTAAAGGATGTTTTTCTGCTCATTATCTGCTTCTTAGGATAGAAGATTTAGAGACCTTCTGGAGTCCCTCATCAACAGAATCTGTGTTTCATCGATATGGCCCTTTGCAGCAAAAAAGCAACACACCCTGGGAATATTAAATACAAGAGTCACCAAATACTCTTTTCCACCCAAAATGATAGCCACAGCATATAAAGGCACAATGACCACAAATGTAAAATGAAATTCTGTGCGAAACCCGAGCACGTACCCATGGTCTGTGACAGTATGAACTGCTGTCTCTGTCACTCTGAGTCTCTACCTTGACTATAGTTACCCATGTTCATTAAAACAAAGAAAGGGGTGCCAATCTGTGCAATCAAAGCTGCACTCCTCAGAGGCTGAGCCTGTATAGTGTGGAGGAGCCACTGCATCACCTCTCAGCCAGGGACCGCAGGGATCACCACCAGCAGCGAGGGGATGGGAGGCAGAGGGGGCAAACATGGACAGAGGGCAGGTGAAAGGCTCAGTAATGTGGGCAGCAGAAATAACAGTTATTGGCAGGTCAAGGGGAGAAACGGGTATACTTCTCAAAAACATCACAAGCTTCATTGACTAATGTAGAAAATTTTTAGTTTAGCCCCTAATTAAAATTTTTTGCTGCACACCACTACTCCTGAGAGCAGGTCAGGTTGCTGATTAATAAGTCCTGCCTGCTTAATGTTTCGCTGCTAAATTAGAATAGCCATGGAGCAGGTCTTACAAAAACTCAAGAAAACACTCAAAAGAGCTGACCCTCCTTCCTCGTACAATCTTGAAAAACACGTCTTGTTTCTAATACACCTTTAAACTTTTTGAGCAAGTGGGGGATGAAGGAGATCTGGGGAGGGTATTTATAAAGCCTTCTTTGAACCATGTGTTGGTTGCATTTTAAGACTCATTACTCGCGTACCTCCACTCCCAACTGAAGTCACTGGGGCCACTGACTCAAAAGACAGCGGGCCAAACTCAAAATCCTTGCATCCAAGTGCACAGAATCGGCACTATTGCAGGCTTTCTACCTAGGTGTGTCTTAGCACAAACCAGGAAGGGCTGAGCTGTAAATCATTCTAAGAAAGCTAGTATCATAGTCTTTGGGCTTTAGAAAGAACTGATTGTCTGGCTTCTTTAGATGCCTTTAAAAATCCAAGATTTAATCATTCCCTCCCTCATCATTTTTACTTTTATATATATACACACACATATATAACTCTATATGCACACATAGGCACGCACAGTTCTCTAGCCTCCTCATATTGCTCCTTACTCAGATTAGCCTGACATCTTGTGGCTATAAGGAATATAACACTCCGTTTAACCAAACATCTGAATACCATCCGGATGCACTTAAGCATACTAATGCCTTTATAATTTAGGCAAAGACAAAACAGCTCTTGAGCAATGCAAGACAATTATTTCATTCAATTAGATGTGATGCGGTGTCAGCATCGTGTTCCGATAAGACAAGCTGGCATGGAATTGTAAAGGCAAACCACAGTTACAAATAATGCAGAGCTTTGGTTAACTGGACTATAGCAGATAATATTTTGCTCAAAACTATGTACCCATCTAATCTGAAATAAGA
Organism: Anarhynchus alexandrinus; assembly: GCA_008711295.1. Taxonomy (NCBI): domain Eukaryota; kingdom Metazoa; phylum Chordata; class Aves; order Charadriiformes; family Charadriidae; genus Anarhynchus; species Anarhynchus alexandrinus. Next base: position 10,883,924 of record VUYV01000002.1, read on the forward strand.
ATTGCCAGGATATCTGCAGTTGTTCTTCTGATATTGCCATGTTAAATATTACTTTGATTTTTGTCACAGGAACTAAACCACTCCTGCTGCAAGATTAGAACATCAGTGCAGCGGATTACATGGTGGGGAAAAAAATGTCTTCTCAGACAGGAAGATAAATGACTAACAAAGAAATGTTTTTGCTTATATACACAGGCATAGCACAGGTACACGTGTGGCATGGGGGAAAAGGAAAACACCCATCCTATGAAGAGTAGCTGCTTTTTCTTTTCCTAAAAATCTTGGTCTATTGATTCATTTTCAAGAAAAATAACTTGAATCTCGGGGGAAGAAAAAGATTCTTCCTTTTAGGAGGATTTGCTGCACTGTCTGGAGAGGTTTGACACTCACCTCCTGTTCTCCTTTTTGGCATACAGAAGAACAATCAAGCAATAACACAGAGAAAATAATTTGTGCAGTTTGATTAGTTTCCACACCAGATGTTCCCACATCTCCCCAACTCTCTTTCTCCAGCCAAGAGTGTGCGCAGCTGGTACTTCTGTAGTCAACACCAAAGCTATTTAACAGAGCTGTTAGCAGGGGGGTTTACATTATGGATCCCACCTCTCTTCTCTGGGGGCCTGCTCCTGTTCCCATTGAAGCGAAGGCATCATCACGCTCATTGTCTTCAGCGAGAGCCAGAAAAGGTTGCTGGAAAAAATTTTACTGCTCTGTTACATACCTGCACTTTCACCTCTTCCAGCCTGTGATTTCCATTTCATTTTCTTGCTGGTACCATGAGGCACTGCAGCCATTCACTGACCAGCTCTGGGTTTTCATTCTTTTTGAAGTAGATTCCAACAGCAAACAATTTTTAAAAGAATTGCAACAGATCAGAACTGTTGCTTGTTTGTTAATTAAGTTTTAATGACCATAGATTTCAAGAAATGGCAACTACAGAGTTGCATCTCATTAATGTACCAGTGACTGAATAAACCTCAAAGATGGACATGAGTGTTTGCAGATGAAAACAAGTCATAGTTTCAGGCAAACTCCCTCAGAGCAAGGACTGGCTGGAAAGCCAGCCCCCAGCTTTCAAACAGCCACGTTACAAGAAATTCTGAATTCCTAAATAAGCTCCTGTTCATTTTTTTAAAAAGGTTCTTACTTAATATTGACAGAAATGCTGCCATAGCCTTGGAGCTTTGGGGTTTGTTCTAATTGCTCTGGTTGCAAGTGAGAGGCTTACTGTAAGATGCAGAAAGGAAAAATTTACTACCCCTTCATATCTTATTAAGAAGGAAATTACAAGGTTATGGACATTTGCTTTTCTAGGAACTCAGTATCTGTGCAAATTTTGCAAGCAGTTTGTCTTCACAACCTCTGTGTCCTGTTGCAGAAGACACACATGTGGCATTCTTTCATGAAGGATTTATGCTTTCTTGATGCAAATTAAAGGTGATCTGAGGTGGAAACAAGCTGGTGGAAACATTGCAGTAACAGCTGGGAAGAAATCATCCTGTATATCCACAGTGCTGTCCATGGGGATTTTTTGCTACTAGGTTCTCAGTGTGTGCATCTGAGGACCAGTCTTTTCTGTGTGGATGATGACGTAGAAAATAATGTTGAAGATGACTGAAGGGCTTTGGTTATAAGCTGAAAGCTGCTCCTCTCCAAAAGGGACATTTTAAATGTTTAGATGCCACGTTAGCTAGGTTACCTTATATGACTAAAAGCATAAATAAGGAACACTGCTTTTAGAAGGCAAGGGATTGCAGGAACTGGTCTGTAAGAAGTATGTGATTTGAGAAGAAGGAATGGTCTGTACCTAGCCTTGAAGTCCCTGTAAAAAGACAAGATGCGGTACTGCACTGTAGCAACACAGTAAGACTGGGTGAGTGGTGACAACAGACTGTCAAAGGACAGCAATATCCTGGGCAAGAACTACTGGGAAGTAGGAAGGTATATAAAAATAGGACACACTGATAAAGTAGTCAGAGGGGTCGGGGATATGCTTTCCTCAAGCAGCGTAGGGAGATGCAGAAAGGAAGATAAGCAAACCCAGCCCTCCCACACTCAAAGGGACAAGCTGATAAGCAAAGCCTCTCTTCAGAACAAAGAGGGCGGTGGGCATCATATGGGTCTCCTGAAGCCTTAAAGGGAAGTTGTAGGTACAAGTTGCTCAGATAAGTAGATATAAATGGTCATATTTTTCATCACTGGTTTGGACTTGAAATGACACAACGTTTAAACAATCTCCTGTGGTGACTGCTACTCCAGTATAGAAGTCTTGTGTAAAACCAAGCAGAAAATGAAAAGGATCCACAAAGTAAAATAATCCATTGTTTTCCTTCTCCTTGTCGAACAAGGCGAAGAAGGTCAAAGAAGCACAGAATTAAAGGCAAATTAGATAGCCAACAATGTCTGTATACTAATCATTGAAAGTAGAATTAACACACACAGGCATCTGTATTTAGTGTGCGAAATCCCATTTCCTGAACTTTGCTGAATTCTGCCACTTACTTCAATGTAGCCACAATTTTATCCAGAAAATGTATCAAGTCAAACTCTGTGAGAAAATGGAGGCTTGCCAGTGTGTTAACATGTGAGCAACACTGCATACCTTACTCCTAAAATAAATAAAAAAATCTCGCCATGAGAATTTTCCTCTTCATAGGGAAATAAAATATATTTGCATCATACCAGCACAGTAGCTTATTCCCCTCCCTCATGCACAGCTGATGCAAAATCCCACTCTTCTTGTTATAACAGAGAAAACACCTGGGCCTGTTTCAGCTGTATTAGTGGAACCTGGGTTTTAAAGCTCCAAAAATGCAGATATGACATGGGATTCCCAAATGCATCTGAATACTCTAAACTCTGGCTCCCAGGTCCACTGGTAATGAAACAAGACACAGGTTGTTTTATCATGTTCCAAAACATTCTTGAGAGGTAACAAGTGAAAGCAAACATAACATGAGCAGGATACGAGGGTCTAGCAAAGCAAAGGCTATTTTGCACAAGCTGAAACTGTGCAGGAAAATATCATTTGGTCCCTTCCTCCCAGTAATCAGAAAGCTTTGTCATCGCAAATGCTTAGAGACTATACGGCAACCAAATGTTCCCCCTCGCACCCCCTTCAGCAAGCTCATTTCAGTTGCAGTTATAAAACACGAACATAAAAAGACTTCAGTGAACCCAGGAGAGAGATGTTAATTATAGCAAAATGGTATCAAAGCCAAACTGAAATTTGGTTTGGGTTGGTTTTGCGTGATTAGTTCGGCAGCGCTCCCAAATACTGTAAACTACAGGGCATGCAAACCCTGACCACTTGACAAAGATATATGCAGACTTGCCCATCCTATGTAACCGAATGTCACCTACGTAGTTATTAGCAATTGCCCTTAAGCTAATGCATCATATGTCTTTTTGACAAGAGTAATGGCTGGGTTCTGACAAAGAATAATTGCCGTTTCAATTGAAAATGTTAAAATATAACTGAAATCAAACATGAAATTATTAGTGAAAAATGTAGGAGAGATGACAGCAGTGTATAACTTCACTGGAATTATCAGTAGCCTGACTGACCTTAATTTAGTTCTAATAAGCATTCAATGCAGTACAAGCCCCAAAAGCAAATGGAAATGGCAGTTACAGTGCTTTGAGACTAGGGTGCCTTCAGTGCCCAAGGAGCTTCAGTGCTAATCAGAGAACAGCAGTGCTCCTCGGGAGTTTCCGTTCCCAGCAAATCCAGGGCTTAATGGCCTCATTCTTGAGTTTTAAACGAATTTTAAACTGTCAAGCTATTGAAAATCTGAAGCTATACAGTGTACCAAACTGAGGAATAAGGCCACATCCTCCAGGGTCAGCTGCTGCGCTCCTCCAGCACGCCCTTTCTGGGAAGTAACGAAGAGGGCTGAACAGTAAGTACTGCATGTCCCTCCTTCCAAACCCCAGACTTTTGCAGTATGCCATTGTCTCACTTTCAGCAATTGAAATTAAGCTCTCTAAATATTCCAATCAATTACTTTTTGATTTACTGCCTTCCATGGCATTTTCCTCTTTCATTTATTGGTGCACTTGACTTGTATTTCCTACGGGGACATTGCGTGCTAGGATTATATGTCATTCTTTTAAAATTTGTCTTTCCTTCCAGTACAAGTTTAGGCTGTACCCTGTAGGGTGCCCCTGAACTAATCTCTTCTCTCCCCAGCCCTAGCAGAGATCTCTGCCTCTCAGGCTAGCAGTTTTTCCTACCACAGCAATGATTAGAATATTGATCAAAACTTCCCCTGAATCCTGTCTCTATGGGACTGCACTAAGCATAACAAGTTAACAGACTTAAACATCTTCCAGCTCGCATTTATAACATAGTAGTGTCTGATTTTCCTACATTCAAATGCACTGGTTGTAGTCCTTGTCTCCCTCCGAGGAATAACGGATACAAATCGTGAGTGGACTTTGCCCACGTTTCCGTAGTACTGGGCAATCCAGACTTCAGGATTCTTTTTTTTTTTTATGCTGGCCACTAATCACTGCCAAACAAGTCAGATGGCCCTCGTGCCAGCTGTGGGGCAAATGGGTGATGGAAATATTAGAGCAGCTCATCACAACCCACTGACTTATGCATCACCTTACTGATCAGCTGTTACTTGTTTTGCAGCAGTTGGAAACTTAGCTGTTTTCCTAAAAGTGAACTTAAAATATCCCTTTGCATTTTGCCCAGCCTTCAAAATACTCTGTCATTCAGGCCCATTGCTTTGTCATCGTTATTCACATAGATGATTTTTCTGGCACGCACACACAGCCCTCACCCCATCCCTCATAAATATTATGCTTTTCTTCAGCAATAGAATTCTCAAATTCTCTAAATCAATCAATTTCCAACCTTATTATGAAGAGGGCAACCTTAAAAAGGTCTTTGGGATAGTAATCTCTTCACTGCAAGTATCTGTTTTTCCCATGTATAAACATTGCAGAATATATCCTTAAGTGTAAGTATGACGTTACTTGTTCTTAAAGTACGAGAAACTAATAAGGAAACCATGCCTACACTGTATTGGTAATTCACAAGGCCAAAGAAAGAGACAGGGTGGGGATTTTCTGAAATTTTAATTAAACCTAAGAGAATCAATAAAACCATTTGTTTAGTTCTAGCACCTGTTTTTAGGTGAAAATATCTTCATGCTGCCGCTTGTTTAGTTGTATTAGAAATTACATGATCTGCTCAGCTGCAAAAAGACTATTGATTTGTATGTAAAACCAGGCAAAAGCTCCGGCTGTTTACAAGGGATTCATAGTTACTGTGAATAGTGTCTGTAAACAGCCATCTGACTCCAGTGTAACATATCAGCATGCCTCAAAGGAAGCAAGCTAAACAAATCAACAGTTCATATAGCACACAGGAACCACTAAGCCACTTTCTTTGTCAGGTAAGAAACTTTCCAAGTCTGACAATATAAGTAACACAAAAGAACACATGCTTTTCAACAGCTCCTAAGAGGAAGATTAGGGAAAGGGAAATTAGAGAAGGGGAAAATAAAAGAAATTTGATAAACATGATCACTTACCATTTAGGCATCTTTCTGCTATATTGTCCTTTCTGTATACCTCCTAGGAATTCCTAGGTACATGCAAAATTCTGAAAATATGAAAACACTTATCTAGCTAGTAGTGACTAACTACGAGCCAGTGAGCACTCACTGGTCCAAGGCATGCCAGGGAGCAGCACTCACTGCTCAAAAGTTTTTTGCTACTGAAACAATAATAGTCTGCCCTTGACAATTTCTGCCCATACTAGAGGAAGGAAACACAGTCCGTGCAAGTGGAATCTTTGTCACAGCCATTGCCCTGGAGAGTTTACAACCTTTTCTCTATGGGATTTAAACAGCGCATCTTAGAATCCTTCTTGACCATTTCTGCAACACTCATAAATTCCCAGCAATATTATGTCTTTAAAAGTGAACACCATCTTGTCCAAGACTACACAACTGTGGTATCATAAAGAAATCTTGGATCCATTCAAGTCAGCAAATTGCCTGAGCACTTGCAGATTTCAATTGTTCAGTTTCATACTTCTGTTCACCTGGTTACTGCGTAACATTTCTGTGAATAGATCGACAGCTCTTTAGTACTGGTAACCACATGTTTTTCATTTTAGTATGTCTGGATTGAGGTGTAAGCTTAACTTAAACTTCCTGACTTTGTTACATGTAGGACAGTTGTTGACCATCTTTTATTATTAATAAAGTAAACAGATGGAGGGCTGTTTTGTTGGGGTGGTTTGTTTTTTTTTTAATTTATAACACTAACATGTTTAGTAAGGATGACATTAGTTTCTCAGTCTCAAGAATTCAAGAACAGAGAGACAGAGTAGTCTCTTTTCAGCTAACAGCGCTTTGTTGCCCTTTGGGTAAACTGCAACCAAATCCAACATATGTGGCAATACTTGGGTTTCTTCTGCATTTACTGTTGGAATCAGAAACCCCAAGCAAGTAGTACTAAACAGGGAAGGGGGGCAGTCACAATTAATGCTCCTCAAACTTTTTGCAGCAAATTCTTCATCCTAGAGAGTTTTGTCAAAAGTATCAGGCATCCAAACTCCACAAAGCTCTTCTCAAAGTATTTCCTTTAATGGACGACAGAGCTGGGTGAAAGCAATAGATCTTGATTTTTGGTCTACTTTATTTCTGACACTCTAGGATTACTGTAGCTTTTAGGCTCAGGCTTAGGAATGCTTAGTTCCCACTGCTGTAATTGAAGTTGAGGTCTCTGTGCAACTTTGGGGTTATGTCTTTAACCTCAGCTTTCATGCATGTGATACAAGGATGCTGACGTCTTCCTCCCTATGCACTGAAGATCAGTTTGCTTGAGATGCAGCTGGAAGATAATTTTCTGGTCAGTTATTTTATGTGATTGCCAGAGAACTATGACTTAGTCTAAGACATGTCCTCAGGCACCATCACTGCTAAAACTCATGCAGCTGAATAATTGTCAAGAGCACACATCTTGACTGATCCATGTGGCTTCAGTTTGCACTAGTCTGTGTCCTTTTGACAATAAAAGGTCCACAGTTACAACTGAACTTATCAGTTCTGGTCAAGCTTGAGCTGCTTCTGAGGTTGTTGGCTATATTCTACATCCCCCGTGGTCTGTGCTTCAGATACTTTTTTCATCTCAGAAGCTTAAAAGAAAATACGTTATGCTAGAAAGTGTAATAGTGAATTCTGATCTTCAAAGTAACCCGATACATTTAAAGGACGTATCCATTTAGAGTTTTCCTCTCCTTATAACAAGCTATTTTGTTGCACAATCACAATAGATCACTTAAGTAGAACTTTACAAAATATTTTGGAATAACATAAAATTTCTGGAAACTTCCATTACATGGCAGAATGTTGTTAAAATGAGTGTTCAGTTCCCTTTTACAACAAACTTCCTCCCAGCCTTGCAAGAAGCCAAACACAGAGTGTCGTATAAACTCTTACGTAAGAAAATGCCACCATTGAGTAGGTGATAGGGTGATTCTATTTTGGGTTCTGTTCTTAACCAAAACATTCAATATAGAATGTTAATGTTTTTCCGAATAAATAAATGAAAAATACAATATCTACAAGAAACGTTCACTTTCTAATAAACAGAGGAAATGTTGATTATACTTGATTACGTGTGTGTTTTGCCACTGAATTTGCTACTACATGTATTCCATCGCACTTTTTATATTTTATATATACACACCATACTGTGTTTCTGTGCTGGAAAGTGTTCCAAGCTGCTTTAATATGTATACTTCAACAAGTTGAAGAAGTTAATGCTGTACTAAGCATTTTTCACACTGACTATATGGAAAAAAAAACCAAAAAACACAACCCACGTTAAGTGCTTCTTGCACTGGTAGTATAATAAGAAACCACTGCCAAAGGCAAGGTACTCCTTGTGAAAACTTAACACAGGCTGGCACAAGGTCTCTCTGGGCATTGCTTCCTAAAAACAGAGATGAGGGGTTGACTGAAGTGTTCTTTTGTTCGTGTTGTTAATGGAGAGGGAGAGAAAGAAAGGAAACAAAAAAGCGTAAGAAACCAGGGAAGCAATAGACAGAGAAGAAAGCCACAAATAAGATTTAAAAGGGTGGGGTTTTTGAACACAGTATTCACCAGAAACCTAGATCTCTGGAAAAAAACCTCAGTCTTGGTCTGGAAAATGGCAAAAATTGTATACTCCTTGTAAGTATACTGGCTGCACTAATGAAATACATTATTTTTTCCCACAGTTTCTTCTCCTAAAAACAGCAAGACTCTAAATACTGGCTAACCACACAGACCACAAAGAATATTCTGTATGCACATCTGAACGCAGGCTATGTAACGCAATCTTATCATACAGTTATAGCTGTAACTTCAGTGTCTGGATACTATACTTTTTAGAATTTATTAAAAAATTAATACATCAGTAGAGCAAATCCTGACATTTTGCCAGCTCGTTGAAGGCAGGGCAGAGCCACACAAGGACCCATTAATGTAGGCTCCAAAATAAGCAGCCACAATGACAAGAGGTTCAACCACCATGTCAAAGATCAGGCTGATGCCTAGTGAACCACGTATATGCTCCAAACACCAGTCATGTCAACAGGTTCTGCATTTTGAACCCAGTTTCATTTTGTGAGTGGAGACAGGCCAAACTCCAATGACACGGGGAAGAACGGACAGTGTCACATCGCATGCCAGTTGTTCTCCAGGCACATTCTGTTATGTCACAGGTTAACCATTGTCACTTCATGCAGCCACACATCACACGGTCTATTAATTATTACTTAATGTCACTGCACTGCTAAATGGTTTGATGACTTCTATTAGTAATTAGAACTGCTCGCGCAGTGACATTCAAATAAAACTTTTCTCTTCACAGTGCATTCCTGATGAAGAGCCAGAAAGACAAAATATCTAGGTTTATTAGCCTTACTGACTAGATGCATTTTATTTAGACTACAGCTGTTTTCTGTGCTTGTTGATTTATTTCACTGATAACTACAAAATACTCCTGACAATCCAAAAATTGAGACTAAATTCAGCTGCGTGTCAGACAAACCACTGCACCTCTTCATACAGATTTAGAACAGAGAGAAAGGATGCCACGCCAAAAGGCAACAGCTATTTATTACTAATCTAGAAAAAGTGAAATGATGCATTCAGACACCAGGTAGAATTAATCTTAGAACTAATATTCAATCATCTGGCATTAAAAAAGATTGCAGTCAAGCTGATAGCTTGCTGCCACTCTCTTTTACGGATGAATTTTAGTATTATAGTACTTTTGCAAATTCTGCATGAGAAGTAAATGAACTGGTTTTGTTTTATAAAAATGTAGTTTCTGATGATTTGAGGGAAGGATGCTTGAAGCACAATCATCTCTTTCTCAGATCTTTCAGTTTCCATCTGTTTGGAATCAAGTAGAAAGACATGCTACCTGAGCTGCCTTCCTTGTTAACCTTCCCTGAAATCAATGCATATTTAAGAAAAGTTTTGATTTTAACAACACTGCATATGTTGCAGCAACAGTATGTTCTATCTTACAAACTTTAATAATGCTCCCCACTGTGAACTAACTCTTAAGACAGTGGTTTTACACCATTTTTACACTACCGTGAGCTAAATATGAGCCAATTGTATCTCCTGAAGAAACTGTTTTAATCCGTAAACATTCAAACTCTTTGCATATTTATCAACCTGCTAGCTCTATGTTGGATGTTCACCGTATTACCTTTTGCATATCTTTTCCTCTCTACGTTGGTATAACATTTCTATAGGATTTTGGCAAACACCAGCAGTTGATTGAAGCACTGCACAGCTGAAAGGCGATTACAGAAAGGCAGTACAGCAAGAGCTCCAAAAGAACGTGTGGTATGTATCTTGGGCATCTTTAACTATATATAAACTATCCCTGACATACATTTAGCTAACAATATCTTTAAAACGTCTAGTGTCGGAGATTCCACAATCTCCCCAGACAATTTTGTGTCTATGTAGTTGATATTCAGTAAACTTCCCTAAAGACTAAATCTCCTTGCTCCAGTTCAAACTTATTTTTTTTTGGTACTACTTACACTGACTATGGAGAACAGTTCAGTCTCTTTTAAGTTGCATAAAACCTTTGACTTATTTGGACACTATTACCACACACGCACCCTTAGCCTGTTGTTCTATAATTCGGTTCAAACAAATCCAGTTTCTTCCGCTTCTTTGTTAGTCTCTTCAGGAATATTTTCAAAGAGACTATCTTACACAAAATTTAGTGCCCAGCGCTGGACAAAGTACTTCAGCAGCCTTACAGGAAATCAATGATTACTTCACACTTTATAGAGGATGTTTCCATTACCATACACCAAGACAGTATTTACCTTCTTCACAGCAAAATCCTGTTAACTTATGATGTGCCTCTGATTCGCTTATAGTTTTCTCCCTCAGTCCTTTATTACAGTACTGCTGCTTAGCCAGAAGTTGCCCAGTCTTAACTGGTGTAGGCAACTCTTTCCACCTGTAAATATAATTTCATAGATATTCTTATTTAGTTGTATCCTCTTTTCTGAACTACAAATTTATCGGTATCTGGGTGAGTTAAATACTATCCTTCAGCCCACTCACAGCCCATGCTTGCATGACATCACCGGAAAATATTTTAAACATATTTTCCAGACAAAAAAAAAAGTAGTGTTTGTGAAGAATTTGTTGGGGGAATGTCATGTTTGAAATGGACATCCCTGAACACGGTATAAAACTTAACTCCCTATAGACAGACTGAGACCCTCAGAGATTTGCAAGTGAAGAATGTGCAAGCAGGGAATCACTGCTTTTGGAAGCTTGTTTTTTTCTAAAGCCATGCGGNAAAATATTTTAAACATATTTTCCAGACAAGAAAGAGTAGTGTTTGTGAAGAATTTGTTGGGGGAATGTCATATTTGAAATGGACATCCCTGAACACGGTATAAAACTTAACTCCCTATAGACAGACTGAGACCCTCAGAGATTTGCAAGTGAAGAATGTGCAAGCAGGGAATCACTGCTTTTGGAAGCTTGTTTTTTTCTAAAGCCATGCGGCTCTTTGGGTTAGTAGGCAAAAGAAATAATGTGATCAGAAATATTTTCTGCAGAAATCTTTTGCAAACCTATATGAGTGTTTACTAGCATGCCCCAGAAGATGTAAAATAAAAAGGGATTTGTGCATCTGGCTGTATTGTATGAATCTGAGGAGCTGTAATCAGACTCTGGGACAGGAAGACTAAGCCTGCATTCCCACATTCAGGAGAATGTAGAAAAAAAAAAGGTATGTTCCCCTAAACTGTGAATCAAAGTTGCAAAGACTGAAAAACTGTATCCAGATTTTGTTTAGATTGCTGGGGCTTGATTTTCCACAACTCACTACCTGGAAAAAGTCGGTGACATACAGATTTAGAGAGCAATCTGCCTTTTAATCTTCTAATCAGTCTTACCTGATCCAGCTGGATATGCTTACTGCTACACATTTGTAAAAACAACAAATCTTTTTAAAATAAAATATGAATAGAAGACCTGCTATTGCATCCCCTACTTGGAGTTGTTCTTAGGAATAGAGCAGTTGATATAATAGATAATGAAAGTCCTGTCCCGCCCTTCCCTCAATAATAAAAATTAATATTACCAAAACAAAAATCAGGCATGATTGCTTTTATTATCTGCCTGTATTTTTCTTCTCTCCATGTTAATATTCCTGATGACTTCTTACAGGACTGGGCATGTTGACTTGTCCCACGCTTCAGTTGAATTTTGTAACAGCATTTGTGATTGGAGGGGGGAAGAGAGAGAATAAATGAAAAGAAGCCTCCCTTTCAGCATGGAGTACATTCAAGTGTTCTTTCAGCCAAAACACTCAGATGACACAGAAGAGTCACACCCAAAACATTACAGAACACACAGTTCCAGGGAATTTAATCTTTCACCCGTCACAAACACAAGGCAGACCAAGTTTAATGAAGCTATATTCAGAGATACGTCAAATCTAGAGGATAAAACTGGCCTACAAATTCCTCTGAGGGAAGTCTTCCCCTCTCTTACATTAAAACAAAAAGTTTTCTATACCATCCTTACAGCCATTCTGAGTCTATCTAAAGCAAAAGGGAAGCAAAAGAGAAAAAGCTTCCAAGCCACTGTGTTCACACTGTATTTAACTAACTGGCCTTTCTGAGATATCAACTTTAAATAGCACTTGACAATAAGGGGAAGGGAAAACAAACTCAGGATTTAAAAAACAAAGTATCTGGGAGAAGAGGCGTTTGTACATCACCCAGTAACTTAGTAGGGTGGGGGCCTCCTGGCACATTCCACATTATTCATAGCTTACAAGCTACAGGGACACCAATTGTAAAACTAGCAGAGAAAAAGGTTCCTTCAATTACACATATTTCCATTAGCCTTACGCATGAGTAAGAACTATAATCCTAGGAACAATACTGCATCTCCTTGAGGAAATCTTTTAATTGCTTTGGGAAAAAAATACAACTAATTGAAGGCGGATTTATGAGTTATCTGGTAAGACTGGGACCAAGTCCAAGGGTCCTTCATCCCTCTACCTCATTAGCAAAGTTTTCCCATACAGAAGCATTAGAGAATTTCTGTTTCCAATCCAATGCTATCAATAGACATCTAATATTTTGGGCAATCATTTAGAAAAGTTATCACACACCAGGCTGTTTCTAACACATATGGTATGGTATCAAGTTATACTTCTTGTTCTCTGATCTTCTCTATTTTTGTTCTTCCTAAAGCCACATAATATTACGCTATTAATATAAAAAAAAAAAAATTCTGAAAGAAGCAAACCAGCCTCATGCCCCTTGGCAAACAGCCACCTCCGAACCTGCCATTTGCTGTAACTATGAGTTTACTTAAGGTCACATTGCAACATTTTAAAATGAACTCACATATTTTCTGAGAAGCACATTGCCCAGTAAAAAATTGTAACCCAGAAAAAGTCACCAATAACTCAAACATTTCAGTAGGCTTATTAAATAAAATCTACCTTTACAGTCATGTAAGCAGCAGAGATCCTTATAATGTATGGGCAGAATACACTACAGCAGATCAGGAATTATAAAACTAAATTAGAAACCCAAATCTCATTTGCTATAAAAACAAACGGCTCTTTGTTCTTGAAAAGGAAGTTACTAAGATAATGCAATGAATCACCCTTCTGCAGTCCATTTCTGATGCTTAACCCTTTCTATATTTCTATTAGTTAATAACAGATGCATCATACATTTAAGCATTTTGTGAAGAAGTGGGCATCATTAACATCTGATCTCACAGCTTTATGAAGTTAAGGTTACTCAAAACTACCCTTTCTCCATATAGTGGACATCTAGGTAAGAGCTAAAATTCCACGGCACATTTCAAGAAAGGCTAGGAAAATGTATTAACTTCTTTCTCTTAAATGAATACATTCCAAGAGTCAAAGTTGTATGCCAGTGATGACCCTACCTGAATTTGAGGAGAACAGATACTACCCTGGCTTGCTCAAGCACCGTGCGTTACATGTACATCTCTGCCTGCCATTTTACCTTTATGCCTGCTCTACTGGGTCTGGCTGAGATGGCATTAACTTTATTCATACCAGCTCTTACAGTGCTGTGTTCTTGATCTGCGACAAAACCAGTGCTGACTACACACTGATGTTTTAGCTATTGCTGAACAGTGTTGCATAGCATCAAGGCCTTCTCTGGTTCTTACTCTGTGCCTTTCCTCCTACTGAATAGAAGTTGGGAGGGGACACAACCAGGTAGATGACCCAAACTAACCAAAGAGATACTCCATGTCATATGATGTCATGCTCAGCAATAAAATGGAGAGAAGGCAGTGCTTCCTCTGTCGCTCAAATGGAATAGCCACTGGTCTCTGAACAGACCAGCTTGAATTTCAAATAAAATAGTAATGTAAGGCTCACAGCAGCCCAGTTTGTAGCAAAGAGGAGAGTTAATTTACTGTAGTGTCAATACAGTTGGTGAAACTCTATGACAGTTCGAGTGCATAAATTATATCTGCTGTTGCAGCTCTTTTTCCAAAGTGTTGGCAATATCAATCGTGAAATAGAAACAAAGATTTTTGCACTGAACATCAAAGTCAACAGAACAAAACCTGGGTCTGAGGCTGGGTATTTTGTATAAACCAGCCCCACTTTCTTCTAAGACAGCACCTTTCTCTCACCTTTATGAACTGTTAAAACCTTGAGAATCAACCTTTTCTTCTCCTTCATAGAGCATAGAGAGTTTGCCTGTGAGGCAGAGGAGAAAGGTATCCTGGTTGGCATAGTTTTCATTGTTCAAGTTAGATTTTTTTCAAGCTGAGATTTTCAAATAAGCTTCCAAGCCTTACAACTGAAAAAATTATTTGGAATACAGTCACAAGTGATTCTTATGCCCTAATTACAGTGCCTTCTCAATTTCTCACCCATCAGAGGACACGCATCTCTTCTTGCATATAAGGGGAAGAACGGCTGTGACTGAGTGTGATATTGTTAACAAGAGAATTTAATTGAGAAACATTTTTGCATCTTATGTTAGGTGTGACTCTTAGTTATGTGATATGTTCATGGGTGACAGGAAAATTATGCCTTACATCTGTAGAGATGTGTAAATGCCTCATTAAGTTTAATAATTATCTGTTAGAAGGGCAGTTCCACAAGAAAATCTCTGCTACTGAAAAATAGAAGGGACACAATGAATCAACATTGCAATTGTATCATCACTGACCTTGCTGAATTAATTTACCTGTCCAGAAATATTTTTATAAACATATTAATAATGAATGTTATATTGTAAAAAATGTATGAATGGGTTACACCATGAAAAGGTTATCAAGTAGCCCATGAAATTAGACAGAGACTATATTCTCAGATTTGAGCTCAATTCAACCTGAATTTGTATGTTAACTCACCTATGACAGAGGGAGAAAGCAAAAGGTGGAAAAGAAAGGACACTGCTATGAAACATGACACGTAAAAGGGAAATTTTTAAGAACTTTTAAAAAAACTACAAGTATCATCTATAACAGACAAATATCAATAGTATATGACTGATTCTACAATGTTCTCTATAGCTAAAAAACAAAACAAAAACCCAACCACCTTCCTGGGTGTGGCAGAAGGCAAAGTATCCCAACAATATAAAGCTCTCCAGGAAAGCTATACTATCCCATTTACACGAGAGCTCAGTTTTACAGCTAAAGAAGGATTATACAAACCTGAGAAACCAAACCAGAACATTATCAACTTCTGCTCACAATGAGAAGGT
The DNA here is from genome assembly GCA_008711295.1 of Anarhynchus alexandrinus. Taxonomy (NCBI): domain Eukaryota; kingdom Metazoa; phylum Chordata; class Aves; order Charadriiformes; family Charadriidae; genus Anarhynchus; species Anarhynchus alexandrinus. Next base: position 10,899,216 of record VUYV01000002.1, read on the forward strand.
GTTAGACAAATGAAGCACAACCTTCATACTAGCCAACAACGCATTTTGACACATACCATTAAACAAAAAATTAACCGTTTTATTATATTTAACATATTTACAAAATAGTACAAATTAAAGTACTGTAACTCCATTATTGCATGACAACAAAACCTCCATACAGGCAAAAGTAGCACACGAAAGAGACACTCCAGAATATTTAGGAAGTCTTTGGTACTCAAAATATAGTTTAAGATGCAGCATTAACTCAATCAATACAGGGCATTAAACACAGACAACGACATGTAGATTTATGCCACAAAAGTAAGTTTAGCTATGGCTTTCATTCTTCTCAAAGGCTGATTACTGGACTCAGGAATTGCTTAAAAGCTTTACAGCAACTTTAGGATGGAGAAACTACTCAAAATGATTCTAAAACCAAGCTGTTGAAAATGACTGATGTATTTCTCAACATGTATTGATTAAACTGCCTCTTCTCAGAACTATATGACAGCAAAGCACTAAACACTTCACAGGCCTAGAGCCTATCCCTCTACCCCTTGAGCAGGCAAAACTGTGAAAGAATCAACTTTGTCTACTTAAGGAATATAGGATCAAGCTCACAATAGACAATAAAACTGCATGGCAAAATGTGATCAAAGACAGTACACCCTAGTCTACACTGCTGTACACATAATTTACAAAATATGTTTTATGCATAATCTACATATTTACAAATGGTCTCAATTGTTCTATCAAGTAATGCACTCAACACAATCACAGTTTACATAATTTTGAGGTAAATCCTTGAAGAGTTAGAGCATCAACAAGGCTGAATCTCGCAAGTGGAGGATTTCTGAGTAGAAGATCCTCTCTTTCACCTGGTCACACAGCAGTGTATGCTAGGTGTAGCTGATGGGTAAGATGGTTGCAGAGACAAAGAGGACTACTGTGAATCCTCTATGCTGTGCTTGGTTCTTCCTGATGGCCAGAAGGAGGCCAGAAAAAAGCAAAGAACACTGGGGACAGCAAAAAATCTGCAATATGTACTAGCAGATTCTGGTCTGTGGATGAACAGTGGATATTATGTTGCTTGTAGAGTGGGAAAAACTGCAGTGTTAACTCATGCAGTGTCTGTGCACACTAACTGCAAGATGCCTGTGAAAAGAGGACAGGGAAAAGCAAGAGAGAGCACATGGGACAGGATGAAATAACTGTCTTGATTGGTCAATGTTACCCTAGAATGAAAATACATTTTGTTTTCTTAGAAGTTTTTCAAGCCAGATTAGACATTATCTAAATATTCGAAACTGGACATCTGAAGACATCACCCACATTTATTTTAGCTTATAACTGCAGCACTGCTGACCCTCCATAAATATATTAAAACACTGCTTCACCAAGGGTGACCAAGGACACCACTTTACAAGGCCTGCTGTTTCAAGCTAGCTAACCTAGATACAGTTTTCCTTGAGGATGTTCATAACAGTGCAACAACTCACTCATTGAACTGCCTTTAACATCCCAGGGAACAAGAGAGAAAAGGGCATAAAGAAGTCTGCAAGTTCCCTTTGCACTACCTCACAAGAGCACAAAAGGTCATAGAAACTCCTGCCTAACTAGAAAAAGACGGCTTAGAGTTGGAAGCATCAAAGTTCATGTGAGTCAAACAAGAGGTTAAGATAAACAGTTTTGTTCTTCAGAAGTGGCATCATCTTGCATTAGTATATGCTCCTCTAGAATGGGTCTACAATATTTATTTAATGTTAATGCTGAAAATTTTAAAACTCATCTTGTCACGACTATCCTCAGTTGCACTTATGGTCAGCTGCTTAAATGAAAAAACCTCACACAAAAAGACTTGGGATGACAAAGAAAGGATCCCACAATTCCACTTTGTGGATGCTTTTTCAAGCAATACCACATCACTACACCTTTTTAAAATGTTGTCTTTAAAGAAATTGTTAGAAGTTTAGGCAGGACCTCAAAGTAGTCAGTTAACTAATTACATATGCATGAATGCTACTTGTGTTTACTACATTCATATTTCCTTCAGAATGTTTTTGCGAGTGTAAAACTGTTTGTTAGGTGATAAGTAAAGTAGTTTGATGTTTCAAGACAAGTCTACTGACTATACTTTATGCCCACTGGAATGACAGAACTCTGTTTTCTGCACGCAGTGATAAGGAATAATAAGCCTTCATCTCCTTGTACCATCACAGATGTTAGCTAGAAGAAAAGAGACTTATTAAATATTCAGCCATAGCTAGTATCCATGGTGTAGTACAGGGTGAAATGAAAAGGAGCATAAAGAAATTTGTTTTCCCGACATCTTCTGGGAAGGTAAGGGTTGGACTTTGTACTGATCCCCAGTGACTGCAAACCAGCAGGTTGTTTCTTGCACAGCTCTGGGCAAGGTAATAATCTGTCAGCACGAACTTCTGTATAAATCCCAACATTAAGACTGGAAGGTTCAGACAGACAAAAATGCTGCTGTTTAAATACTTAACAAGACCAATAACACTTTGAAGATATTAAATTTTTAAAATCCCTGAAACTGCTGGTCAGCAGAGGAAAGTTTTTTAATTCATTCGTCCTCTTCAACATAAGTTGATGGAAACCAGCCCACCTAAAAATGGAAAAAGCAGAACAAAATAATACATGAGATGCATGAGTTTTTTTAAATGGCTGAACTATGCAAAACAAGGACAGGTCTGTCTAGTAAATATAAGATTACAAAGATAAACTTGACTGACCTGCCACAGTTAGTGTAAGTACCCTAAATAAAAGAACAACTTGCAGATATGACGATTTGGAGACTAAATCCCCCTCCCCCCAAAAAAACTCTTTTTCCCAAACTGGAAGTCTAAGCATTCAGAAAAAAGTCTAGAAATGCCAAGAGCCAAAGTAGTTTTACTACAGGCAGGATGCTGCTATTTTGTGAATGAGCAATTAAATATTTAACAGGCTTTGGTCAGGTCCAGCGAATTCTCTTACAAACGAAATAGCGACTGATTTGATTGCACTACACGGAGTTAAATTCCATTGCTACCAACAGGAGCGATAAATACGACAGAACTGGAAGGCAGAGTCCAGTGTTTTACACTTCATAAGTTATAATGCTATCTCCATTCTGAAATTAATGATGTGTCAAATAAGGATTATGTAAGACATACAGGGAAGCAATGTCATCTATTTCTTATTGTCTTATATATTTGCTTTAAATTTTTCACTCAGACTTCTTTATACCTAAGTCAATTTAACACTCACGGAACACCTCAAAACCAAACCTAGAGCATGATTGGAAGGAGTAACTGCATGAATTTTGTTTTAGACTACCTTGCCAAAATATGTCCAGAGGTGAGCTTATGATCTGAAGTCCAGGCTGTGAAAGCTATCAGAAAGAATGCTAGTATATTAACAGGGCATCCCTTAGGATGTGGGTAGCTGCATTAGAATGAGATTCTCAGTTTTCTTCACATGTGAAATGTATATAGGATGACTGCTATTTCTTCTGCTTCCCTATTTCTTCTTGTGTAATTGACTATTTCACTTGAAGATCATAACCAGGTTCACGTACGTTAAAAAACTAGTTCTCCAAATTGCATAAAGCAGTAAATCTGGACATCTACTTCAACCAGACTTGCAATTTTCATTTCCAGCTTCCAGCCAATCTACTTTCTTTCACCTCATGTTCCTTGAGCCTGCATCTCAGCCCTTTAGACTTGGAAACAGCAGCCTTAAATACTTCTGACTAATCTGCATTAAAAAGCAGTATACTAAGATAGAAACAATATAGCCTTTATAGATCAAAACTGAAACTTTACTTCCGTGCAAGTCTAAGAGTGGAGTGCAAAGTGACTTTGTAAAAATCCCTGCTAAATATGCCACTTCATATAAGCCACATTTTTAGAGATCAAAGAAACAGCCTCCTATAAAAAAGGTGGCTGATTCCATTGCATTATAGTCTGGCAGAAAGGTGTGGAAATCACTCTGTGTTAAACTGCTAAACAGACTTCCACAGCATCAGAAACCTGAGCTTTTGACCCCAAATACATGTGTGCAACACAGTTCAAGAAACATCAGCTGTAGCTGTACTATTAATCCTGGTTATTTTCCAACCATATAATCTTGCCCAAATATTCAGCCTGGTAGGTCACATTAAATAACCAATTAATTTAGATGCTGGGAAAGCTGCCTGGCAAGAGTTCTGCCTGGCTCCTTTGAAACAGAGATGAGAACATGTTGTATCTTGTGAATTTAAGTATACAAAGACGGTTTATGATGTAGGAACACACCTTTTTTTTTAAAAAAAACAAAACCAAAAACACTGTCAGTGAAGGCGGAAACGAGACAAAGAAAGAAAAAAAACAAACAACCTTACCCTTCCATTTACTTCACCTCTCCACCAGCCATTCGCACTCATCTTTGTATAAATTTTGACAACATCCCCTTTCAATAAGGACAGTTCTCTCATGTCTCTTGCACAGAAGTCATACCTGGCTATGGCAATGCCTATCACCTTCGGGCTTAGCACTGAAATGAAACAGACATTGATATTATTAGGGTTTGTTGATTGAAGGCTACTAAAGTAATGTAAATAGCAGTACTGTAAATATAAAACAATGATTTCACTACACACACTGGCATTAATTTTATGCAAATGGGAAAGCATCTGCACTACACAGATCAAGAAGGTGAATGGTGCAGACGTTGAAGATATTTTATGTGATTTTTAATAGTTATTTTTATTTTCAGAAAAAATCAAACTAGATGAACCATATAAAGTATCTCCCACCCCAAAATTGCTAAATACATTTGCAATTATTGTATTTTTGTGCTACATAATAAAACTTGCTGCCAGTTACATGCATCAACATATTTTACAGGTCACTAGTTTCTTTCCAAAAGAATTATTAGCATTTACAGTTGATTTAACTTTAAACCTCTAATGAAGCAAAACAAACAGAATAAGGTGCTGTTCTTTCAAAAACAACCTCCAAGTTAAATATTAATGTGCTTAAAATTGTAAGCTAACATCAGCATGAACAAAAAAGTAAAGAGTTTCCACAGGAAACTTGTATGGATCATTTGTTACAATCCACATGAACATTGGCTGATGTAAATCTACTCTTTTCAGGAGTTTATTATGTAAATCACCAATGAATTTATTCCACAAAACTTTTCATGAAGAAAAAAAATCCTTACAAATTTTTTCCTAAGTTTCAGTGAAACTGAGAGTTAAAAAATTTAAGCTACATCAATACATAAGCATTTTGCCAATGTAAAGCCCAGACACTTTAAGCAATAAATAGTTGTGAGATATTTTTAAAAAGCAAATGTGAAATAAATCATTTCAAAACCCCAACCCCCCTCTCCCAAATAATTTTACAGGAAATTATGTTTTTAACCCTGATGTAGAATGTCCAAACTTGCAAAAGAAACCCTCGACTCTTCCAATTAGTGGAAAGTGGGCATAGCACCTCAGAGACAAAGGCCTTTGACCTGAGCAGTTTAGAAAAAACACTTACTACTCTACTGCACTTTGTAGATGGATTATTTGGCCAAAGCATTCTTTTTTATTTTTTTCCATTAATGCCATTTTCTTTTGCAGTTGTTTTCCTATGTATGTCACTGTAGATAGGAATTTACAAGCACAAGCAGGCTTCCTACTGAAAAGATTTCAGAAGAATACATCATATGATCATGATGGATGACTTGATATTATGTACACATAGTCATCTTTTTTCTCAGAGTCCTTTCCAATTTCTTAGAAATTCCCAATCGTCTTTAGGAAATACGATTAAGATTCTAGTTTTAGCAATGCCTTCAACAATGTAATACTAAAAGTTCATAGCTAGTTGCCTTTAATTTAAATCAGGAACACAAAACATGGCAAATGAGCTAGAATATCTTGACAGTATCAGCTCTGCTTGTATTTAAGATTTCTACTGACCCCACTGGGGACATTTCATAGAAACAGAAGATTTTGCATAACAGTATTAAATATATGACAATCACTATATATTCCAATATTTTTAGCTTACAGAGACAATACAAACAATTTATTTAAAAAAAACCCAACAAATAATATGTTTAAATTATTATTTATTATAAAAACAGAAGAATGCCTAAAAAACTGGTTTTGGCACCAGATGTATGCCTTCTTTTATAGCATGCCAGTAAAGTTTAGTCCAACATTTCAGACTGCTTATGTAGAGTATACTTATCAGATACTTGATACAGGACATACAGGATGCCATATAAAAGAGAATCAGCATCTCAATTTATTGCTTATATTGACACTATAAAGACGATGTAAAAATCTAGGTGATATATTAAGTAAATTAAAGTTCAAACATACTTTTCCCCCCTCTAAGTCAGATGTAGATGCTACCTGTTTAGATCCTGACATGAATATTATGTCCTATACCTTATCGGGATTTCAGTAATCAATTTTACAAGGAAAGAGGACATCATGGCCAGCAATTGTTTTGGAGAAAGAAAAAAACAAAAAGAGCAGTTATTGATTGTAAGGTCAGTAACCATTTATAGGTGTGCAGCAATATCATTGGCAGATTTGGGGAAGCATCACAGGATGGAAGGAGTGATTCTGGGGAGCAGGGTATAATTTCAGATTCTAGAAAGGTGATAATGGGGCAAGGAAGAAAATTGAACACGGCAAAGATGAACAAATTTGGGAAAACAGGGAAGAAAAGAACTAAGGTGGGAAGAAATGCATGGAAGAATAATAAAGAGGGGAAACACTGAGGAAAATTAGGATAGAAAAAGAAAGAGAGGCAGATCTTGGGGAAAGGAGGACTTCTCTTTTTCAAGTTGTGAAACCAGGAAGGAAAAGCAGAAACAAGCAAGAGGAATCAAAACCATATATCTCCAAAAGTCTTGAGGCAGAATTTAGATTAATTTAGAATCCAACATCCATATTTTCAAATAAAAGTGATGCTCATGATAGGCGATATATAGAAGGAAGCCGGATGAGTGATGGAATACAGGAAAATGACAGTGCTAATTTTGGAAAAAAAAATATTAGCCATATCTCTCTGGTGACATAGTCACAAAACCAACTTGAGTAGAGACTATCAACCCTGAATTCCCAATCAGAGCTGTCCCAGGATAAATGAAACTTGAGGGAAGACAGTCAGCACGTGGAAAGGACATCTGTACAGATGGGAGAGAGAAGAAACACTGAGTGAAGAAGAGAAAGAGAATAGCTACAGGGAGAATAAGGAAGGAGAGAAAGAATGGCATTAACAGCAGAGATTGATGAAAAGAAAGTGCCCAACAGGAGAATGTGAATGAGAAATTAAAGAGGGGAAAAAAGAAAAAGCGAGGAAAAAAAAAGCTATTAAGAAAGCAGTAATAAATAAACATTGTGCATTAGGAGGGAGATACTCAGAGGATTAACAGGAAATAGAGTGAGAAATCTGAGGGAGTTGAGTAAAAGGTACATGTGTGAATGACAAAAATACACTTTTGCTTAACCTAGCCTTTCCTTCTGCAAACAGGAGAAGAAAAGACAGGGAACTGCGGTCAGCTTTGATTCACATTAGAGTATGTTGGAAAAGTTTCTCATTGACAGTGAGATAGATGTGCTGCAAATGAATTTTAACACTAGTTTGGGCCGTTGAGGAAGGAACTGGGGTGCAAACAAAAAAGCCTCCATGTGATCACAGCAGGCTGATCTAGCTCACCCTTCCGCCTGTGCTTAACTTCCACAAGGGTCAATGTATCATTATATAAAAGCTGTGAGCAGCTGTTTCTCTCTCCTTGTGGTATGGCCTCCTCATAATTCTGCAGCCATAGCCCCTAAGGGTTACTCTTGTGTATTAGTTTCCATGCTCCTTGAAGCAATGTACATTTACTTGCACCATTTAACCAAACCTCAGTGCTATTATACAGGTATGGGCAGCACCTCCAGTAGTGCTCAGTAGTCAGCGTAACCCTTCTTCTGTGTTACCAACTTCCATATCAGCAGAACTAAGCCAGCTCTGAAGATCCTTTTGAAAATAACACTTGTAATATCATGAAATAAGTATTTGTTCATTTAATGTAAGGAAGTTCTTTGGCTGTTTTAAAAAGGATGATTTTACTAAGAACATATGACACAGCCTATCTATCAGAATATGAAACCCCATTCAAACAGGTTAAATTAAGCTTAAATTAAGAATTACTAATCAATATTTTCCTTTAATATTTTGTACTTGTATAAAGAAATACTTTATACAGCATATTGTGATATGCAAGACATTGAATCCTTACCTACTGTTACAGTTACTTAAGAATTTTCTAATAAAGTGGTTTTTCACGGAAAAAAAAAGGAATATAATTAGAATTTGTTGAAACCTTATATGGGAACGTGTGATAGGCTTAAAGTAACCCTGTGGGTTGATTGCTGTTCTATCACTGTAGGCCACTTCACAATTTTGTTTTCATGGAACTGATAACCAGTTTCAGTAAGAATGGACTTTACGATCAAGTACTGTGCAGCTGAATGCTGAGGTCATCCTCTATCCTCACCCAAAATGATAAAAGCTCACAGTATTTACCTACAAAAAAGTGCCAAAACTTAACTCCTTTGTGTTCTCCAATTCAAACGAGGTGAGTGCTTCAGACATTCCAGTTGAATGTCATGACCACAGGGTAAACAGCTACCCAGAACGGCTTTCTATTCATCTTTTCTACAGATGTGTACTTTATATAAGTAAATGTCAACTGGAAGAGTGCCTTAAAGCTTAGATTCTGAGTCAATGTTGTGACTACTGAAAGGAAGTAAAAGTATCTGCCTCAAAAAAAATCTATATGTAAGGAGACAGAAAAGGAAGAAACAGACTCCAAAACCGTAAACAACTGAGGAGCAAAATATTCAAGAGCAGTATAGGACATTGAGATTGAAATCCCTGGCATGAATTCAGGGCGGGCTCATCAGAGACACTCTCAACACAAGTAAGCACACTAGCCATTCTGCTATGGAGCTGCTACCTACACCCTTTTCCCCTCTAGAAACTATGGAAAGCCTTAAGAATCCATCTCCGAGCACTAAGCAATTTGGATGGCCCCTGTAGGGCAGCTGTAAAGCATACTGCCTACTCAGATCTCCTAGTCAGATCTTGATTATGACTACATCTGTGTTCGTGCATGCTAGACACCTCCCCTTCCCTAGCGCAAAAGCCAGCCCCAATCCTGATTTGCACAACCTAGGCCAAGTCCTCCACCCCCTGTACACAGAGGTGTGTCTGTGCAACTTGAGTGGATGCTGCATTCTCAGCTGTAGTAGCTCCTTTCACGTGCTCCTCAAAGGCATTTACCTTCCTACTAGCAAAATTCCTCTTGAATTGTCCAGCGGTGCAGTTCACTTCTTTGAAGACTAGGTCTTGGAGACCAGAGCAAGTCATAGCCATACTGATACGCTAATTAAGACTATCACTGCTACTACTTCAAGCATTTCTATGCAGTCTCTTAGTTTAAAATGTTTGCATTTATTAAAGCCAGAGATGGTTAAATGAGAATAAAGAAAACAACATTTAGAAAACAGATGGGTAAAATTAATTAACAATGTTAATGCAGAATTTAAAGAAAGCATTTTCTACAAAAAGACTACTGTATTCTAGGATGCTGCTGCAGTACGGTTTGCTGCAGGGATGGGACGAATATATTATTTATAAGCAGTAAAATTTTCAGGATCGTGCATTTGAACAAATACATTAAAATATATAGATGTCAACTACATAGCAAATTAACAGTTAAGTGATCATCGATTGAATCTGCTGCAACTATTGAGTTTTGCAACACCTATTCAAACTGCTTATTGCAATATACACTTTTTCAAAAGTTTAAGAGGTTGATTTTTGTTACACTCCAAGAATAACATGTAATGACTCAGTTTTTGGAGTCAGAGAAGAACTGAAGTATGAGATTCGTCCCTTCCCTTGCTTGCTGCACACAGAAACAATAGAAGCAAATTTAGAAGAAATATAAAAGCAGTAATGCAGTACCTGACCAGAAAGGAGTGGAGGAAGGGGGAACAAAGCTGTAGTCTGGAGGAGTTACAAAAGAAAACCCACAGAACAAAGAAGGGGCTTAGAGAAAGAAAGAGAAAAAGAGAAAAGCAAAAGAACATTGAAATATTGGCACAAGATTTAAATAATAGTTTTTTAACTATATAATTCATTGATAATAAGGAAACTACGGTTCCCTACTAAGGATGTCTGGAAGGAAATTGACTATAATAACTAGAAAATTTGGATCTATGATTTAATTTTTAACAATTGCATTTTTCAAAAAGTAAAGTAGGAAGAAGACACCCATTCAGGGTTTCAGAGAGGCAAATTAAAACTGCAGACTCTTGCAAATATTTTCAGATTTAACAGAATTTTTTTTCTTCTTCAATTTTGTGTGCCCCACTTCTTGACAGTACAAAAGCAGGAACTCATGCATACATAAGAATTCCTCTTGAGCTCAGGAAGACTAGTCACATGCCCTTAATTAGCAATATAGTCTAAGTACCAGTTGAACTGAGGTCTCTTAATATGCATGGGAAAAAGTATGCGTTTTGCCCTGATAATCATTAACATCAATAGGAATTCCACAGCTAAACTACATCCTCTAAGGCCCAAACAGTATTGCTCATCTTTGCAGTTTTCCCTGACTTGAGAGAACACCCTTAAGCAAGCAAAAAAAACTTAATTTTGGCCTAGGCAGTACCAGCACATCATCCTAGACCCTGTAACAGCTTCCTCAGGTGAAAGGTTAGAGGTGCACTTGCTCTATTGCCAAAAACCCTAGGGTCAACATATCTGTAAATACAAAATTAGATGAAATGAACTAAAATTGCTTCAAAATCAGTGTTGACATGTTCTCACATTTTGTCCCTCGTGTGAAGAGGCAATGAAGATATATAGTGTACAAAATCTAATAAAGTTGGGATCTTTGCTCCCAGCTGTGATTCAGAAAGGGAAGTCCATCCTCAACTGGATAAATGATAACATAGCTTCTAAACGATGCCAAATAATATCTATAATTACTGACCAAGAGCATTCCTTAAAAATGTAGCAGGACTATATTCACCACATACAGGTGCTTGCCTGAATCTATTCTTCTGACTACATGTGAAACAAAATCATTTTGCTTCAAAATGGTTATTTGCAGGAATGACAACTAGAACTATTTTATGCAAGGGATTAACAAAGAATCCATGGTAGAGGGAACGATAATTTTGTGCATCTTACCTGGATGAGTTTAGACACATTTGTGACAATGAAACTACCAGCATAAATAAACTAAACAGGACTGATGCTATATTGTAACATTCATAAGCTATGGGTTATTTGTTAGAAAAAAAAAGAAAAAAACCAACAACAACAAAACTCCACAATATAAACCAACAGCAGTTTAGGTTAGTATCTCAAAGTAATACAAAAGAAACATACTCCAGGGCCTCTTGCGCACTAGAAACTCCCTTCTGATCCTCCACAGTGGTGATCGTTTCTCTGCCTCTAATACTAAATGGAGTATCTGAAAATGCATGAGGTTACCTGAAGAACTCCTTTATACTGGAGCTAGTAACCCCAGGTGACAGCTCTGTATGGAAATATGTTACCCAAACCGAAAGGGCAATTTGACTGAAGTAGTGTGCCCATTCTTAGACACAAAAAAATGCCTTTATTTCTACAGAAATACAACGATAGTGTGCAAAAGTAGCACACAGGAGTAAAGACAGGTTAGGTGCTCTGTAGGAGATGGCTGGTTCCTTCCTGTCCATACATTATCTTAATTTTTTGAGAATTTTTCTGTCCAGTATAACTGGAGGTTTGGTTTCACATGTGAAATTCTGGACAACTAAACCTATGTGGGCAAGGAAATCCTACTAGATTTCTAAAGATAACTAGTCTATTTTTAAATGTCACTGCTAAGGGTTTTGGTGTTGGCTTTTAAGGAGAAAGGCCGAGTTCTTTTGTTTCCTTAACGGTTGGGATGACATTTGTTTTATTTTACTTTATTAACCGATACTTTTACACAGTCAATGCATTAAGTAGTAAAATTATGTGATGTAAGTAGTTAACATACCTACTTCTAGTCTACAGGTGATGAAAAACAGTCACTCAAATAGTATTCAGCTTTGTAATTTAGGTTATATTAAAATCATAAAGACTCAGATTTCTCAGTATGATTGTGCTCTGCATCAGCAGACTGGAATAAAGCGCCAAAAACTATTCTGTAGAAGAATGTCAACTTTTCTTCCATTTTTGCCTTTATTTCATTAAAAGGTCGATCATCCCTCTAATCTAATGTAAGAATTAGTATTTTTCTGTGTAGCAAAACAAAATTTGATCATACTATGTCTGGAAAAGACTAGGACTGAAAAATTAAGAAGAAAGAATGTACCATTTCCCCAGAAATCTTCCTAATTAACTTCAATTTCTATATTGAGGAAAGTAAATGTCTGACAGCTTTTACAACCACATTAAAAGTATAAAATAACTATCAGAACAGTGGGTGACTTCTGCAAGACTATGAGACTAAAAAGTAAAGTTCTAATTAAAGTGGAAAGACAAATTAACTATCTCCATAAATGAAGATTTTTGTTCTAAAAATCCAGTAGATGCTGAAGGGAGAATCAAATTCCCTGATAATTTAATAGGTTACCAGGTGATTTATTATGATTCATACCAGAAATTATAAGTAAACTGAAATGCCACTTGATCTTCTTTCCTTCAACGGATAAATGAAAACGTAACAACTACAAAAAAATTAATATAATCACGTTGTTCTAGAAAGTGAAGTTAATTTGGTATTGCCATTCAATTTCACAGCAGCTCAAAGACTTTGGCAGCAGAAAATGATACAACTCTGCCAAAGCCTACAGTGGTTCAACTCATGCTCTTCAGAAATACTTTGCCCACTTATTCTGTCAATTATATATGCTAAAGACTAGCAGTTCTGAATAAGAAGCTGATGCCTTTTGAAAAGGTGGCCTCATTAAAAAATCCAGATACAGTCATGTGAATAGCGTAGTGCAAAATACTGAGTTGAAACCCAAAACCTCCTTAAAATCAGCTTCAACTGCCAAAGTCCATTGCACTCAGTACCTTCCACCCTGTACTTGTTAAAATATGGTGAATGTGACACAGAGAAGATGCACAACTAGAAGAAAAAAAAAAAAAAAGGAAAAGTGCCCCTCTCTCTCTTCAGCTGATTTGTCTGGCTTCCTTTCAACAACTGTTTCTCTTGCACTCAGATTAAGTGGGAACAGGTCAAAAAACAGCTGTGTGGCAGTTCTCACTGGGGGCTGTGAAGTGAACTCAATGTCCAACCGCTGCCCCATGACTTACTTGCTTCCTCTACTAAACAAGACTGCAGCCCAAATTTTACCAACTTCTTTCCAAGTTCAGCCCAACAGGGTTCACACAGCCTATATATATAGTTATTCTAACATCAAGTCCCTAAAAACTAACAGGATAGCTTTAAAACTGAGCAGCGTGACTCACAGATGGGCTGTTAATCATGGAAATTTTGCTTAGAAAAAAAAAAAAAGAGAGAGAAAAAACCCCAACAACACACACTCATGGGGACATGCTAACACTTTAAAAGAAAACTGTCAAATCCATTAAATGAAAGTGTCATCCAGAATCAATCTAGATAGGATAGCAGAATTGTGGAAATCTATTCAGATTTTATATGAGGAGTCTGAGAATTGAGACAGCTTTCTGATCAGTTTGGCCTAAGACAAAACCTGCCATTTCCCATGAGCATAGTTTGTAACATTAAATAGCTGATGTTTACTGTAGCAGAGATGCGCTTCCTCATCCCCTTGACTAAAAGGAGAGCATCCCACACTCACTTCTCTTGTTCTTCCACATACTGTCTAAAAGGTCCTGTTAAAGGAGATGTTTTCTTTTGTACATAGACTGAAGGCAACGAGGATGTACCATAAGTCTTGTATCCTGTAAAGTCTGAAATGATTTAGCTAATGTTCTTGCAAACTAGTAAGTTGGTGGACAGTATAGATACATTCTAACTGGCCTAAGGAAGGAAAGAAAAGAAATTGGCTCTGGTCACAGTCAATAACAACCAAAACAAATGCAAAGTCAAGTAAGCAGGGCATATCCTCTCAACAATTAAAGCCTCAATGCTGTGAGGAGGCAAGGGATGAGGAAAGCACAAGAGATGACAAGAGGAAGAGAAGCAAAGGGAGATCACAAGCTAAAGGAAGAAAGGATGGGACAGAAATTCACCAGGAATAAAGATGTATTGAGATACAGCGTAGCAGGGAGACAACTGACAGAAGTCTGGGGAGGCAGTGAAAGAAAAGAGAAATGGAATGAATGAAGAGGAATTGGGAGATAGAGACAGAGTAAATGAAATGCACAGACACACACTGGTTTCTTACAATCATCTGTCTTAAATTATTTTCACTTTAATTAGGAGACAAAGAAAGTCTCCAAAGTTATAGAAATGTTATGGAACAGAGGCAAACAAGTAAACAAAAGCTCACAAACACAGCAAATGAAAGTAACACAGCCAGCTTCATCATCACAAAGACTAGACTGGACTCTATGGTCTTTCATAGCACTTTTCATATTGTGAAAATCCCCATTAATTTTTATTTTCCGCTTATTATCTGTTGCAGTACAAAGATACAGCCGCTGTCTGCAGCACTGCAAATCTAATATTTGCTCTTTGACAGAAAATTATATACTTTCCAGAGGCCAGCCATGTGGTAGCTTTTATCATTAACATTGAACTTGTACGTGTCCTAAAAATCATGCTAACTTCCACTTAAGCTGCAATAGGTTAAATAAAGGATACCACATGCATTGTAAATCTTCTCCGTTTATTCCTAAACTTTAAAAATTTTTAACTGCTATTTACATTGTTCAGTAGTTCATTAACTTTCAGAAGCTTACAGGCCTGTAATAAACATTAAGGTTAAAAGGCAGGCGTAAAAATAATTATGATACAGTAAATCTAACAGGGTTTTTTTGACAAGTTTATGTGGTATTACTAAGATGCGACTTCATATGGCTACACTACAAGACTGATTTATTTAAATCCCTTTTTAAGGATTAGAAATTGTCACAGATATTATTAACACTTGTAGCTGCATGTATGCAAATGTCTGAAAAAACTAGGCAGGATGCAGTTTAATCTCTCACCAGCACGCCTAATAGATTTTTGAATATCAGGGAGATTTTAAGTTTGGCAGCAAGACAAACTTGCTAGACATGTTTATAAACCTCCTGGAAGATCTGAATCTGCTTAGCTTCAAAAAAACCTAGCTAAAAGCATTACCATATTAATTGGTTATATGTCAAAAATGGAAAATGAAGATGTTCAAAGTACCTTGTCCTTTTAATATTTATATGTCAGAAAATAATATACAAAAAATTATAATACTCACAATTGCCACCTGTTCTGTTACTCCTTTGTCCCACTGAGTTTTCAGATTCTTTGTATGGAAATTGAAGAGTAGTATCCAAACTTCGAAAGCCTTCTTTGAGAGAGTGGTGCTTATAGTATTCTACGAGTTCCTTTCAAAAAGGAAAAATACTATGTCATGGGAAATTGAAATCACATCCTTTTAAGCATTCTGGTGTACAGTCAATGACAGCTTTATTATACAAGTGACCTTATTTTATGATACAACATCCCACAGTACATGTTTATTTTTAAACAATCAAGTATCCTAAATATTGACTGCTTTTACACTGCCACTTAACTGGGTTTTGGGTTTTGTTGTTGTGGGGGTTTGTTGTTTGGTTGTTTTGGGGTTTTGGGGTGGTTTTTTTGTGGTTTGGGGGTTTTTTTGGTTTTGTTTTTTTTTTTTTAAGTAAAACCTTACTGTCAGAGTCAACATTTATTGCTCCTTTGAACCAGGCTGAGCATGTATTTCCTTTTCTGAAGTCAGGCAGAATGCAGGATCATCTGCTCATTAAGTATATAACGGTAGCTGTCTTTGTTTTCTCAAATTTCTTTTGCAATGAAGTCAACAACTTAATGAGCAGATACACAGTCCATGTAAAATTCTCAAGGCTCTGCCATTAAAATTTGTGGAGTTCGTGGAAGTGTGTGTTTGTGTTATCAGATAGTCATATAGTGCACCCTGACTGAAAAATCCAGCACTTCATGTTCTCCACGGGTCCAATCAAAACATTTGTTTCCGTGTGTGTGTATATGTGTGCATATATATAAACATATGTACGTTTATATATATGCACACATATATACACAGGCGAGTTTTATATGTATGCACAGATTTTATATATATGCACACATGCACATATAGATGAAAATATAAAAACCTGGCTCAAATAGTTTATGTAACCAAGGAGATAAGTTACTTTAGTTTCTATTCTAAAGAAGGCAACACCCATCAAAATACTGACAGCTTCTGTTGTTCCTTTGTGATCTTCAACCCCTGCTATTGCCTCTTACATTTGAATTAGCACTAATAATGTCAGTGTCTCACAGTTTGTACACAGAGCCTAGAATAAGATTGAAAGTGACCAGACAACTGAAAGCAAACATATTTCATTCGATTAATGATACTCAACTGTAGAGACATCGTTTAGTAGTGATTTTGGCAGTTGTTAGGTTGATGGTTGGACTCGATCTTAAAGGTCCCTTCCAACCTAAACAATTCTATGATTTCACTCTTCAGAAATGCAAGCACAAAGCAACGTATTTACTGTAAAACCCTTCACTCCTACCAGTAAATCAGTCATTCCATTCTACCTGCTTACATTTAGCTTTCCAAAACCAAAGCTGACCAAGCCAAGCTTAGGTCAAAATAAGGAAATAGTGCTGTGTTCAATCATTTCCTTCTAGTTAAAAAAAAAATTTAACAAAAATATTAGCCCATGAACAGCCTATATCAGTACAGCGATACATTAATTCCAGCCAAACAAAATTACTCTCAAATTATTTAGTCCAAGATCTAGTGCATAAACCGTAAGTTCGTGGTGATAGTCTGAAGATTATCTTCTGAACTGAATTCTGAATAACTTCACTCCCCACGCTGCGAGCTGTTGCACGTCTCTCAAACTGCTTGTAAGGCGGAGTCCAAAACTAAGTAAAATCTACACCTGCTTTTAACAGTTCATGATCACAGATCTGCCGGGCACTCTAGGTAAGCAGAAAGACCAGGAGACTAAGCATCGTTTGGGCTTTTTTGTCTGATATCAGCACAGTACAGAAGCTACAACGTCAGCAACCAAATTTTCTGTCACCTATCATCACCGAGTACCCAGACATTCAAATTACCAAGGCAACAGAGAGGGCAATTTGTAAGTAAGCAGCATTCAAAGTAGGATTTCTGGATAAATGGAAAAATAATTAGTATGAAACTTTTGTTATCTTTTTGCATGACATAAGTCTGTAAGAATTATGCTGTTTAGTATAGATAGTAAGAATTCAACTAGACAATTTTATTTGTTGGCAAAATAAGTAAAATGGTTCTAAACTGAGAAAAAAAATTACTTTGGGTCACAAAGATTGACTTGCTTTTAAAAGCTTAGTTTTTAATACCATTCTTCCATGAAAACCATCGACAAAAAACTAGCCTCTAAAACATTCATTGCACAAATCACAGTAGCAAGCTTGCAAACAGCTAAGCAAGGTAAGTAGCCCCAGCCAGCATGGATGTGGCTCCTCAGGAGCCTGTCACATTACCAGGATTCACATCAGCAGCAGACCTGACCTTCCATTGCACCTTGTCCTGCTTTACACACTCAGCACATTTTAATTACTCTTGTGAAAGTTTTTCAAATGTACTATGAAAACTCTGTACAAGAGCTCTTCTACTTTTGTTACCTCCAAAGTAGTACAGAACACTGTGTCACTGCAGATCACTACTTTAGGTTTCCATGGCTGCTGGCTTTGACTCTCTTCTGCTCTCAGTTCTACTTAGACTACTTTTGTTCCTCTCTTCTTCCAGATACTGTTACTTTTTCTCTTGCATCTACCCAGAACAAAGCAGCTGTTCCACAGCATATGCAAACAGTACTTAACACTATCACTTGTCTACTTACCTCTCAAGGGCAGACTTCATAATACCTAAAACTGAGTTATGAAATGAATTTTTCCTAATTGAATGTTACCAAGGCTAAATTGGTAGCGATGAGGCCTTTACACTAGAAATTTCTTTTGTCCTCTCAATTCTTTGACGCAATGCATATTCCATTTATTTCTTTTTTATCCAAGTTTGTGTCCTGTACTTCTACCTCTGATTATTCAGCTCTATTTTAAAAACTTAATCAGTGCATTAAACTGCATCGTTGCCATATGAAGATATCCAGCAGTATGCAACTCCAGCTCACATGCTTTATTAAGATCCTGAGAGCGGTGAGATCACGTGTTCTCACCAATTTCCAGTGAGGCACTTGCAGTGTTTGCAGACCAAGTAGCCACCTCCTTCACGCATTTGAGGAACGCCATGATTTCTGTTGCTACCAATGATAAAATCTCAGGGTCCTCAGCCCTGACACTGAACACTTCACTGGTTTTTAAGTGTCAAATGAAGACATTAGAGTGCGGAAACAGCTTGGTGCATTCTTCATCAGGAAATTTGTGTTCTTCCCATTCTAATGAGCACTTATTTCAAATAGGATCAGGCAAAGCATAGATTTCTGCTTGATTTTTTACCACTTGTTGGATGCTCTTGTTTTACAGAGTATCAGTGGTTAAATTAAAGTAATTTCTAAGGCTTCCTGGTTTTAAAGCTTCTCTCTTGTTTTCCATTGTCCTTCATTTTTATTTATTGTTTTAGAGTACTTGGATATGCATGCAGGAAGGCTGCAGCATAAATTTTAATCCAATTGATTGCACTAAAGATAATATATTGAACGAGCTTCCTTTAACAATATATCAGAAAATGCTTAAGCAATAAAATTTTACAAATGCACTAAGGTAATTTATTCAGACACCTTGTATTTATGAGTCTTGTCTGAGCAAAAGTTCAAAAAAAAAAAAAAGGAATTTCTTCCCAGTATGAGATGACTCTGACATAACATTGAAAACTTACTGATCTGGGCAGTTATAACACCAAACTCTTATTTCTGGAAATGAACTGTGCCCACAGTGGGAATGAAAGTTAATGAGAGAACCTATGTTTTGTATGTTATTACTACAGATCACTAGTGAGTGGTTTCCTGACAGAGTGTAAGTTCGAAGTAGCCACACAGTTGCTTTAATTTAGTCTAGTTGGTATTGACTACTAGATTACTATTATTCCAACAAGGATTTCTGAGCTATTAGCAGTTTAGATAGCCCCATTCTCTAGCTGTACTCCTTTGCCTGGTACACCAGGACCAGTAAGACCAGCCTCTTCCAAGTTTTTCTGGCCTCTCTGATACAGCTGTACCTTACATCCTTCTGCCTCCGAACTTACACATCAACAGGCATCATCATGTTCAGCAGTACACGCGTACATGGGCTGGGCAGGAACCTTCACTTAGCTACTTTTAGGGATCATTATCATATAGGAAAAGATTTCCAAATACATCAAATTCTCCTTTCAAGATTCAGCCTAACTCCATAGTGGGCTGATGCATGGGATTCAAATTCCGCCTCTCTTCCACATCGCTGCAAGAGGCACAGTCCAGTCCTACATATAGATATGTAATTTTAAGCACATACTACCATCACTTAGAGCATAAACCATAAATATAAAAAATTATCCTATTAGCAGGTATGGACACAATTCAAATCTCTCACTCTCATGGCCTTCTGTAATTTCACAAACCAAAGTAGCTCTCACTAACAGCAACAGCTACGTAGAAAAATCACACATTGTTAAAAACTTAATCGATGCTTACCATTAAATTTTTAAATTTTCTGTTTTCTGCAATGTGGAAAAAGCCATCTCTTGTTAAAATCTTGATGTGTTTCACTTCATTATTGTACCTGTAGGCAATGAATAACTTATGAATATAAATGTGTTTTTAATCAGATGCAATCAATAATTACCTGAGGCCATGCCCCAATAACACCACACGAATAAATTCTTCAGACAAAATATATATCTGTGCCAAGACAAAACTGACATCTAATTAACCAAATATATTTATTAAAGTACAGCTGAAGAGGTAATCTGTATTCAGAAAAAAAGTCACAACTGCTCATTCTAATTGGGAATTCCCATATATTTCTTACTTTTATATTCATGTTGATAAACAACATGAAAGCAAACAAGACCCTCACAATAATTTGCATCCACAGAATTTATGAACCCAACGTTTTACTGAAATGTCTCAAATGCAAAGGGCTTCAACAAGTTCTCACTGAAGTCAGTGAAACATTCTTACTCACGTCAGAGAAGCAGACCATCATTTTTGTAGATCCATTTGCTACACCAGCATTATAAAACCATTGCTACCTTCCCACTATAAATTCTGGGTATTTTTCGTCAACAACTTCAGTTTTCCTATATTGACTCTCTTAAAGATTGCGTATGATTATATAAATTGAAACAGGGTTTTATTTTCCTTATTCATTTCAAATATTATTTAGACATAAGTAAGAACAGGATAACTTTCTGTAGGAGATCTTATTCCACTTACTTGATACTAATTGCATATTCTCCTGACTCTTTGGTCCTGTGCCGCACCAGGTAAGTGCTATTTATTCTGTTAATAAGTTCACTCTCTGCTTGCAATCGTTCCATTGCTCCTGCAAACCTGTAACAGAGAACAATAAAAATTGCCTATGATTTTTTCAAAGCTACAAAGGTCTATCAAATATGCAATGCAGAGTCCCAATATTCTGCATATGAAGAGGACCTAAAAATACATCAGCTGCAACTGAATACCCCTTCCAGATCTTTGCATGAAGAATAAAGCATTAAAAAATTCTGTGCTGGGGGGTGGGGGGGAATTTTTAATTAGAAAAGTACTTGTGCACATGCTGAAAACAATGCCTGTTAAGGAAAGTACTCAGTCCTGAGCATTAGCTGAATGACTGCTGGCTTGAATGGCTCATAAACCCAAATGTTTTTCTGAATCATGTATTGCAAATGAAACAATAAAACAGTGGTCCGGAACCTTTGAAACTCCCTGAGTTCTAGTGGGATTTATCTTGACAGAGCGAAAAATCAGCCCCTGGTAGCGTATTAGGTCAAAAAAAGACCTATAGAAAAATTTGGTATTTATACGAACACACTATTTTATTTGGTTTCATAATTATTCATAACCTCTAAAGGCTAAAGTTTACTGGGTAGACTAAACATCCACAAGCAAATAAAAAATTCAGCCTAATATGTCCAAATTTGAAAGAGCTGATGGTAAGAGTTGGAAGCTAAGATAAATAAGTCACCGATTCTGCAGCCTGACTGCATAAGCAGATTTGTGTCCTTGCTCTGCCTTGCTGGTTTGGGTGGGACTTCATGAGAGGCTGTCAGCAGACGCTTATTTGCAAAGCCAGAGGTTAAACTATTAATTGAGGAAAGTGACCTAGCTTCCACGGAAATTATGCTTATTTTACCATTTTACAAAGTAGTCTAAAGGCAGCGAACATCACGATCATTACTATGATACATCACTACCAATTAGAAGGGAGATTTAAATAAAAAATATTTATTTTATGAAACCCACTAGGGAACATGCATTTTGAAGTTTATCACAAAATACATGACTTTTCACAGCAAGTTTCAGCCCAAAATCATTTTTAAGTTAAGTATATTACAAATCCTTAAAAGACGAAGACTGATGCCAATGATATGCTTTCTTCTAACAAAATTATAGATAAAATGTTAGAATTTAATTTAAAATACCAATTTTAAATATTAAACTTTCTATTTGGCTTGTTATGAAAAAAATCAGTACTTGTTTAGATCCCATTCTTATTTCACTTTTGGCAAACTAGAGGCAATCAGAACTCATGTCTAAATGACAAAGCATAACACCAGTGAAAGAACACAAGTGATTCTTGTTCTGTTCCCTCAGAATCACCATGTCTTTTCGAGAAGCGAGTAAAGAGTTCACACACTACATAAGCCTCAGACCAGAAGTGGTTGTAGCTTTGATATGCCATCCTTTCATATCTCTATCATCTTCTGTTTTTAAAGGAAATGCAGAATTATTCACGAGACAAAATTTATTTAACGTTCTTCCTTCTCTTTATTCACTTAACATGTAAGAGCTACTTGCACGCTTCGTATTATACTCATCCCTTATTATTCTATTTCAGACCTCTGGGACCAAGGATGCACAGCTACAGACTTGTAAACAAAATGTCAAAATCATTAAGCACTTTATATTAGAAAAGCTTTTAGGTGTTGCATGCTGTTGCTTTCCGAAACCATTACACAATGCCTTCTTCACAAGCCTAGAAAGGTTAAACCAATATAAATTAAATTGCAACAAACACAGTTGTCTTTCTATGACTGCTTCTTTCAAAGAGATTCTTGTAAGACTATAGAGAGGGACTCACCACAGTTGTGAAGAGTAGTCTACTGGTTTAGGAACCTAGAACATGAAAAGATACAAGCAAATGAGGATCAAGATTTTTTTTTCTAATCAACACAAATTAGATAGCATTAATCTAATTGTCAATATCCAGGTGAAACAAGTTAAAAGAAACAGATGGTCTAATTAGTTTGCAAGTCTATTTTCTTTTGAAGGAAGTTACAAAAAAGGACAAATATTCCATACCATTCTGAAAGTAGTACAGAATATTTTAACTCTTTGCTGCTGTAACAGGTTTTTTTACTTAATAGAACTGTGAGACGTTTTTCTGACAGTGCTTACATTCAAATTTCATACATAAAATAGCCCAATGCCACATATTGTTGAAAAGTATCACTAAAATGTACACCAAATTTACAGTAACGTGTAAAATTCACTTCATGTATGGACTTAGAAAGACTGCCTACTAGGAAATACAGTATATAATCTTCTGAGAGAGCTGAGGATAATCCATCGACTGTATTATATGACATCATTCATGCCTTTGTATTTGACTTGGTTAACTCTTGTACTGGATTTTAATAAGCACGGAATTTGATTCTCAAATTCAATTTGAAAAATAAAGCAAATGACAATCAGTTTGCAAAATAGATTTTATATGTATACATGAACACATGCATAGATAATGTTTATACATGCACATGATGCACAGTATAGCAATATCCATGAAAATCAACATTTCATCTGGACCACCTCCTACTGGTGTATGATACTTTGGTATTACCCTACTCGTCTAAAACAACACGTGAAACTTGCACAGTGCCGAAAAATCTATTTTAGTGGAAGCTTAGCATATGTCTTGCAGACTTATAACCTAATGTCATACATTCTTAGATAAGCAAATTATTTCTTTTTTTTCTTCCAGTAAAACCAAAGAATGCTTTATTATTTTCTGGAATCTAATAGGGAAAAAATTACAGTTACATTCTTCTCACATTTTTTTATTTATGATTATGGAATGTCTTCAACAGAGACTTCCAAACACAGATCAACTGAGGAAGTTATTATTATACAGGCCTACAAACGTAAATTAATTGAAATCAAAATCAATTACAACTCCTACTAACTTGACCTCATGTATCAACTGAGATCTTTATCAAGTCTCTAGAACTGACCTTGAAATAAACTCCAGTGATGGGACAAAAAAAGCCTTTGCCAAAACAAAAACCCCTAAATCCCCCCACCCCCCACAAACCTACAACAACACACAAAAAACCACCTCCCTCCATATTTAATCACAGTATTCTGCAGTTAAAGTTGCAAGAGTCGAGTGATACAAAATTTCTGTGTTAACCTGTCCAAAATGCTATGGTATGCTCTAGGAGTATTGCTGAGGTAGTAATAGGTACCTTTTGAATGGAAAAAAAGCAGAATAGAAAGCTATGAAGTGATTATTGAACCAGGATATTGTGAACTAGATGACAGCAGACAGTCTGAGTTGAGGGAACACACAGAGGAATGTATTTACAACCACCTGTGTTGGTAACATTATCTTGCAACCTCCTCAAAAAAGCACAATTACTGGGAAGCAAAATTACTAAATCATTGGAACAAGTAAGAATTGTTACAATTTCACCATGGTGTCCCTGCCCATGGCAGGGGGGTGGAACTAGATGATCTTTAAGGTCCCTTCCAACCTAAACCATTCTATGATTCTATGATTAAGGCTCTCATCTTCATGCTAAGAAGCCTCAACACTAGAGTTATATAATGCACTTACTCCAAACACTTCACTTAAAACACTGGCTAAGTATTTTCTTACATAACTTCAGAACATTCAGAACATTTTTTTAATGAGAAAGTTTAAAAAAAAAAAAAACAACTAGATTAGGAATTAATCTAGTATCTCTCCTAAATTCTTTTTCTCCACAGAAGTAAAACAAAACTGCTCAGGTTTTTGTGATAGGATAGGGTTTTGGCTAACTTTAAATTTACTTAAGATGTAACTTCCATCCCTGTGCTGTTACAATTGATTACCATGAACCAAAGTTTGCAGAGTTCCCAAAGCTCTGCTTACTGCCTTTGACATAATGGTCATTCAAACGAAATACATAAACACTTACTCAAACGCCTCTCAACCCAAGATTTTTATGGTAAAATTCTGAATTTTACAGGACAGCCTGAAACTTTTTTTTTTTCTTCTAAATAACATTGCAGACACTAGTGTGGAACACATTAAAGTTCTCTGTAATAAAACCAGGGTCACACGTTGAGCTTGCACAACAGTAAATCTATTCAGCCATTAAAGCAGTCATTAAGTTATTCTAGTTCTTAGGAAAGCAAAAGGAAACATGCATTACTCCCAAAGAGTGGGGACAAAGGGCTCTCAAACAGCAGCATTTGTAGCAGCTGGTGGTATGCAAACCCCTTTGAAATGTAGGGTGCCTAACACAACCAGGTACTACCACTGGCGGCAGCAGTGGCACTTCACATCCCTACAGCTACTGATGGTGTTACTCC
Source organism: Anarhynchus alexandrinus (assembly GCA_008711295.1). Lineage (NCBI taxonomy): Eukaryota > Metazoa > Chordata > Aves > Charadriiformes > Charadriidae > Anarhynchus > Anarhynchus alexandrinus. Next base: position 10,924,133 of record VUYV01000002.1, read on the forward strand.
GGCACCTCTACTTCTAACGGTGAGACTTGGAAAAAAGTTAACAGATTATGAATATGCTGACGAAGAATTCCTATGAGAAATGTTTTAGTGAAGCAACCAAATGAGACGTTTCAAGGCCAACTAGGCACTTATAGAGTCTTTACATGCTGCGAGATATTTCAATAATACATTTCATCTACCGAAGAATTGCACCTTTAATGATTTGTATTAACCCCCATAGGACTAATTAAATAACATGCATTCTATCAGCAGCAGGAGAAGAAAGAATAGTTAGGAAAAAAACATTCTCCATTTGTCAAGTATCCTAATATGATAGAAAGGATATAAAAATTCAAAGATGGTTTAAGTCCATCCTTCAGAGCAGTTAAACAATAGATAAGTAGTCCTTTTCATTAAGTTTGAATGGACATATACATATATATATAAACAAGTGTTGTTCATTTTCCTGAAATATAGTAAAATCAAATGTTATTCCAGAAGCTCTTGGCTCATTCTGTGCTACATATACAATACCTCTACAGAAATGAGAAAACTGGAAGCTAGGAAGAACCAGATATTACTCATACGGCGCAGAAAATGTCTGCTGACATATACTACTTATTGCAATGAGAAAAAAATTGTTTATAGGTACATCTGTGAAAAGTCTGGAATATAGATATTCTGCACCTCAGCAGTTTTTCATTCAATATTCATTCCTAAAGTCTTTTGATGTATGTATTTTATGCTGTTTCTGGGCATTTTTATATCAGCTGGTTGTAAAGACTGTTAGACTTAATAATAACAGTAAAAGTTATAGCATGGTTAAAACCTGATTGATGTTTCAGTATCTTTAACTGCATCATTTATCATAATAAGATGTTTATATTTCATCCTTCCAAGTTAACAGTGGTGAAGCATCAATTTATCTTTTTGTTCTGATCATGACACCGGTTGGTAACATTTCATGAATAATATTTATTCATTCTGTAAAACTGTATTCTTTTCAATACTCCTCTAAATAGTATATTTCTAAATTTAGCAGAAAGCTTTATCACTATGAAAGCAATCTTCGCAACACCCCAGGTGTGTTTTTCCTAACTTTGGATATACCACTTCCTCTGCTTTAAAGTATAATGGTAGTTCCTAAGATGTTGCTACAGTTGCTGTTGATGATACTATACAATGACTGACTGGGTGGCTCCAAGAACTTAACACCAATACATCACAGGTACTGCCTGTGTCCAGGACAGTGACACCATGGCATGGGAAATCCACAACTTTTACAATAAGCAGGGGGTGGAGGGAAGAAACCGAGTTCACTTGAAGACAGGCTAGGTTCCTATGAAGACAGGCTGAGAGAGTTGTGGTTGTTCAGCCTGGAGAAGAGAAGGCTTCGAAGAGACCTTATGACAGCCTTCCAGTACTTAAATGGGGCCTACAGGAAGGATGGGGAAGGACTCTTTAACAGGGAGTGTAGTGATAGGATGAGGGGTAACAGTTTTAAACTGAAAGAGGGTAGATTTAGATTAGATATTAGGAAGAAATTCTTTACTCTGAGGGTGGTGAGACACTGGAACAAGTTGCCCAGAGAAGTTGTGAATGCCCCATCCCTGGAAGCATTCAAACCCAGGTTGGATGGGGCTTTGAGTAACCTGGTCTAGTGGAAGGTGCCCCTGCCCATGGCAGGGGGGTTGGAACTAGATGATCTTTAAGGTCCCTTCCAACTCTAACCATTCTATGATTCACATAACATTTTCATCTTTATCCCAGATCTGTTCTCTCACCCAATCTAAAATACCTTGTACCTACAAAGATTCTGTGCATGCCTCTTCAAATAAAATTCTGAAAATCTACTGTACTAAAGATGTCTCAGGATATACTAATGTATTTGTATTCTTTAGGATCACACGTATATTTATTTTAGAAACTAAGGCACAATATAAACCTTAAAGGCATATCAAAATGCAGCCACTAACAGCTGATTCCACCTACTTATAAATAAAGTGGCATACCTTGATTGTTCTAATGAAAGCAATTCTATTAATAAGTCAAAATGTTGTGAATCAAGTTGAAAGAAGTTAAAGCTGTCTTAAAGCAAAGTAAGGAATATGATTCATCACTGGCTTTATGGGTTTACATCAATTAATCTCAGAACAGGGACATACAACAATCTGATGCACAGTGTTACAGAATGCAGAGAATGAAGGAGCAAGCATAGAGTAAATTAATGCATCATCACATCTCTATACAAAACTCTTCAGTACATATTACAAAATAATTTTTCTTATTGTTTTCCTGAACTTTTCTAGATTGAGAACACCCTTGCGTGAAATAAAGGCAGGTGAGAACCTACAAAGGAGGAGAAGATTTATCGAGCAGTCTGAATTCAAAGTTTTATATTAGTTTTACTTTTACACATTTTTAAACCCACTGCTTATGGTGTAATCCCTCTCTCTAACCCAAAGTGACTGGGGAATAGATTAGAACCTCAGCATTCTCACCTTACTGCTGGGGACAGAAGGAAAGTGCACTTTCACATAAAATGTGTTTGTTCTATACTCTGGAAACTCTTTCGAGAGTTCAATTTATTAATATTCCCAAAAGTTAAATCCGCTTCTCAAACATATTTTCTTGACATGTCCTATTTACAGCCGATAACCAAAAGTATTAGAATGCTATATTTTAAGCAATATTGAACATACCATGAAAACACAAAGGAACTAGAAACAACATGATTTTCTTAAGGTAAGATTAATAAAGCAATAGTATGAACTAGGCAGTTTTTCTGTAAGATGGCAAACAGAATTATACAATTGTACTTACACAAGGGCTAGGCTTTACTGCATCACTTGGGAAGAATCCAAGCTCTCCTGTTGTTAGATTTCTGCCCTAGAAAAAAAAAAAAACGAAATTTTCCATTTTTGAGACATAATGGGGATTAATAGTAAATAATAATACATGCACAGGAATGTAGTACAATAAGAGTATATCAAAGAGTTTAAAATAAAATGCTGTTCTAATAAAGCATTACTCAACAGTTGTGTGGGTTTTGTTGTTTTTTTTTGTTTGGTTTGGTTTTATTTATTTATATAATTAAATAATAATTATAGCTGATACACCTGAGAGCTCTGAGACATGAGATCCCAGAAGGGAACTGAGAGCCTGCATTGTGATTCCCAGTTCTGTCAATGTCCAATATCTTCATTGACATTAATTGTCTCCTTCAAGTTACTTCCTCCTCGGTTGGCATCACTCTAGTGAGAGTGACCACACTGCAACATTACAGACCCCCAAAATGACTACACCACCATGCCGCGGCAGTTGCAGCACCGGAGAAATCATGCCACTCCAATGGGAACTTACAGCTAATAACCCATCAGCCAATTCAGATACAAAGTTCTGTAGTTAAAGGTTTCCATAACTGATGCAAATCATGGGAAATCAGGTGGGCACGAGAACACTAGCAGAATTAAAGATTAACTCTCTGTCTATGATACAGTGTGTAGATGCGCTCACACAACTGGGAAACCAGCTGCAGAAATGCATCCAGCATGGCCTAAACTGAGCTTTTTATGCAATACAACTTCTGCCCTGAAGTTGCAGGACCACCAGTTTACTCAGGGCTTCTAAAGGCCAAAAGTGACCTGATCATCAGAGTCACGCCTCAGCAGCTCACAATTCACCATGAAGCTCTCCCTGAAGAATGCCTCCTCAGCTAGACAGAACAGCAAAATAAAAACACCTTTCTAGTCCTAGTAAAAATTTGGCTGAGACCATGCTGACCATATTTTTCAGAGCAGAAGAGAGCACCTAAATGAAATTTCTAAGCACAGATACATAAAATGAAGGCATCAAAATGTGTATTTTGGCAAACAAATGTTTTGATTTGACAGATTTTTTAAAGCATATAAATGCCTAACCTCCATTAAATCTAATATATTGACTGTAAACATAATATACTATCAGCATTTGGTAACAAGAGTAAGAATGAGTACTTTACAAGCATTGCAATCTTGAAAATCACATTTATTTTTTATTTTTGATCACTCACCTGCAACATAAAAAAAATTAAAAGGGTAAAAAATGCCTCAGAAACAGACATGGAATTTCTTTGGGGTTTTAGTTCATTCTGTTTGTGTAACACTAAATGTGTAATTGTACCGTAATACCACCACACAAAACAGAATTCAGCAATTTCAAACAGGGTAGAGATGTCCCAGCTATCACAGTATCATAACTCTGTCCCAGCTGAAACCAGGACAGCCATGAGTGTAACAAGCACTGAGACAACCCAAGAAAGGCTTTGTCTTCTGAAGTCAAGCTTCACATGAGATAACTGCAGATGGCTTCGTTAGTTAAGTAAAAGCAAATCTTTAAACAGAACACAGTTTCATTTATTACACATTGCTGAAAGAACAGCTCACTTTAAAATGCTTTGTCAATAATGACCTCATACAAATAATTTTATAACATCCTTAGAAGATTAAGTTATTTTGTTTACCTTTAGAAATCCTAGCTAAATTCATCAAGACTTGGTGTCACTATACACAAACCCATGACCTGTTGTCAGATGATGATTATAAAATTTAAGAACTATCCACCAACTCATTAACAGCAAACTTATTATGCCACCATACTTCACTTCTACTAATCATTTCTTTCTGCTTTATGTTTCCTGCTTGCTAATTGCTTATTGTTTGATGAGTAAGCATTTCCCTTGAATACTGCCCTATAATGTCTTATGGTCATTATAAAAGCAGAAGCAAAGGACTGGACAGAACTAGTTTTAAAATGTATAGTATGTATACACTATTACATTGTATTTCTAAATTATTGTATTCTATATTAAAAGATATATTACATGTATGTGTGTGTATGTGTCCATACATATTCATATATATAAGGGCAAATGAAGCTTTTCAGTTCATTTCTTTCAATGACAGTCTCAGCAAGACTAGAGGCTGATTCACGAGTCTTGTACCTGTTTAATGAGGGACACTTCCTAAAGCCATTTGACACATTTGCACTATATTTCCAGACTGCTGCCTGCTACTTAGCTATGCAATGCCCATTAACTTCACTGGACATACACAGAACTAGAACTCCAGGATAGCTAAAATTTATAAATTATCGTGTCCTTCTCCCATTTTCATTTGCTTACTGCAAAGTGTGGTGAAGAGAGAAAGGACACAGACGAAAAATTACAAATGAAATTACAAACCAAAAGGAAAAAAAAGGCACTTTCAAAAGGCACTTTTACAGTCCTTCCTCCCCAATGTTTCAATTTTACATCATAAATATATTTACAATATACTTAATGCCTCTTGGCTGTTTGCAGCATTACCACGAACTCCTGAAGCATTAGAAAGTACATCTGTAATAGCTATTACTTGATACGGGTTCAATCTGCATCAAAGAAAAGCTGGTTTTGAAAAAAGGAAAGAATCAGTCCAGGAAATATCTGTATTCTTTTGGCATACTTGAGAAACATGATTGCCTGAGGATGGCGGGTAATTGCAATGCAAACCTGTAAAACTAGAATTACATTATAACTCATGGTAGGCATTGTGGCACCCCTGAAAGCCTACCCTCAGGTTAAGCAGGTACCGATTTACTCAGACCAAACTCAGAAGAGGAAAGAAATATTCACATCTGTAATAAAAATCTGACTACTTCAAAGCTGCACTACTACAGCTGAAACAACCAGTACTGCTCCAGTTAAGGGGTCTGAAATTTCCATTTAAAACACCAAGTTTTCTCCTCCCGGCTCCCCCCCAGCCCCTCTTCCTTTTCTCATTTTATTCTGTAAGTCATGTTAGCTGAGCACCAGCTAGGCAAGCAGCGTGGCTCTTCTAGTCTTGCACATCGATGGAGCAAAGCAAAGCAGTCATGCATAAGGGGATGCATTAGTATCAGCACAAGACCACCCTTCTCTTTATACACAGCCAGGTGCTTACTGAGGGGAGTAAAATAACTTGTGACAGTATCAACCCCCCTATATTACACATTCTTTTTGAAGAAAGCTTAGGTTTTGGATGATACAGTGAAGAGGCAGAAAGCAAATTCATGGAATTCAGAAATGCTTATCCCAGCAATCTTATTGTCTCTGTGATCACTCAGTTTGCCTCTCAGAGAAGTATTTACTTTTTCATAAAGAAAAAAAACCCATACTTCTGTTTTCCAGACTGCACAACAGGTAGATTCATATGTGTATATGGTCTTGAATTACTACAGAACTTACCACAATAATTGCTCTACAATCATTCAAACATTAACTTAGCAGAATTCTAATGTCTATCAAAACACATTTGATTGCATTTAAGCATTTAATTTTTAATTTATTGCATTTAATTTAAGCATTTAAGCATTGCTTAGTAACTTGTAGTGTTCATTTGATGTACTCAAAATAACGAAAAATTATACTTAAACCACACATACTTATCTATTACAAGCACTAGAATTTCTAAACTGAGTGATGGTCAACTTAAAAATCCATTCTAATATTAGTCTTGCAGGCCAGCTGTAAATTACTTAAAAATGCCTCTTGAATAAAAGTTAGATTTTAACATGAGTGGTGTTTTGCAGGCCTTTTTTCTTAATATGCATTTTAAAATGCAGATGTCATTACAAGACATCTTGTGCAAAAAAAAAAAATATCCTGAATGATGCTAATGGAGATGACAATTTCCATTAAGATTCAAATCTATTATTAAGGCTTCTGGGGGAAAAGCTTTCCGGTTTCTGCTAGTTAAACACAGTGAGATTCTAGCTAAATTCTTTAGCATGATAGGTACAAATAACATCTGAGACAAATTCCAATAGATTGAGCTGACAGATGTATATGAACGTGGCAATAGGATCAGTCCCACAAGGTGCCAATAATTCTGGCTTGTACGAAGTGTATTAGTTAGATGATTACCTTCTCGCCAGTCCCAAATCACAAGTGTGCTTAAATGCTTCTCTGGTTCAGAACTCAAGACCTTGCAGAATATAGGATCTCTGGATCAGAATTCAAGACCTTGCCCTACATATAAAACTACATAGGTGAAAATCTGCCAACCAATGATTGAAAAAATTTATTTTGAGTGACGTGAAATATCTACGGTCTGCTAAACAACAGGTTGGGGGGGTGGTTGGCTTGTTGGGTTGGTTTTTTTTGGGGGGGGGGGGGTTGCAGTTACTTGTATATTTTTAAATAGATAAAGCAATTCTATTGTTTATTACTTCCCCTGGTTAGATGTTGTTCAGGACGATGCAGTGGCATAGGAACAGAATGCATTGATTCAGTCCTGAAGAGTTTGGAGAAGATTCAATCCTCACTAAACCCAGCAAAAAAAAAAAGTATGACCTAACTCGTGTAACAGACCAAGCAGTTTTTATAATTATATTCATTAACAACTTACAGCCTTAAAGAAAAAAGAAAATCATGAAGGCAAACACAGGAACAACAACTCAAGACAACGACAGATGCTTCCCAGTTGTTGCTCTATTACAATAATGAAAGTTCTTCTATTTAGCTCTATTTCCATTTATCCAATAATATCAGTTTTACGCAGGATTCTAGTACGAGTAATTAAGAAAACAATAAAGAAAAATGAGACATGCTTTAATGCATTTATCTTTAAAGTGAATGCAAGACAGCATTTTGAACCTGTTTATAGTTGACAAGTAAAAAGAAATTTCAGTAACACTAGTAGTGATGCGAATCATGTGATACTGAATTTTGCCATCAATAGAATATACTTTTCCCGTGTACATAGTAAACTGTCTTTAACTGACTTGAGAGGTCATCAAGAAGTTTAGGTGTGGTTCTGTTTTGCAGAGCTATTTCTCTCCTCTATAAAACTAATATTCGTAACTGGGTTTTGCCAATATAGCTTGTAGTTCTGCTATGTTAGAGAAGCAGTGACTGAAAATTCACAGCACTTCACTGTTTATGTGCCGAACACTCTCCTTAATTCCTATAATTTCACTATAAGGATTGCTACCAATGCCGCCATCTTGCAAATTTATTCACTGGGACTCTTACTCTAAGGCAGCAAGAACGAAGCTTTACACAACATAGGAACTACTGCTACTTCAAAAGTAAAACTAGTTGTATTAGACATTTATTTTGGATAAAACAAAAAGATCTTTTGTTGTTCAAAACGGAAAAAAGCTACAAGACCAATTTATCAATAAGAATTTAATATCTGTGACTAATGGAATATAGCCATTTGCTAAATGATACAATACCTGCCAAAATAAGCTATGTGCATCTCCTCTAATTAGTTCAATAGTGTCCCCAATCTGAATATGCAACGGTGGACCATCTTGTGTTGCTGGCTGTGGTATTCCATTGTAGTTTCGAATGACTTGCATTTTTGGTAAACCTGAACAAACAAACAAAAAAAGAAATAAACAAAACATAAGTCAGCATATATTTTTAGTTAATGACAATTTATAAAATCTGAAGACCACAAAAGCAACCAATCAACAGAGAGACACTGTGTCTTTACTAGGTACCTGACTAAGGCAATGCCTTAGTACGATACCACATACAACCTAATAGAAAAGAACTACTTTGAAAAAACATCTTTGTACTCCCTTCTTCCTGGGGTAAAGTTGATTTCATGTCTCTGGAGACTTTCCTCTAAATGTGCATCCCTGGCTCTGCATAAGGTTCAAATATTAAGATTATCTCTGTAGTTCAAGGCAAAAATTGTAATGAACTAGTACTAAAGACACCAATATGGATAATCTCATCTGCATTACATCAGTATTACCAAAAAGCCTCCTGCTGATGTGAACATGCCCAAGACAGTAAGGATGACAAACCTTCTAGGCTTCTCATAATACCTTTTTTTTAAAAAAAAAAAACAGGTTTTGACAATATTTTTGGATGCACGTAGCAGAGCCTGGATCAATTTAAGGTTTCATTTTCAAGACAAGAACTCTAGCTGCACACTAGTTCTTCCACATCAATACTGGCTGCATCTAGACAGCTGATCTAATTTTTTTAATTTTTTTTTTTTTTAAGGGAGCAATCCATTTCTTGAGACACAAAATATTTTCCACAAAGATTAGTCTATCTGCCTGTACAAAGAACTAAATCACTGTTTATAACCATAGTGCCACAGCCCTCCACAAACATGTATCAAAAGGGGGGTGAGAGACGGGATTTCAGCTGGAAGAGAAAACTGTGGGTACTGTAACTCCATGTTCTTATAACTTTAAAAAAAAAAAACAAAACACTTAAAGGATTATGGACGGCCAGTGTATTGCACTAAAAGAGCGTGCTGTGATATTATATGTATACTTAACTCAAGTGAAGTACCACCCACTCCACAACAAACATATTAAAGACTTAAAAGCTTTTAGAAAAGCATTTTTTCTACTCTATACTGCCAAGGAAAGCATCATTTTAACAGAATAGATCTATTTTTAATTACTCTCCCCCTATCTTTAAATAAAACTTTATATAATAATTTCCTTGTTTTTAACTGCACATTGGTTGTTAAAAATGCTACAGTTAAGGGGGCATATCCATTTATAATCTTAACCAGAAAGGTTTTGGTTAAGTAAGATTTTATAAAAATGTATATTAATGAATACAACTAAGAGTGAAAGCATGCAAAGTCAAGGTAGCTGGGCAGACATATTTAACCAGTTTCTTGCTGGAGAGTCATTATTAACTTAATTCTAACAATAAAGGATCAGCAGGCCAACAAAATACCTATTTCTGTTGCAATATCACTCCTGTAATTTAGGTGGCAAGAGGTACAAATATCCATGATCTCATCTAAATTGTATGAAACATGAAAGAGATAACCTTTAATAATTACTACTCTTTGTATTTAAGAATAAATACTAATCCAAAGTGCTGATGAAACGTTAAGCAAATAATACCAGCTCTTATGTTACTCAACCCAAACGACACCATAACTTTTACTATTTCTTCAAGTTACCTGGCTTACTTAAAAAGAGCACCTAATTATTAGTAAGCCATTATTCCACTTAAGCAAACAGTAGACTTTGCTTTATTTCTCAGCTGAAGGCTGTCATGATTTCAAATACCGATTCAGCATCAACAGATGTTACATCTATTGTGTGGCAAACAGAAAAAATGTTGCATACAAGTATTTACTCAAAGCCGACAACTTTGTCCTAATGCAAGGAAACTCCCTCATTACAATATAAATGGTAGCTCTGCATATGTGATAAATTAACTGTAATCATGCACTCATCTTAGAGACATACTTGGAAGTCGAAACAAATGCACAAAAAGGTCTTCACATGATGAAACCTTCTATCAGTTGATTTTATCACATATTTATTCTGCAGATACAATATACTTAAAAACCACCTTTGTATTGATCTCATCAGAAGATAATCAGGAAATACTCTCATGCACTTTTCAGTGCACATCCTGGGTTTTTTTAAAGATACTATACTGCTGAAATTATTAATCATAAACACGTGTAAAATGACTTTTATTTCCATTTGACTGGTAATTACGATTATTGGCATCTCTGAAAACCAGGGCAAGATAACGTGGAGAAAAAATCGTGCTGTGCCAACTAGCAGAATTATTCAAAAGGTAACACAGAACTAATCATATTAAAATATATCATGCCTAGAACAGTTGTGTATAATTCAATATGCTTAATTCTGTAAAATCCTACAGCAATATTGATTACAAAATTCCCTTGGCAGGTAAAATGTTTAAAGATTTGATCTAACACCTCGACATCACTAGAAATAATCCCATTCATTTAAATAGGCTTTTGGGTTAGGGTCTTAGTCTTAACAGAGTTCATTATCTTGCTTCAGATCCCTTCTTAAAACTTCTTTGCCATAATGTCTATAGAAACTGTGACAACTACAGCGTTCATGTGCTGCAGCTGCTCTCTACTATGGTGACCAATAAATCTTATCCTTCTACTGTAATTTTACTACCTACTTTTATCCAGTTGTCATCTTTGGTCTACTTCAGAGTCACTTGTGCTCGGCGTTCTCTTTATTATGCATACACACTACCTAGCACAATGTATATGCACTATCACCAGACCTACATAAATCAGCATCTGGAATAACAGGGATACATGGCTGGGATTCCCATACATTGCAACAATACAGGACATCATTGTGGTTTCATTAATTACTGTATTACTTTCACTCACTCACTTTAGTAATGATACTGTGTGCTAACATCAAGGCCACTGATCAAAGATGCATGTATAAACAAGGGAAATTATTTTCTGGTGCTAATTTTTTAAGCACAAATTAGATTTGACCCAGATTCTGAGAAGTACTTTGTCCCTCAAAGTACAACAACTGAAGGTAATTTCACTCTCCAACAACAGGAGTGTCTGTGCCACAGAGAATATATTCATTTCAATATCAGCAATACCAGACGTGCATAGACAGCCTGTATTAATCAAAGATACAAAAGTAGTGAATGTGCAACTAATGTGTTTTACTCATATGAAAATATCATCAAAAAGGACCTCTCCCTGTTACATGATTTCAAACATTTTTTCCAGGAACAAAAGACTAAATAAAATCTCTGAATTAATCAGTCAGAAAGAAGCACATACTATTATGGAACAGCTATTTTTCCACAGATAAACGTTCTTCTCACAGAACTCCCCTTATATCACCATTAAGCATGGAAGAAATAAACAATGTACAGAAAAGTTAATAAATTGAGGTAGAGACAAAGAGCTCCAAACAGAATATTCAACTTTCTTTTCACCATATAATTACAGATTTGATAACAGTAGCTCAGAAACAGTTTAGCAGATTAACATCAAGATAGTGTACATTTAATTGGACAGAATCTGGTCAGCCCTTCACCTCCTAACCTGTACAAAGTACACTGGTGTGTGATGGACCAAGTCCCATCCATCGTTGTCACAGGAAACAGCTCATACAATCTTTCAGCTGTTTAGCAAGCTTATCCTAAAACTAATTTGTTCATTCCTACTGTTAATTTTAGAACTTTTTCTCTGAGCATTTAGAATCTTCTACTTTCCAGCATAAATTAGTTCATGGCCAACTAACATCCATCTAGAAGTCTGAATAGTTCTTTTCCTTGTCAGCATTTATTTTCATAATGCTGTTACAGAGAGCAATCATACCCCTTTTAAACTTCATTTTGCTAGGCTAAACGAGCCAAGTTCTTTTACCTTTCTCTCATAACATATCAATTCCTCTGAGGCAGTACACCAACTGCTTTACTGAAGTTTAGACAGACAAGATCTAGAATATTTTCCTTGTCTATCTTGAAATTTCATTCTTAATTGGCACATGGATTCATCAAAAATATACTCATTAAGAATCCTGAGTACTTGCTGTAAAATTATAATAGAGACAAAAAAAAAGTGGTATGTTACAGAAACCTGAAATGTTTTAAGTGTAATTCTGGATTATTTGTGATAGAAACAGTATAGAAACATTACGTATTAATTACTAAAATGTGAAATATGAAAAGCACTAGAGACACTGCCATTGAGGTGTACATAGCTGCAGTACTGAGAGTATCTGACAACTAAAGAAAACTTCTGGAATCATATCTGGCACAAAAATGTTATTCATTAATATCTTTAAAAGCAGATAAAATTCCAACACAAAAGGTCAGGGTCAGGATTTCAGCCATGCATTATTAAAATTAATGTTAAAAATCCCATTGGTTTCCATGAGGTCAGATTTCCACATGACTGAAAGCTTTTGTCAGGAAACTTCCTAATTTAAAGATGCAAAACCAGCCTGGCAGTTTCCAACCTTGAAATCAAAAAGCAAACTGATCCAGTTATTCCACCGATAAATAGCTGAAATTTACTTCACTTGAAAACCAGGAAAACCCTCAGATTCCTAGAAAAGTCTTCATAGCCAAGCTCCGGGTCACTGACATAACACAAATTGATGATCTAAATTGTAGCTCATGAGAAGAGCAGAAAGCATGCTAGAGTCAGGGTTTAAAGTACCAATTTGGCTACATTATTGAAAAATAAAACATTTCATAAATCATACCATGCATTTGAGTATTTAATCTCATAGTTATGAGTCAAGGAAGAAGGTTACATTTTAGAATTAATACATAATACATAGTAAGTTATAATACCCATTATATACAAAATTATGAGAACATATAAACTACTTGTATTCCTTACAGCAGCTCTGCATTTGTGAACGGCTTGAATGACCCTCGGAGTTTCATGCAGAGATTCAAAAATGTTATTTTTTGCTAACAACATGCATAATGCATGCCCTATGACGACCTCTATCTGTCAAAATTGATTCCAGCATCTGTTATTTCCAAGCAACACAGGACGTGGTTTACACTTTGGGCAGGGATCATTTTAACATACAGAATAGTAACACAGAGTATAGGAGACCACGGTTCAAAGGTGAATTTGTGGATATACTATATACTATTAGCACAAAGATGTAAAACAGCTTTGTCTGCATTAAACATCCATTCCTAGTTAATATGAGTCTTGAAGGAAGACTTCTTTTTTCTCTAGGGAAAATATAGCCTAGTCACCAAATATTCATAACCTGATCCAAAAAAACACTAATGTAATGGAAGAAAGCCTCCTGACTTCATGAGGCTTTGAATCTGAAACAGAATTTTTGACTATCTGACAAGGCCACATGTTTCCAGAAACTCAACACAATGACATCTGTCTTTCATATAGGAAATGAATGAAGTCTCATTAATTCTGTCCTTTCTTCCACCAGAAGGGTGTTATGGGTGTCTGTTTGGACACTCTGAACTTGCTTTAAACCTTTTTGGTTTATATTTTTGCAGCTACAAAAATAGGGAATGCAGCTCTGCTGAAGAACAGGCTGACATTTACCAATTGATAAGCCTTCCATAGCAGAGACCAGAAGAAATCCTCCATCTCAAATCTGAGTAGTTGCATCTCCAGCCACCTTCACCCCCAACCAAGAAATGAGGGCAAAGTAATCCACAGCAGCGTCTCATTGGATTAAATGCCTGAACAGTGACACAAATCATTTTAACAGCACAAACTAAAGACACACTGGCAAAGGAGACCTTGTATTTAAATAAAAGTGAAGAAATCCAAAATTAGCATTTACACCACAGTAAGCAAAGTTAGATTGTGATGGTTTCAGATCAATGAGCATAACTGCAGATAATAAAGTAACAAGGAGTTACAATAAAAAAGAAAGAGCAAAGAGATGGGTTGATAAGGAGAGCAGTGTAAAGAGCAGTTGGACAGTTATACCTGCCATCTGAGCATCCACGACAAAAAAACACCAGCTTTGCCACCTTTTTTGGCAATGTCTTCATCCAAAACTAATATTATTAAAAGCTAGTTAAAAATAAGCTCTATTCTGAGCATGGACTACATGAAAACAAAGTCCTTTGGCATTCTCTATACGTTCTTGTCCTGGTTTGAGGCCCAAATCATGACAGTTCTTCAAATCAGCTCTGTTTAAAATTCCTGTTCCTAATGTTTTTGTTGCAGAATTAACAGTATACTGGATTCCTCTCTCTTGCATTTATCAAGAGAGCTGCTTCTTAATTCCTCATCAGTGTCATCTATGTCTACAACCAGTGGAAGTCAATAGCTTTGTCCAGTTACTGCCAAAGGCAAAACTTGTCTAGAAGGACTTCTCAGCTAGTGAGAAGACACAAGAAAAGCAACACTACATAATCACTTACAAAAAAACACTTACGTTCCATTTCTGGGGCTGTCTATTAATGACACAAAAGAAAATCGTTAGGTTTTTTGTACTTATGACAAGTACTTGACCGAGTACTTATGACACAAATTACAGAACTCACGTACATGAAACATGCCAGCACAGTCTTTTAAGTGCACTCTTCAGAGTCGCTATGATTTAAATAATTACTATTGGACAAAATTAATACAATGAATAAGTACATAGACATGCCTCAAAGAAGGAATTTTAATTCTTCCCGTCTTAAGTCATTATTTTTGTATGTCATCATAATTAAAAGTTCTAATTTTAGATATTGCTTATAAGCCTTACATTCAGGCAAGATGACTGAAATGCTGACAGTGCCTAAGAATCAGCTCTGAATATTTCACTTGTTTGCCTTATCTTAGCTATTTTGTCTGAATGCTGTTCAATAAAGTCTAATATTTTTCATATGACTAACCACAAGCCCTGAGTTTGCTGCTTGACTCAATTTTAAGTCAAAAAACGTCAGAAGGCTGACTATTAAAACATTTAACAGTTACCATGAGTCTTATTCAACTAACTGTTTAAGCTTCTGCTCATAAAGGTATAGAAGTAGAGCAGCCCTGGTAGGGCTTTCTTCCATAAAGAGAGAACTCACAATCACCGGGGAGGGTGCAAAAATCTTCACTATCTCATAATTCGGATGACAAATTTGTAATGTAATGTACTCCAAACTACATCTGATAAATATTCATATTTCTCTTCTACTTCCACAGAAACAGGCAGTTNCCATAAAGAGAGAACTCACAATCACAGAGGTGCAAAAGGGAGGGTGCAAAAATCTTCACTATCTCATAATTCGGATGACAAATTTGTAATGTAATGTACTCCAAAGTACATCTGATAAATATTCATATTTCTCTTCTACTTCCACAGAAACAGGCAGTTTAAACACTGTCATCCTACAGGTCAACTACTGAAGAAATTCTTTTTTTTTTTCTTTTTTTTCTTTACAGTTCTAGCTTTCTGTAACTGTCCTACCTCAACTGTTCCTACCATCGTACCTCCTTAAAAACCTTCTTGAAGCAGCCTTCAGGGTTCCTTCCAGTCCTTTACTACCTTCTATAGTTATTCAAAGACTCAATTTTTCCACTATTTCTATTTAATGCTGCATATATAAGCTGTATTCTTGGCAGAGACCTCTGCAAAAATGGTCAACCATCAACCAAAATGAAGATGTGTGGGAGGAAAAAAATCTGTCTGCTAACAGTCTGATCAACAACTTGTTATCAGAAACAGAAAAACACCACAACTCAGGAAGTCCTTTTGCATCTTCGGGTTTTGTAGACCCGATCATTAGCAAAAAAGCGCCCTGATAAGTAACTGTATCTCCATTTTCCAGATAAGATCCACACAAAACTTGGAACTACATTGCAGATCATAGCAGGAGTTCATTACAAGGAAAATAAACAAGTCTAGGCTATGTTATTCAATTTACATGTTTACATTTTTGAAATTGTGTGATTTCTGAAATATTTCTACACAGATTTTTTTTTTACATCAGTAGTTTCTTGTTTACATTACAGTAGTTGCTTTTGCTTAAAGAATGATGCATAGATAAACAGACATCTTCCCCTGCTCTGAATATCAGTATTTCACTCAAATGTTCTTTCAGCAAAGACACTTGAAGATAACTCTCTCTTTACGCTTAGTGATAATATGAGCAGCATTAATAAAATTAGCAGCATAGGAACATGGACACCCACTGAGGTGGACAGTCACCTCTCAGTAGCAGCTTTAAGTTTTCAGGTCTTCCAAGTCAAGGCCAGACTTAATGCTTATCTTAGTGCTCCTATAAATACAGCTAGCACTTATTTTGATCAGAAAGAAGCAATTTAGCTAAGAAAATTCAGAATCCAAACTGAAGTTTCAGAATTGAATTTTTTATTTCAAGAAATTTTTCCAACAGAAGGCATTTTCTTACTTAACTCCTAAGCAGGGACATTTGGCACACGATGACATTAATTTTAAGGAATCTGGAAGCTTGCCTCTGTGCAAGAAAAAACAGGCACTGCAGAAATGCTTCTGAACAGCCATGTTTTTAAAATTAAGAAGAGAAAGCCAGAAGGGCTGCCTTTTGGGAAAGGAATGAACCTATCATTATTTAGGCAACCAATGACCATTTGTCTCTCATGCCCTTAAGGGTGGTTCTGCTCACAACTCTCACAGATTCACTCTTCAGGTTTTAATTTCTTTTTTGTTTCTCAAAACAGAAGGAAAATAAACTCTGAAGATTTTGGGAAGTCAGGGGACAAAATGGTACAACAGAGCAAAAGCAATCTGAAAATTTGTCAAGTACACTGCAGAAAGAATCTACTGACATACAAATGCCAACCCATTCCTGTTTGCACAGCAAACATTTTCAGAAGCTGTCCTAGGCATCATTCAAACACTGTCTTCTCTTAAAATACATACATTTGGTTTTGTACGTCCATAAGTAACTGCAGCAATAAAGGAATCCATTTTCAGAAAGTCAAGTACCAAACCTAGAAAGACCAAGTACCACTAGCTCCAGCTGTATTTGTCAAATTTTCTTAATTTTTTTTCTTTTTTTTTTAGGCTCGACACAGAAACTTTAGCACATTAATTTAGGAAACCTGGACATGCCCTAGATGCTTGCAAATGTAAGAAAGGATATTTAAAATAATAGAAATTACATGTGCAATTCCAACATCCTGGCTTATTATTTGTACTCAAAAACAGGTACTTGGCATTTAAAACTTTGATGTTTGTCCTCTCTCAAAGAAGAGGGATGAACTGAAAGAAAACAGAAGAGAGCCAGGAAGGTCACTGACTTTATAATGGTTGTAGCCATATACGTTTTGTGATAAATTAGAGTGAAAATGATTTTTCTTTCGCTGACAGACCTTGGTTTCCCTTTCATAGCATGTCTTCCTCTAAACAAGTGTTAAGGACAAGCTCTCATATTTTGTACAATATTAACTTCAAATGCTTATTCAGGCAACTAGTCCTTATTTTGCAGTGACATAGGCAGCTATCTTTGTGAGAGTAAGGGATTTTGGAATTGTCTAGATTGAGAAGAATCTCAGTACTTTGAACAAACATTAGAAATGGCTGAGTGCTAAATGTCTGATTATGTGAATAAAAAAGAATAATCAGGTTTCAAAAAACCAGTTTTCATTTGTTTTGACAAACTAATCAAACCTCATCATTTCAATGCAGTGTAGTAGGTGAATTGGGGACATAAATTTTAAAAATAATGTTGCCTCAGAACTAAGAAGCTTCATTATTTTCTTTAAAATTGAGCAAATTAGAGTTTTGGAGTATGAATGAAAAAGTGCGGTACACGAGGTGCTGCTTTTTATAAAAGCACAAGGTATGAAAACTAACCAGTGTTAATTATCACATCTTTTAATGTGGTGCCATAGACAGGCATGGCATTCTAAAATATGTATTTGTTCAAACAAGTACCTGCCCTGAGGAGCTAACAACTTACATTGGGCAGATACTATAGACAAACTACAAAGGTGTGACCAGACAGTAGTAGATTAAGTGCAGCAAAAGGCTCTGAAAAACAGGGACAAATCTTGGAAGATAAAAATCCATTATTCCACATAAGAAATTACTTTGAGCTATATTTTTAATACTATCCTCTACCTGCCCTGGGATGATTCTGCAGCAAGCAGTCAGAGAAAAAAGGCTTGAGAACAAGAGCCCCACTTTGGAAACTGAATTTAATACTCTGATATGTCATGAATGTTGTACAGGACCTAGGCATTTTTCTGTTGTTGCACATTCACAGACAAAATTTTGAAAAGAACTTGGTCGATTAAGTATAAACAAACATAAACTTTGTCCTTTCTAAAAAATAAATATACTGCAGTAAGAATACGATCGTCAAATCTCACCTGCAGTGTGCCTGAAAGCATGGCATGACAGGAGGCAGCCCTACCTTTCAACAAATCTATTCAGCACAAATGGAATTAGTCATCCTGTTGACTACGCTGTACACTTCAGTGTGCAGATACTGTACACTGAAATAATAATCATGGACAGCAAGATGGTAACTGTGCACAATATAACCCATGAGAATGCTCACCTATGCCACCTAGAATCTTTCACAGGTCTCAAACAAAATTTAAAAACGCGCATTCCTGACAGCATGCTTTATTCATCAAGCATTGCAAAAATGAAAATTAAATTATCTTTCATGCAAATTTCTTTTGTATTCAGTATTGACTGATAGCATCTGCATCTAAGATAAAAGACCTTACTCTCCATTTCTGCTACTTAAAAGACATAAATTCTCTGGCAATAGAGGAATTCTAAATTATTACACAACATGAAGGGGAA
The DNA here is from genome assembly GCA_008711295.1 of Anarhynchus alexandrinus. NCBI lineage: Eukaryota > Metazoa > Chordata > Aves > Charadriiformes > Charadriidae > Anarhynchus > Anarhynchus alexandrinus. Next base: position 10,943,147 of record VUYV01000002.1, read on the forward strand.
GTGGCTGATGCCTGGCAAAGCAGGCAGGTTCCAGCAAATGACAGATTAATCTTGCCTGCACGCACCCTCTTCGTAATGCTACATAATCCTTCAGCTTTTTAAGTTAAACACTCTTGTGATCTTCCTCTTCGAGCAATTCTTCTTTTCCATGGCCTCTACCCTGATTATGGCAGATACTTCTTTTGCTTCTTAACTGACAGTTCTCAACCTACATGCAAAACAATTTCAGTCCGATATAGACCTCCTTTGCCTCGAAGCATCCGTAGGTGAACGTTGCCAAGAATTATGGCATTATATTAAGCCATGAAAAGACAGTGTCTTTTCATTCAGACTTTGGCTGAAACAAACCCGCTTTCAAAATGTATGTCTACTGATTTCTGGTTTGTATAGATTACAGTGAGTAACTTATTTTCTTTGGGAAAAGAGAACAAAAATTGCCTTCATTACAAAATATTTGTGTTATAAAACTAAAAAAGGATGAGTATGTATTTCACTGTTACCTCAATGTAGTTTAAATTGTTTATCCCTAAATAATATATACTTGTGATTTGGTTTTATGCTGCAGACTTTGCACATTTGCAGCACTGGCAATCTGAAAATAACTTCCCGGAAATCCAAAAAGGCACAGTATTTTGTGATATCTCCAGCTTTTCCATGAATTTGTAGCCTCATTCAGTTGACATACCTATACACAGACATTCAGACCACATTTGAAGTATCCACCGAGTATAAAAATGTATTTATCTTACGTATCTGATCTCACTGCCTCCATTTACCCTTTCTTTTCTAGCAGGACTGGCATATTAAAAATTATGTACAACTCTGATGCACTAAAGTTCCTGCAAACTCCCTTCCTTTTTATCGAAGACAAGTATTTTCAATTTTTAGTACAAATTCTAAAAATTGTTTTAAAAATTAAATAGCTTAATTTTCCATGTTTACATATAAATAAGTCCTTAACTTGAAGATGGATCACAGGATGAATAAATAATAAGCAATAAAAGGGTGTTGTTTTAAAGATAAAAATGAAAACATACAATAAAATCATCCAAGATCACTTGATCCTTGTTGCAAAATCAAGTTTGTTGTTGCATCATATTTCATTCAATTTGTTGCTGTCAAACCCAATTAAGGAAAAAAATCCAAGAACAGTAAACATGCTGCTTTATCATCTGAACAAAAAGACCTAGTGGCTCGTCCTCTTCTCCTCTCCCCACATCTCCTATTCCAAATGGGCTGGTTAAAGAATAACCTCTAAAGGTTAGTGGAACTGAGGCAAGTTTTCAAGGTGTCAGATAACGAAGTCACTATTTAATTCCCCGTTACACACTAAAGCTTAAGAAATGTGAGTTATGAAAAGAGTAAGACTGAACGTGTCTTCTATTTACCTGCAGGTCAGCAAGAGCAGCAATGAGGGCTGAACTCAAGTGCTTTCTCTGAATCCCTTCTAAAGGTACCTTACCTACTTTCCTGGATAAACCACATCAAAGGGTTAAAACAACTGTGTTGAATGAATTGATTTTACTGAAAGATCAATCAGATCAATTTTTCTACTGTCACTACTTGGAAAGACTAAGTACTAAATAAATTCAAATATGAAATTGTTGAGTTGTTTAATTGTGATCTGCAACCTATTTCTTAAAACAGCCTCAGTACCATAGAAATAGGAGTTTAAGTGTGAGAACAATGTTTTAAAGTAACTCATCTGAAATAAGTGGATGTCCCAACGTGGATATCCGATGTTTATATGAGACAGATTGGTAAAGCCTACATAAAAACATAGTCTGCAAATATATTGATGAATATAACGTAAAGACTAAAAATACTTTTTAAAGGAAAATTGGGGACACTGTTTGGAGTTCTTTGAAGTAGACCGTGAACATGAGGATCAAAATTATATGTTAATACAGATTAGCAAAATAATTTTAACTGGACTCACTATGAGGCTCTCTTTCAGTTTTCATGATGAGAGGCAAAGATCGCCCACGATAAATAAGCAGCAAAAGGACAGGAAGTAAAAGGTTGAAACAGTATTATTTTTTTCAAACAGAAGGTGGTTTCCAAAAGGGCTGCCCAAAGAAATCCGTGCTTGGACTTAGGTTGTTCAGGAAATTAATAAGCAGTATTGAAATGAGAGTAAAAGTGGATTAAATCCTGTAGAAGATCCAAAATTATTTCTTTAAAAATAACACTACTTGCAAAGAATTGAAGGAAGATTTCATGAACTGAAGTGCCTGTACAATAGGATTACAAAACACAGAATAACTTTAACTGGAGGAACCTTTGGGGGCCATTTGGTCATAACTTCATGTAAGGTGTAACTTCACCAATACAAAGTAACATACAGGTTGAATATTCCTACATGATGATGGACTCTAAAACAGGTACAATCATATAGACAATAGATCTCAGAGTAATGCTAAGTATTCTTTAAAATCAGCTCTTTAAGATCATAATCTAATTCTGCTGTGTACCAATAATAAGAAAGACCACAGAACTAGAAAGGTGGACCACCTTTGGACCTAGATATATGCAGACAAGCAAACAGGTGGTCAGATGTACAGAAGAGCTTCTGTGTCAGAAGAATTAAGCAGACAATGGCTCTTGAGGCTAGAAGAGAGGTGACTGAAGGGGATATTCACACACCTAATTATGAAGGTAACAGTTAAACGGTGTTGTGACCACCAAGATTTTAGATTGGCTCAAAAAGTTGCAAAGAAAATACGTGAAAGAAAAATTAAGAGCTAAGAAACAAAAACACAAGGTACTGGGGGAAGTACCACAACATCTTACCCCATATTCTATCCTTAAGCATCCACTTAATTGGCTACTGCTGAAGAAGGGATCCTGGGCTAGATTGGCCTGTAGCCTAACTCAGCCTCATTGTTCTCTTCTCTGGGAAGCTCAAAGAGGTGGAACAGATTAAAAACTCTCCTGAAAAGCAGCATCAGTTTCTCAGGCTGTTGCCTCTGGCCCCTTCTACTAAGCTGTAAGACCTTCCTCAGGCAGAAGGCAGAGGCAGTTCTGGGAGCTTCTCTTCTGTGAATTTTCAGCAGTCTTTTTTCTCCCATGGGATGGCTGCATTCAGTTTTACAATGTTTCCCAAATTCTTTGTGTGAGAATTACTTTGAAGTAGTGATCAAATAGTGATTTAGTTAAATGAGCGAGCCACAAAAAAAGAAACCATATGCTTTAGAGTACTGTTAAAATTCAGTAACTTTTGACTATTTTTAATCATTCATTGCCTTATTATCTTTGTTTTGCCTTCTGAGAATGACAGTACCCTGAAGATTAAAATCAGATATGAAAATAGATGAGTAAATGCAATACTCCTTTGAAGATGAATGAGATTTAGAAGTCCCAATAAACCTTAGCAAAATACTATGCAATTCCCTTCTACTTGCCACGGTAAGTAAAGGCAACTTTGGGACGCATGATTTCTGCCTGTGACTTTTTTTTTTTTTTTAAGTAGTGCTGTACTATTTTTGTGTGTGTAAAATGCAAAACATTTTTTTGTTTTATTGATCATACTCGCGTGCCCATTTTGTCCACTTTTACCTTAATCTTTTCCTTCTTTCTGCCTGCCAACTCCCTTGTAGTTATCTGTAAACAGTGATGTTTTGCTTACAACAGTCCATATTGAGAGTGTTCTTATGCAGAAAAAGAGAAAGATACTGTAGGATTTTTAACACATGTCACCTTAAAAATTATGCTAATACATGCTGAGCACGTATTAAACACCATTATTTCTCTGAGAGAAAAATAAAATGTTAGTTGCTCAAGATATAGAGACAGTCCCAAAAACACATCCAGTAAGACAAAAGAGCCTAAATTACCCAACTACAAACTAATCTTGCAATCCAACCAGACAAGGATGAAAGAGTTTGACAAAATAAATATATTTCACCCTTTGGCATCTGGGTCTTCTGATGTTTAATTAAAAGAAAAGGCTAAAGGCTATGTTCTTCTCTGAATGTTTGCTCACTGCTGAGATGCCAAAGGGACAGGCACCTTTCAAAAATACCTCTCCCCAACAGGAGCGTAAAAATAATTTTAATTTAAAATATAACAACCCAAATAAAAACCATTTAACTGCATTTGAAATGCTTCATTGGAAGACAAAACTCTGCTTTGCCTTCCAGAAGTGCATTAGTGGAAAATTTCTTGGTGCAAAACATTAGACATGTTCTTTCTTGTATCACTACAAAGATGAATTCATTATTTTGGGAAGCAACAATAGCTCAGCACACGGCATTAGCGCTGTAGTAAAAAAAGCAAAAATCCTGAATGTAATATGTATTTCTAATAAATATGTGAGATCAAATTAATTTGATCTCACAAATTAGGTCACACAATTCAGTGTATCTCTGAGTTCACTGTTGCTAAGGTCCACCTGGAGGAAGCAGTTCCATTAACTGCTCCTAAGACCATGGTGACCACAAAGAAATTAACTGAGTCTCAAACCCCAACACTGTCCCAACCACATGACGTAAAATATGTCAAAACATCTACCAATACTGAGAGCTGGTCAGGTTACAGCTGCAATCCACGTCCTTGAAGGACTCCAGAACATTCCGAATTATACAGCACATCAGCAAGCAGTATTGCATCTGTGCTGCTAAGGAGTCTTCCTTCTGCAGCAAGCATGCTCCCAGCTGCCCGGTTAAACCAGTTCTTACCTGCCATTCACCTGGTTCACACAGATTCCTAGAGGCGTGCACTGTATACTTTATATACACATTGAACAAAGTGTTTGATGCTGTGTAGGGAAGGAAAAAATATCCATAACCCAATAAACCCCCAAAAGTTAAGCATATATGTTACATGTATAATCAAAGCTCATTTTCTCTTGGTATCTTAATACATTACCATGTAGAGAATTCTTTAGCTACTTAGCAAATCTAGTGCTCCACAAAGATTACAAAATCATCTCTAGGGAAAACACGCAAAACTATATATACTTTGTTATGATTATTAATTATTAGACACATTTTACTTCCAAGAGAAGCAATATAGGCTGCATTTTTTAAGCCATAGGCTGCATTTTTATCACTAATAGGAAATTGCAAAAACTAAATCAAAAGGACATAAGCACGCAGGTCGTCCTGTTTAGTGTGCGTGCAGCAAGTCTCCAAGTCTCCCAGTCAGTTACAGGATGCGATGGATGTTTTACTACTATGAACCTTATTAGGTTATCCCATACCAGTAAGCAGTGGGAAAGACCTCAAACTTGTCAAACAACAAACTCTGCTAGAGGAAGTTTTGTGAAACATTTATCTTTCCTCCAGTATTCCTTCAGGCTTTCCCCAATTAAATTTACAGTCAGCTGCTCCTTCACGTACACGTTCATTTTGACCAGCCATTAAAAACCATGGTTATGTTCAATTCACTCCTACGTTTTATTGACAGGAAAAATAATTAAGTAACACTATTGAATGTCTCAGAAAAGCACCTATCAATGTATTTCTTGATTCTATACACAGAAACTCCTTTACTAAAGGAAAAAATGCTACTTTGGTCTAATCCATCCTGATGAAGATAGTCATAATAAGGAGACACAATCAGGACTACCAAGGACTTGCCCGGATAGTTCATAAGACAAGAAAATGAGAGACATGCTTCAAATTCTCACTTAAAGAGAGCAGCGTTATACATAACACTACATATTTTGCAAAGAATTATCTGCAGGTTGGGATATCCTAGCATTTGAATTTGGGCCTTTCGCTGGGCATACGGTTGGAGTGGCACTGAAATGGAAATCAGAGTTAGACTTGCACTGTGTAAGAATTTGTTGAAAAATCTCAGCCTAATATACCTCACTATACACAATTGTGTACCACAATACACAAACATATGAAGAGTTTCACTGCTCAGTAACCAACACATATAACAATGACACAACCTAGTTAAAAGACTCCACAATCCAATTTGAACAAAACATGAAGCACACAGTAGCTCATTTCCCACTATGTCTAATTAAATAAATATATCTCCAATGCTGTACTTCTCCCTGCACAGATTTTCTTTAACGTGTATACTTCAGGCCGTAAACCCAGTTATTCTCTTCAGATCCTTTTCTTTATAATCCGTGTAAAATCAACATTACAGGATTGCTTCACAAAGCAACTATGGACCAGACACCAGCCAGAAATACAAATACCTCTTTTTAAAATTAATGTTTGAACTTTGAACTCCCAGGCTGAAAAACAGATTTGCCCAAGCTACTGCATTGCATACATTACCTGTTAACATTGTGTGTCCCCCCAAAAAAAATAGTCAATATTTTACTTTCTTTGAAGGGAAAGATCTGTTGGTTCTGTCCCTCAGTTCAGAACTAAGGTTTCCACCCTTATAAAGAAATCAGCTCTTCAAGAAGTCAGAACATGCTGAGTGACATTCTTACACAGATCAGATTTTTAATTTAATCTGCAACGAATCTTGAATATAAGGCTTCTAGTGTGCTATTTTTACCAAGTTTATCCTTATGATATGAAATATACTTTCACACTTTTAGAAATTAAAGTTCCAATGTTTATATTAGCAGAAGTGTTTAGGGTAAAACTAGTTTTAAAAACACCGAGCTGTGAATCTATCATATTTAGACTCTTTATACCATTAAAAAAAATAAAAAGATAGCAAACATATACTATATTATTCCAATAGGTGATAAAGAGAAGCAAAATAATTTTTACTCTTATTAAAATACATACAAAATTATTTCTATTAAAAACATTGGTCAGATTGCATTGTCCTTCTCAAGAAAACATACAAAGCCTTAATTTATGCTTACAAATACACATATGAATGGTTCGTCATTAAAGTCAATAGTGCAAATCACATGCTTAAGATTAAACACATGCATAAAAGTTTGCATGACATTCCTTACACAAGGAAAAAAAACGTTATATAATTACAACTTCTAGGCAAAACTGACACAAATCTAAGCACTTCTCAAATACATTTAAGCAGAATCATGTTTTCTACAGGAAAATGCGAACTGTAGACCAAGTTTTTCCCGGCTTTAGAGGTGCAGATGTATTTACAGGTTCATTCTCTCAATGGTTTTTAATATCTGCTGATTAATCCAAAGAAAGTTCATCTAAAACCTGTCTCCCCTAAAACTTAGTAGATGGACCAATCCAGGAGGCTATCTGCAACTAGACCACAGGCTGAAGTCATAGTCCAAAGCATAAAGAAAACACAAAGTCATATTTTATTTTGTTTTCCAATTTGTTCTTCACTTGTACAGCTTCTGCACACATTTCATTTCTCATGACTGTTATATTTCTCAGGAATTTCTCTGCCTCATCATCCATTAATCACTTTTCCTTCTATCCCTCCTTCTTGATCAGCATAAAGCAAATCTCGAGGAGGAAACTGTCACTGTCAAAACTTTTAACCAAATTTCAAAGAAAAACAAGTGAAACAGCCATGAACAACTTAATGCCTTTATGGTACTTCAGCTAGATAGGTTCCTCCATCAACAAGCTTTACCAGCAAAAGACAAGAGATATTTTAATACAGTATCCTAACATTGTTTTGTTTAAACCATCCTTCTAGAGTCACAGAATCATAGTATGGTTTGGGCTGGAAGGGACATTAAAGATCAGCTAGTTCCAACCCCCCTGCCATGGGCAGGGACACCTTCCACTAGACCAAGTTCTCAAAGCTCCATCCAACCTGGGCTTGAACACTTCCAGGGATGGGGCATCCACAGCTTCTCTGGATAACCTGTTCCAGTGTTTCACCACCGTCAGAGTAAAGAATTTCTTCCTAATATCTAATCTGAATCTACCCTCTATCAGTTTAAAACCATTACCTCTCATCCTATCGCTACACTTCCTGAGAAAGGGTTCCTTCCATATCTTTTCTGTAGGCCACGTTTAAGTATTGGAAGGCTGCTCTAAGGTCTCCCTGGAGCCTTCTCTTCTCCAGGCTGAACAGCCCCAACTGTCTCAGCCTATCTTCACAGGAGAGGTGCTCCAGACCTCTGATCATCTGTGTGGCCCTCCTCTGGACACACTCCAACAGGTCCATGTCCTTCTTATGTTGGTGGCCCCATAACTGGACGCAGTACTCCAGGTGGGATCTCATGAGATCTGAGTAAAGGGGCAGGATCACCTACCTTGACCTCTTGGCGACGCTTCTTTTGATGAAGCCCAGGACACGGTTAGCTTTCTGGGCTGCAAGTGCACATTGCTGGCTCATGCTGAGCTTCTCATCAACCAACACCCCCCAAGTCCTTCTCCTCATGGCTGCTCTCAAAAAATATCCTTTCAAATTTTTTTTTTCCTGTGTCCCCCCAGCCCCCAGGGACACCCACACTGGGGCAGGCAAAAACACTTTATTGGAAGGTGACAATCTCTCTCTCTCTCTCTCTCTACTCACAGTACTCCTCATCAAACTTATATGATTTTTCATTCAGGGCCAAGCTGTGTCAGTAAAAGTTGAATTTGGCTCTAACAAGCACAAAAAGAGAAGCACAATGTATCAACTTGACTATGTTATGACTCCCGTATTCATTGTTCTTTACTAAAATAGCCAAAGAGACAACAGAAAGAGACAAGACAGAGCACAATGTAGAAAAGTTTGTGCTAAAATACTTGCAGCCCAGATTAATTGTATTTACTGCTGATATCAAACTCCATCAATATTTAGACACTGCAGGTGCCTGTTATTGATTCACAGCAAATGCCTGCTTTCCTAAACTAGTACTCACACTTCAGCACTGTAACACGCAACACAGGTAGCAGTACTATATACTATATCAAACCTCATAAAGACAAACCAGTCTGGGCAGCAAGCTTTTTTTTTTTAAAAAAAAAAAAAAAAAAGACAGCACATTAAGATTTATGTTATCTCTGACTTTGACTACCTCTCTCAGCTAAAAGAGCACCGTGGTGCAAGGATTTCCAGAGATTTATATGCCAGAGTTCTTGAAAAGCTCGTAAGATCAATGCAGTAATGTATTTCTGAAATAACTGATCTCTTACAAGTACTGCTCTCTGGATAATATCTTCTGTCTCTCAAGGCAATGTGCAATCTGATGAGCAACATTACTTAGAATATGCAAAAGAGATGCCAAGAATTTACCAAAGACATGAATGTCTTTAAAAATTATCTCCACCAAGTTACAGCAGGACTCAGAATGCATACACTGACAAAATGCAAACAGAAGAGCTCACTTCATTTGAAGACCGAGAAAGTATACGTACGGAGCACGTATGTAATATCTTTTTTTATTATTTATTTATTATAAAAATGCATAATGTCAGAAGCAATTCTGTAAGACAGTCTTCCACAACAATAACTCTAATAAAGGGACCTAAACATAATGCAGATGTTCTGCATTTCTACTGGCTTTCAAAAATATAATGGAGACCAAGAACCTTACTTAATAAGACTATCCAACAACTCAGAGAACTGTTCTGTGTAAGTAAATGCGTGGGGGTGGGGGCATATTTTAGGCTTTGGTTTCATACAGCTTTCAAATATTATTTAATTCAACGACTCTGGTGATTTGAATTACTTAGTGTCAATAAAATTTAATTTTAAAGCATCCTTGTATATAAGACTATGTAAATACTTCTATCAGACTTCAGCAGCAAGTAAAACCACCAGTACACTCAAAAGGTTCTCAAAGCTAAATTACTTAACCTTTTAGGAATCTACATGAGACAGTTGTTTAAAGATCTGGACCTATAAGGACTATTCTGCAAGCATACATCACATTTCACTGCAACATATACCTACATATACTGAACAGGAAGAATTTAAACACTCCCACTTGGAAGAAGTATTCTCATCCTCTCCTGCGTTATTTAACTGATATTCTTAATGTTTACCCCTCTGACTGTATTAATTTTCAGAGTTACAGGGTGCTCATTTTATTCTTTTTTCTTTAATGACTTCAGTCAACAACACACAGAACAATTCAGAAGTATCATGAAGCAATTTTTTTTGCTAGAGGGAACAAAGTGACCATGCGTGTTCCAAAACATGTCAAAGGTACATGAGTAAGAAAGGTGTGGTCTGCTTCAGCTAGTTACAACATTTAAACTTTCAGAGCCAAGGCAGCTGCAATGCCAGTGGCACAACCAGCATTCCTACTTTTCAAAAAGTGCTTAGGTCTGCCAGGCTGCAATGTGGCATGTGGAGTTGCCATCCTGTTTAATGTTTGACTCCAACTGTTCTCAGGTGTCCACATCTAGAAATACTTAATATCCACAGCTTAGTTTTAGTCCAAATAATATCTGCATAACAAATCTCCAGTAATTAAACTATACAAGAAACATAAAGGACAGAAATGTAATTAATGTAAAAAATGACACTAAAAATATCACACAGTTATACCGAAAAACACTGAGTATTTTATACAGACGCATAATGGGTCTCCAGAGGAAACGTTCACCCACTTGAGTACACAGTCTATACGCATGGATTTAATTTTCTTAAGGGCTGCTGCTGCCATGATTCCACAAAAGTATCTACTATAAACTAACAGGAAGAATAAAGTCACTTTGAAATTCTACATAAGACTGCAATTTGTTCACAACTTTTAGAAGAGCAACTCATTTTCAACACAGCTAAGCACTAAGCACCACTACAGTTAAGAGAGTTGAGAATACCCACAACTTCGCAGATCAAAACCTAAGCTTTATGAGCAACTGTCTGCTTTTCATCGCTTAGTTATTTCTTTTAAAACTACAGAGTACAGTAGGGTGGGTCATGTTAATCCAAAGCCCAGAGGCATTTTGTTATTCAGGTAGAACTGAAGCACTGCTTAAAAAAAACAAGGAAAAACAAACTAGAGTTCAGTCAGCTGACCTTATCTTTGAAATCAAAAACACAGCAATTGCTTTAGACCTTCATGACTTTAGCAATAAAGTTCTCAACATTGTGTGCATTACAATAGTGTCCATAATGCAACTTCATAAAGTGAGTTACAGCTTTCTTGCTCTTTTTATTTAAGGTTTAACTATTAAAAAGTCATGACAAACCTGGGTCCACGTGTCTAGAGTTTCTTCTAATTCCATTTGTTCGTTTCTGCATAGCAAAAATACAAATCAAGGATATGAATAAACATGTTTTCATGTAGGCACATTGCACTCCTTTCATTCCCACAATCTACTAGGCAAAGCTGATTTTCTTAAGCTATTTCTCCCAACCACCATCACAATTATCTTTATCTTGTAGAAAGATCATACTTTGAAAAATATTCTTAGTGAGCCGATAGTTTATTCATATATCCCGTTTTTTCTGACACTAGGCTCAAAAGATTCTTAGTCCATAGAAGCTTCATTCATACATCAACATCTTTTGATACCAAGAACCAAATTATTTTTTAATTGTTTATGAACAGGATAGTAGAAAAATATGCATTTTGGCATTATCTGTCCCAGATAACGTCCACAAACACAAAAGTATCAAGCTGTTTGCATTGCTTTAAGAAGGTAGAAACTTTCGCTGCTCCTACTTTGCACTTACGGTAGATAGAATTTCCTATGCAATTCTCAATTTCCAATTCTCAATTTCCTTATTTTCTGGGCTATATCTGTGAACTACTGCTCTGCTTTTGCAAACTTGTTTTAACTGGTAGCTTGCATGAAGGCTCATGCATTTATTTATTTTTTAATCAAACCAAGCAGAGTAAAGCATGTTGCATAACAAAGGGAACAATTAGGTTGCTCCGATTTACTTGCAGTTGATATAAGCTGATGCAGGACACACACCGAGGCAAGCCAAAAAGCAGTACCCCGAGGCACAACCAAATTACTAAGCCCTCTAGCAAGCTGGCAAAATGAGAAGCTTGGTTTAAAAACAGCTTTCAAACTCTTGAGTCTTCGGACATACTCCATCTGTACCCCACAATTCTAATTAAAGAAAGGATGCAAGTTTTGTTTCATCTGCAGTGGAAAGAAGAAAAATTTAAAACTGCTGCTACAATGAAGGTAATATTACTGATTAAGAACAAAAGGCTCTATTATATCCTAGTAATTCTTTTAAATGGAGGCTGCATTGCTGATAAAGATTGATGCAGAGCAGTGAGTAACCGCAGATTTGCACAAGAGAGGGAAAGGGGCAGGAGCGGGAAAAGCAAGCACGAAGGAAGATACAGAAATGTTTAACTGAAATGAAAAAAAAAAAAAACAACCAATAATTCTGTGACAACATAAGTCATACACCAAAGGACCGGATGGAAAACAATTTTAAGGAAATAGTTCTTGAGCTGTATGAAAACATGTTCAATACTCCTAAATATATTGCAGTACCAGTAGATTTTATTACATTACTGGTATGAAATCTAAATCCATGTTTTCCACAATGACAGATCCTCATCTATGCTCAAGTTTCCTTCTGCACAGAGAGAAATAAAGCAGGCACTTAAACAAGAGCCTTGGTAAAAATGAAAGCAATCCTAGCATTTTTTGATCAACTCAAGAGTCAATAGCAAATCAATAGCTCCAGAAAGGAAGCCATTTTTTCCTCACAAGAAAGATTCACGAATTAAGCTAGGGGGTGAGAAGCTGAGGAGCGGGAGGGATGTAGATACAACCAGTATACCTATTTTCTTCATTCAGACACAGTATGTTCAACACAGTTAGCTTTACTGAGTCTGGCAACCTCATCCGCAAGGCCCAGTAAGCGACCTGTCGATGGCTCCCCAGCAATGCCTGTCAGCTGCAGTACTGGGAAAGGGTCAGGCAAACGGACCATGCTGTAGTTTCCATATTTTAGAGTGCCCTTACTTAGCGGGCATTTCTAGGCAGAGACATGAAAAGCTGAGCAGCACCTGGCAGGAGGCACGGCTGAGGGAGCAGGCAGGAGAGCGGGCAGGCGGCAGCGTCTCGGGCACAGGTCTCTGGTAGCGCAGCCTCCTCTCTCTCCCCTCACCCCGAGCTCCTCCTGGGCTGCCTCTCCCGTCCCTGGCGGGACCCAGGAAGCCTGTGCCCTCTGCTGCTGCCTGTGGCCCACGGCCAAGGAGCTGGCCAGAGGGTACTGGGGCTCCCCGCACCCAGCCCCCGCCACCATCTGGGGTCACAGTGACAGCGTGGAGAGAAATAACATACATGCTCGTATGCTGTTCATAACCAGCGTGTCATTTAAGCAGTTAAATTATCATAAAATTCTGATCTAAAACAGATGTTAGAAACGATTATACTCCGCATTTAAAGTGCCGCCTCTCTTTTGTCCGAACTGGCAGACAAAACCCAACTGCCATGTCCTTCTGTCCTTCAGGGGAAAGGCACCAGGAGCTGGGGAGAAAATAACCCAGGGTAGCTTGCAGCCTTCTTGGGCTGCTGGCAAGGTACATGACGTGCACCACGGTAGCTCCTCTGTACAGGGCCCATTTTACCATTCTTCCCAGACTATATAAACTCCACAGCCACCGGATAGCTCTGCAACTAAAGTCTTTTTACATGAAGCGGCAAACACTGCCCTGCCAATCCTTCATCGCCCAGCAGTCTGGCGTGGCAGAGATTGGAAGATTAGCACACCATTCCAGCAGGACTCACTAGCATTAAATTAAAATAAATAAATAAAAGATTACTTTTAACTCTACTGCTAGGAACAGTACGAATTTAGACAACAGTTGTGAAGCAATGTATGTTTTTTACCTTTAACTTAAAAACACATCTCCACCCCTCCCGGTGTTCTCGGCACTAAGCCATATCAACTGCAAATTGACTCACACTTTGAACAGGATACATTTATATTCAATTACGAATACCTTGTTTCTTGGACAACTTCTATTTTCCGCCACTCCAAAGAAAACTGTTGTTAAACGCAGAAGAAAAACATACCTGCTCCAACAGCACATGCATAAAGCAAATAAGGAGCTCTCATGTCACCAACAAAACAAACATCACATGCAAAGGAAAACAAATCCTTACCTCATGTTTCAGGTTCCCGTGTTCTGAAACGTAAGTAAAAATTGGCATTATTGGCGATTGCAAATTGTACGCTTTCGATATAGCAACCTCAGTCTGCGCTGCGCTGCATTTACAGAAAACCCTGCTGCCTTCTTTTGCTACCTGATACCTGCAGCCGCCCCGGCAGCCCGGGGCTGCGCCAGGGCCTGTTGTGCAAACCCTGCTGCGCTCTCCTCCCCGCTCATTGGTCCCGCCGCCCTGCGCCCAGCCGGCCAGGAAAGGCTCCGTGCTGCCAGTTACACTGCGCTTTCCAGCAGTGGCATGGCAATCTGGTCCTCTGAACTTTACAGGCTTTTTAGAACATCGCAAAAACAAATATTGACTCGTCGGGAATTCAAAAGCTACGGTTCTTCATTGCAAATCAAGTCTACACCTTTTCTTGCCTCTGTCTTTTCACAGCACGTCAACATATATCAAGATAAGATGTAGACCTTTAGCCTCAAAATTTTCTACATTTCATGTCTTTAAGTTCAATTCAGCATTGCATTAGTATACCACAGACTGAAGCCACTGGTGTTTTATTTTCCCCTTGTGCTATGAATTTTCTTGTACTATTTAAAAATGAGGAAAAAAAAAGTCCTGCAGGTGATCAGAAGGACTGCATCAAGACAATAACACTTTTGCACGCACACACCACCACACATCACAGAAGACACAAAAGGGGGTAATTTTTTTACATTTTTCTTTTAATGTCTCATCTGATAACAGGTATTTGGGTGTACTCTAGATTTTGGTTCACTGCCTTATCAAAGCACACACAGCTGTATTTACCTGCATGCACTCTCCAGGACTGCACACACTCTTGAGGCAAAGCACAAACTGCACACGCCTGCTCTGTACTTCATCACATTTGAAAACTTTTACTGTAATATCTTGTAAACAGTAAGCCATACCCACAGTAAATCAACTAAAAAGCTTTAACTGTGAGTAGATTTTGTTCTGCTAAGAAAATTTACATGAAACAGTTAAGTGTGGGGAAAAAAAAAAATATCTTTGGCTTTCTAGCGTTTTATGCAAAGATGATAAGGCATGCCGAGACCAAGCACGCCAGCTAAGGACGCTGGGCCGGGCCGCGGAGGCACAGCCTGTTTACCACTGGCAGAGCTCTCTTCTCACGTACGCTTTCAGTCACCGTTCCCTCTCTCACGCAGTGCGCCAGGGAGGCACCATCTTGTCATCCACAGAAAACACTTTTATGATTATAACCTTTCCAAAAGTATTAATTTGCATTTGTACAGAGAAGAAAAATAAGCCCACCCCAAAGGANCATTTGCATTTGTACAGTGAGCAAAGAGAAGAAAAATAAGCCCACCCCAAAGGAGGAGATGCACGTAGACTATTGAGGTTTTCTAAGGAGCCTAAGGGAATTAGTTGCCTAAGTGCTGCTGAAATTCAATATAATTTTGGTATTTACTTTCATAATCTGATACACCTTTCAGAATTTTTGCCAAAATCTGAATAAAATCACCTTTTTATAATGTTTCATCTCAGCATTATAAATGACTTCAAATGAAGGGAAGGCATTTAGGTAAGTACTTGCAGGGAAGGCCAAATCTTCAAATTCAGACTTCAGGTTTGGGTTTTGGGTTTGTTTGTTTGTTGTTTTTTTTTTTAAATGGCCTATATTTAGTTCTGCAGATCTCTTATCAAAAAAATTAAATGGAAATGTCATTCTATCCTCCAATAGGAATGAATGACACTGATTTTTAATGGTTGCTGTTGAATATTATTTTTACCTCTAGGAAACCCAAACCCAACTAGATGAATGAGTTCCATTTGGTGACTGCAGCATCCCAAAACTTTTCAAAATAAATAATTAAGAAACTCATCGATTAAATTTCAATAATTGGATTTAAGAAATCACTACACAGGAAGGTAATAAATACTCATGATAATTTGCATAAAATAAATTTCATGAAAAAGGAGGTGGGGGATTGGATTAAAAAGAAAGTGCAAAATTTTGCCAACACCAACGGATCAAAATGCCATTTGCAACTTCACTATTAACACTTCAGAAACAGAAAAATATTCAGTATCTGTATTTCCACATAAAAGCCTATTCAAAAAATAAGACTTATGCTTGTCTTGTTATTTCATTACAGTTTAAATATTCCTGTATTTCAGAATATTCTGTATTGAGTTATGTGAATTGCTTCCTCAGGAGATCTTTTTTCCAAATGTTACACAAGTACAGAAGCAAAAAAACCTTCATTTCTATTTATTTCTATTTTTAGGGGGAAAAAAAAGAATGTCTGAGGATATCCCACCAGCAGTTATTTTACATGTGACAATTTTAATTCGAGCTCCTAGTCATCACCAACGTGCCAATGAAATTATCAAGTGAGTGAGTTCTCAGTTCTGACAGCAAGCTACTTTTACTGCCATAGTTCAGCAAAATTTTTAGGTTTTTTGTTTATTCACTGAGGCCATGATACCATTGGGTCACATTTTGATAATTATATATTACTACAAAAGCAACAAGAGCAGCAGCTGGCCTCAGTAAGTAAGGGAGCACAAATCAGAGAAAGGGAATAAGCTGCTCTTCAGGGATGCAATAGAGTGGCTGGATTTAGATGCTAACTAAATGGAGAGTAAATAAAAAGGATATGTTGTAAACTACTTGCCTTCCTATTTTAAAAGAAAAATCAAAATATTTAAAATGTGGGAACTATAAAGCAAGCCACTTTGAAGGAGCTGTGGGACTACCTGCTCCTTTCCAGCAGTTTATCCAGTCACTGCATAATCAGAAAAAAAAGCAAATTGTGCCCTAGACATACCATAGTTAAGGACTCTGCACAAAATACCAAGCCCCCTAAATGACTTTTGTTCAGGTTGAGCAAGGATGGTTAGTTAAACAGTAGAGCTCAACCTTTGTTGCAGTCAAATAAAAAGTGGCAGAAGTCCAACAGACATTCTGGGATTTGAGCATTTACTTGTCAATTCTATTGACATGATAGGTTTGGAAGAGAGCCAGCAATTTTGCAGCTATTGATCAAGCCAGCAAAAAGGTAAACTGAAAGCTGCTGTTTTCTTCTTAGATGTCAAAAACACATGCTTTTTATGAATAACGTCTAATGAGCTGTAGCAAGCAATTATTACATAAACAGCATGGACTATATTATTGGGCATACACATTACCATATGAAAGTAACTCTAAACTTAAGCCATTCATATGGTAACATTTTCTTTTAAGTTCATCACACAGTTAAAGAAACTTCTTTTCCACCTAAGGAAACATAGTACTTTTTCAAATGGAATTATCTGAAGGAGAAAGGAATCATGCATAAGTTAACTAAGAATTACTATAAAAATGCCCAGTTAATGTTTTTCTAATCCATTTATGCCCCTGATGAGAGATGTTTCTAACATTCCCTGGGAACAGCGATATAAAGAAGAAAATTTTGTGGGTTTGGCACCATATTTAAAATATTCAAAACAGATTCTAGAACCATTATTGGAGGTTCATCTAATTGAAATATTCAATAGTCTGTTGAACCAGCAACCATTTGCCTGAGAATACTTAATTTAATATAATTGGACAGACTTGGAAAAATTCCAGTCTGGCAATAGAAATGGATTGTTAATTCTGCTGGTTTAGACTGGGAAACAGACTGGAGTTCTGGAGTATGTTCTGGGCAGAGTGACACTGTTTTATCAATCCCGAGGACCTCTGCAGAAACTGCAAGGGCCACAGAATAACCTGTCCAATGAAAGTGGGAATAATGAAAGTTTCTCCCTTTGTCTACTAAAGGTGTGTCTTACTCGTGCTCGCTTACCAAATGTCCCAGTCTTAACCGTTCCCAAATATAAACTCTTCCAACTAGTGGGAGAGCATCACCAGATAAGTAAAATTGTCCTGTGCCTTGAAATAAGACCTAGGAGTGCAATTGAGAAGCCAGAAGAGGTAGAAAGGGAAGAGGAGAACTCCACATCAGCCACTGGAGAAAAGAACACCGCATACATCCTTATAAATGGCCCTGTCAGAGAAATGTGTGCATCCATTTTGTAATCCTTGTGTTTAAGGATTTCGTAAGGCCTTGTGTTTAAGACTGCACAATCAGACTTGAAGGAGTTCATCAGAACATTAGCAAAAAAGAGGGGGCATGGACGATTTCAAGTCACAGAAAAATTAAGCGATGGGATATAAAAGCAAAATGTATGAAAATGCAGAGGACTACTTGAGCATGTACAGGGCAGCATTTCAGAAGAATAAAGTTAAATCAATAATGACAGAAATGAGGACAGAAGACTTCAACCAGCCCTGCCAACTTATGGCAACAAGGGCAGGAACAATAACAAAAAAACCCACCAAGGGCTAAATGCAGACATTTTGTTTTATTTATTAATTCAACTGATTAACTCTGCATCTTTTATTGCTGCAACTTCTACAGTCTGTTGAACCGGCCTTCTCTGAAGCAAAAATTCTGAAGAGCTGGCATATGTTTGTGTGTAAGGCATAGCACGACAACACAGAAATTTATCTTCAGATTTTGTCAATGTTTCTCAGAAGTGTATAATCTAAATCCGACACTTATTAAATTTGTCATTCTAAAGGTTTCATCTGTCTTTGGATGTCTGTCTTTTGAATTTTCACAAACTGTGACTTGGAATGAAATACAAAAAGATTTAATGCACTCAGGGAGGTTCTAAGCACCATTTCAGAAAGGCTAGCAAAAAATTCTGCTCAATGGTCTAAAAAGAAAACAAAATCTTAAACTGTACAAAACCAGAAAATGATGAGGAAAATTCAAATGCCTTTAAGAAACCTAATGGTATATTCTCATTGCAGTGTTTTGAATTCTGATAATCTCTTAAAATAGACCTCTAGAAACAGAAGAGGTCTACAGAGTGGGAATGAAAATTATTTGAGGCATAGAAAAAGTTCCACTTATGAAGAGACAACAAAAAAAGTTAAGACTATTCAGTTTAGAGAGGATACTCATAAAAGGTTATGAGAAGTTATAAAATAATTTATCATATAGAAGCAGTCACTCAAGGCATTCCATTGACTATTCTCACAAAAACCCACAAAGTCACATGTTAAATTAAAAAAAATAAAAAGGTCAAACATAACCAGGATAAGATATGCAAACTACAAAAAAAAAAAAACACACACAAAAGCCAAACAGAAACTTTACAATACTCACTGTTCCAAAACTTCTGAAATGCACTTAGATATTTTGATCAACAAAAACAGGGAAGCTATGCAAAAGCATTAACAAGACATAAAAAACCTCTTAGAACACCAAAAAGATAAAAAGAAAATTTAACAGGATTAAGAAAGTAGCATCATTTCTGGGCATTGTCTACCACACAGAGGATTTGCACTTCCCAGTGAAGCATCTGGAATCAACCACTGGCAGAATGACAGGAGACCAGACTAAACAGACCACACATATATCATGGGATATATATATATATTCCATGTCTGTGGCCGTAACAAATACCACATGACTGGGGAATAATAATGTCCAGTTTCCTAAAAGGATGACTGTGTTTCACGTCCATTATACCCTGTGAAAAAGGCTGTAATAGTCCCCTAGAAACAAAAGAAATATAGAGCGATACAATAAACGTTCCAGGCATTTTGCTACTATTGAAGCATTCCAGCTATGCTTCACAATTTTTTTTATCTAACAGCACTCTCAGGCCACCTTTGCTAAGTTCGCAGGAGCAGCAAATATCAGCATTAGAAAAAATAATTTTATCATAAAATAATTTCTCTAAAGATTTCAAAAGGAAAAGCTTCAAAATTAAAACTATGTTTGAATTTTGTGCATATAGAGCATACTTTTTCCACAAAATGCAGTGAAAACATTGACTTTTACATGATATCTTTGCGTCTGCATTCCTTTAATAACATTTCATAACTTAGCAGGCATGACAGATAACTTATGGGAAACCTTATTTCTCAGCATAGCTCTGGAAAAGTGAAAACATAGCTCTGGAAAATCATTCATACTCAAACTGCACAAACCAGTATTTAAAAGAGTCTGAATTGTCCCATCCCTTTATGGACTATACAGGAAAGCAGGAACTGGTAAAGCTCCTCCTTAAACCTTTCCCTTCTCTGTGCACATTATGAATGGCAGTACTGCTTAATCAACACTTCTTTCTTTAAACAGGCAAATAAAGAGTAAAAATGGAAAACAGTAGAGAAAAATCTCAAAATTTCCCTTCCTACTCATGGCTGAAGTCCCTCATCAGGTGGAGAGAGGACACATTTTCAGCAAAGTGGCAAAACCATTTGTCCTTTCCATACGCATTCATTCATAGAGCAAGGGGGAGCATGGCAAGAAGTGTAATTTAGAGTTTGTTTTTGCAGCTATGATCTGCTCTCAGAGCAGACTGTAAGGAAACCACAGCCTAGCACCTCCTGTCATTCTGGCTCATGAGCATGTGGAAGATACACAAATCTTCCAGCTTGTACTAGAACTACAGAAATCTGGGACCCTTTGCATAGAAGAAAAATTGACTGAAAAGAGAAAATGAAGTTTGAAGAGAGGACAAAGAGCAGAACACCTGGACATAAGCAAAACATGTAACACCAAGCAGTATCTTAACAATCTAGTTGCTTCCAACTTCACTAAAGAAAGACTCAGTATAGCATCATTTTACAAAAATCAGGGCAATGATTTAAAGTAAAATTCAAAATAACATTCTGCTCCTTTGAAGTTGTAAAATGATAATTTATTCCACTTACAAAGGAGCAGAAATGTGATTTTTTTTTTTCTTTATTTTGTTCCCTCTAGCAAGTGCACAGCATTACTTAACTGTATATGCAGGAAAATCGCAAGAAATCAGACCTTGTGTTATCTAGGCATTTATGGTCATTCTTACTGATACACATTGCACCATATGTGTCCACAGATCTCTACAGAGGAATAGAAAGACAAGCTCCTGCCTCCTGGGGTGCCAGCTATCCAATTAAAATAAAAACTACAAAAGCGATTAAAACAGAAGGTGCAAAAGAAATAAAGTAGAAGTAGGGGGGGGTTATACCACAGAAGATAGCTCTCTTGTGAAGAACAGTACGTGTTTGTTTTTCCACTCTATTAATTTAAATGTAATTGCTTTAAAATATTGACATTTTAATATAATTTTAAATATTTATTTTGTTTAGAATATCCATCAGTGGTTCTATGAAAAATCTGTGTTCCAAAAAGCATTTCAATGGAAAAAAACTGTGGTTGGTTGTATGGTCTTCAGATCTACAAAAGATTATTTTTAGTAAGTCCAGACTTGGATGATAGCATGGAAGATCTCCAATACAGGAAAGCAAACAAGAAAACAAAGTTTATTGACTGCAGCAGAAGTCAGCACCTGCTGAGCCCTCAGCACAGAAAAGACATGGACCTGTTGGAGTGAGTCCAGAGGAGGGCCATGAAGATGATCAGAGGGCTGGAGCACCTCTGCTACGAAGACAGGGTGAGGGTGTTGGGCTTGTTCAGCCTGGAAAAGAAAAGGCTCAAAGGAGACCTTATAGCAGCCTTTCATCACTTAAAGGGGGCCTACAGGAAAGATGGGGACAAACTTTTTAGCAGGGCCTATTGCGATACGACAAGGGGTAATGTCTTTAAACTAAAAGATGGAAGATTTAGGCGAGATACAAGGAAAAAAAATTTTTACAATGAGGGTGGTGAAACACTGGCACAGGTTGCCCAGAGAGGTGGTAGATGCCCCATCCCTGGAAACATTCAAGGTCAGGTTGGACTGGGGCTCTGAGCAACCTGATCTAGTTGAAAATGTCCCTGNCAAGGTCCTTTCCAACCTAAACCATTCTATGATTCTATGATTCTATTCTATTATTCCACGATCCTGATGATTTTACGAAAGAATTAAGCAGGCAAATAGCACAGTGAGACAAAAGCCAGGTAGAAGTCAGGAAGTAACACAAACAGGGACAAAGACAGAAACACACTTATACAGTTTCGAAAGGAACAAAAGGCTAGAATCAAAATCTTGAAGCAGCAGCTTACTGAAGAGCAGTGGAAGAAGTCATGATGTAATTCAAGCAGTGGGAGAGAGATTATCTCTGCAACTGCATTTTGTCAAGATTTTCGATAGTAAAGTAAAAAAGAAAATAACCCAATGGAGGAGGTTGCAGTACCTCATGCAAGATATGAGAGACATGAGAAACTTCACAAACTATTATGAAATAATTCTGGAAAGGCATGTACAGGTTTTTAGAGAAGTGAGAAGGACAATTAATTAGAAACTTCCCCAACATATACAACTACACTTTCCCAAATTCATCATGTGTTCCAACGGCTTTTCTCTTTCAAACACATTCAAACAACAGGAATTTAAACATATTAATGGGGAGGGAAATTCAGGGGTGCATGGGTGTGTGTTTGTCAGTTGTCCCCCCCATCAGCACCAAACATCTATAAAGAAGAAAGAATAGTTAAGAACCTGGATAGAGGGAAGAGTCAAAAATGGCACTATGGTTACGTGACTAGCCAGCTGGAGTGTAACAAACTCACTGCCACCAATTGAATAGCTACAGGGAAGGGAAGGGGGGGAAATGATGAGAGCTAACATTTGGCATTAGAAGTGGGAGATCCAGAAGATGTCAGAGAGAGAATTACAGATACAATACTGAGCAGAAAGGGAAGAGGTAAAATTTGGAGTCATACAAGGGAAACCAAATGGTGGCTGAAGTCAAAAGAGTCCTTAAGATCCCAAAGAGCAGAAGAATAGGGGAAGTGCAAAGTGACAATGACCAGGGAAGAAACTCACAGAGTACAGCAATCGATTGAAAGAAGAGGAAAAAAATGGTCCTTAGATGTGGGTAGTAGAGAGCCATCAATCACCTTTTTGTGAATATTGTGAGTGGACAGAAACCATGGAAACCAAAGAGATGAAAGAGGCAACACAAACAAACAACTTCAGGAGCTGAGAGGAAAATATGGAAATTGACACAGACATAAAGGGAGAACCACAAGGATGATAGATGATATGCCATACAGTAGGTGTTACATATGAGCAGTCTACGATTAAAACAAGAGCAATTCCTTGCTGTATACGACATTGACGAAGAAATTGGGTTTGACCTATAACAGTTCTCTCCTGCTTTCAAACGTTTCAATTTAGTAGCAATAAAAATCCCTATGAATTCTAAATGCAATTCTAATTGTGCTTATAAATGGTAGTTTCACAAGTATGTATGTTACAATAAACACAAATTAGAGTTAAATTAAACCTTAATTATATCTAGCAAGTTTTATGTCCTAATTAAAAATGGTATTCTAACAATAAAAATGACTTACCACCTGAATTAGCTCTGCCACAATTGTCTAATCTTCCTAAACATTCTTTGTGTGCTCCAGCTCCACACTTAGAACATAAATAGCCTTGATAAAATGTTCCCCTGTAAAATAAAATTAGGTAGTGATACATTTAAGGTGATAAATTCCATGTATAAAGGAAATAAGAGACATGGCAGAAGGTATGAGAAGTCATTTGCTGCTCTGCATAATGATAGTCCTTAAAGGCTCAAGAAAAAGTGACAACTGACAAGCAGCTCATCTGCTTTTCGTCACTACTAGCCATTTAAAAATCACAACCAGATAGTTCTTCTAGACTACTAGTAGAATAACAATCTCCATTTCAATTTAGCCCAAAGCAACTTTGGAACAGTACACTTGAAATTGTACCATTATGTATATCCTACTATAGCTCTACACTTTGTTTCATCTCAATGGGAATTTGCCTAGACGCCATGAAGAATAAGATTCTTTCCAAGAGAGTTGCATTAAGGAGTTTATAGGTGACATTGCAAATATTCTTGACTTTAAATTTGTTCATTTTTACACACACAAAAATAAAAAAAAGAAAGAGATATCCAGGTACACTTTAGTTAATATTCACAGCTGCTAAATAAGGAGACTTTCTTACTCTCAATGTTCTCCAATTTCCTTTAATGAATTAGAATCTGGATTTGAGTCTGAGGAAACTGATTTATTTCAGATTTTTTATGGCTTTTCTCTTAGGTACAATTCACTGAATGGCTAACAGGGACACAGTTTTTTACATGTACCTCTGAGCAATTATATAAGTTCCATCTACTGATGTATCTGCTTACTCTTCGCACTAGACTTGTCTGTCTCCAAGATTATCCTGACCTGTTTGGAGTGATTATGCATCCTAGTCTAACATGACACCATCAGCTTCAAAGGAAAATCAGGTGTCTCATGTGCAACACAGGATTGAACAAGTTAAACCTTAACAAAATGTACAGCAACTGCTATTTACTACAGCAATTTCCAGACTGTTCATGATGAAATATATTTTTAATTAAATTCAGAAGCTCAGTATATTTAAGTATTGGAATACACAAACTTAAAGACAAATAAGTAGAAAGTATAAAAATATTTTAATGCAGTCTTCCATTTTTTTTCTTACTGCTACACAGGAATGCAAGATTCTCTAGATAAAAATACAGGACATAACATTATCCTTGACTACAGATGCTTCTGAGACCAGGATTTTATCCCCAGTTAAAGATTAGGCACTAAGGTTCAGATTTTTTTTTCAAGTATTTACACATTAGCTTTTATTTGAAGCTTAAAATGACAATCCATTTTAAAAAGTGATTTAGGCACTTTATGGGGCTAAATCCAGTAGGCTTTCAGTACAACATAGATATCAGGGATATGTCTATAGACCACAAGGCAGCACTTGGGAATACCCAAGCTATCTTTGAGCAAATTGGCATGCCTATGCAGAACAACGTAGCATCACGCAGGCTGTGTCCTAAAAGGAAGACAGCCGTTTCTCAGCAACAGCAGTTAGTGCAGTAACAGAGACACAACGACTCAACTATTCTGCTTCAAATTCAGAAATTAGACCTGCCATCTCTAAGTTCAGGATGTCTGCACCACTCTTCATAGTCACTTAGACCTTATTGCATGGGGNCTGAAAATACAGGTCAGTCTCAGTGTTCAGGAAAGAGGTTGCTAAAGGAAAAAATACATGACAAGGAAGAATATATCTGAGGTTATTTTATTCCATGCCTGCGCTTAACAGAAGCACTACCCATACTGCAAATGTCCTTTCTAAAATTTTCGGAACATGAACAATATGCGACATGAGCACCTGAACTGGTCAAAGTTTACAAAGCTTTTGCATCTCCAACTTACACTATGAAATTTAGGTTCAATACATACCTCTATACCATTGGACATTTCACATTTACAAAAAAACAAGGTAACTCCTAAAGATGTGCAAGGATGTGTGTGTTTCAGAGGAAAGAGGCAGAAAACATGGAATTTCTCAGCTTAAGTTAACCTTACAAATCCTTGTTAGTGAAAGCATTAGTTGTCTGCTAACATTTCTTATCTAGCTTTGCAACACCTATCTTCAATTTGCCTACATATCTCGGGTTCAGAAATGCCTGTGAATGCCTCACAGTTATTTTCTGTCTCACAAAGCAAGCTCCCCATAGCAAACATTTACGAGCATTGTCATCATCTGATTTTCTGAAAAAAAAAAAAAAAAAAATCCATCTGTTCTTGTGACTGGTGGTCTACAGTGACGGGACCTGTGGAACTGCCACGGTAGTCAAAATTGTACAAAATTCTCCTCATTTACTCTGACATAAGAACTTCTGTATTAAATAAAGCAATTCTCAAAGAATCATGATAAAGCAGCCTTCTGATAAATGAGGAGCATCTTGATGTTTTGAGCTTTTAACAGCACTCCTGCTAATATTTGGAAATTTCATTATAAAAACTTGCTAATACAATGAGAAATACTATGTATGACTTCATGGCTTGTCTGTCTTGGACAGGTAACCAGCTAGCCATGTATTTCCACACACTCCTTTGACTCAGACATTTCACCTGGGGAAAAAAAACACCTTAAAAAAAAAAATCTTACCTCAGAAGCATCTGACAGACTTTGCAAGACGTCACGCGACTGAAGGTATGCATTTTGAACTCATGAAAGCTTGTATCCGCATAGTCTGGCCGTATATTTGACCTAAAAAAAAAGATTGAAAATCTGCTTTAAACTGATGAAATCTAGAACACAATGCAGCATTCACTGCAGGAAATCTGAATCCACAAACAACTAGTTTTATTTACACTTGAACGTTTTTCTCTGAGGTGAACCAGAAATATGGATTTTACCACACAACTTGAAACAAAATCTGAATTATCATATTATGCAGACCTGGTCCTTAAAATACACTCTGTAATTACTTTAGCTGTCACAATAACCAGAAAAACCATACCTCAAAAAACCCCCATCATCTGGGTTTTTATTCCTGTTCAAGTAACTGGCATCATTTTATGGACCTAAAGAAGGCTCACTTTTTCATTCTCAAGTATTTTGTTACATAGACGTACAAGGAAGAGCATCTCACACTGAGAACCACCACATTTGAAAACATGAGCAGCAAATTTGGGACAGTTAGGTCACAACTATGCAGCAATACATTGGATAACACAAGTGATTTCAAAATCAGTTAGAAAATATTTACTGGGGTTTGGCTAGTCTTTCTTAAATGAGTTGCCCAATGCGTACAGCTGTTGCTATACACACTTAATTTAACAAATAAAATAGAAGCTCACTATTCATACTGCTAAGATACCAACGCACTATTGGCGCGCTTATTTCCAAAGTTCAAATTTATGTACAAAGCACTGGTCCATTACTGTACATGTGTTTTGTTTATCCTCCCTACTGATCCCTTTTAAAAGCAGGAGTATAATTTAAAAATGACCCACTGGTGCACTGGTGACTGTTTGCAGGTTTATTTACATTTTATTAAGTAATCCATTCAATTTTTTCTGTTTTCTTTCCCATTTCCAAGACTGGGGGGAGCACATGAATTTTAATTTATTTTTTTTTTTTTGAGTTCAATAACATCCCCAAACTAGCATAACACTGTCAAAACCAGAAACAAAGTTATGCTGGGTGCATAACTTAATATTAAGATAGATTGTATCAGGCAAGAAAAAAATATATATAACAAGGATTAATGTATTTTTATATATTATTTATATCAGAATGCTTAGGATTCCATAACTTTCTGGTATTTTTCCAGCAAAAACATAGGAATGCACAATGTATAGGAATTAAAATAGGAAAAAAATCCCAAGGGTAAGAATGCAAGAATCTACAACACTAAAAGGAAGGACCAGAAGCTTTTCCAACACACAAAATCACAACTTCATGCATTAAAGTTGGAGATACTCATTAGAGAAGTTTCATTTTTATGTATTATAAATAACTTCTAGACTAAAATATAGGCCAGCTGCAAATTGCAATGAAACATAAATACAGGTAACCATACAAGCATCGATCTCTCCAGGACTGAATGAAAAGTCTTATAAAAAAAACATTCAAGAATCTGTTTAAGTACCAAGGGTCAGAAAGGTCAGTCCTCTAATCCGCCTGCTGAAAATGAATGTGCTGAAAATGAAACTGTACTCAAAAAGCAAATGGGATTTCGCTTTTATGCTTGAAAATAACCTTACACTCAGTACTGTTTTAACTAGCTCACTAGTGTCTCCCTCTCTGCTATGATATGCGAGATGTCAATACCACAACTCCTGCTAACTAAAACAGGCATGGATACCACCCATTCACAGCAGGAAGGTACAACCATCAGGATAGAATTAATCTCAAAAAAGTAAAGAACTTTTTAAACCAGAACAACGTATTATTTTGGGGTTGTTAACTCTGCAGAGCAAGGCCTTTATTTCACATCATGTTTGCCAAGGGGCTGCTAAAACCTCTTAGGCTACACAGTTAACTATGGAAAGTCCTGAAAACTCCATAGAACAAGTTACAGGACTTACACTCCCAACAAAAGCTGCTTTTTGTTGACCATTTGGTTCAGACCAGCATAGCTTGCAAAACCTTGTCAGAACTATCAGCCTAATGTGCAGAGGCTCATCAGATTTGAAAGCATATCAAATTAATTCTAGCAACTGGAGCATTTTTCAAGAACAAACCAAAGAAAAAAATCCATTCATTTAATTAGAACAGGAACAATCTTCAAAAATAATAAGCATAGTGGATGAAAAGAAAAAAAAAGACGTCATACATAGTTGTTTAACACGAGCATATCACTATATAACTTCCATTCGTACGTAAAAATTCTTTTCCATTCTTCTCTACCTTCCACAAAGATTGAAATACATGAACTACTGAAAATATACCTCCTATTAACAGAACAAAGATGATACACCGTGTTCATTCTTCTTTATATTAAAAGTAATATTTGAGTTTCTTTATATTTTATAAAGCCATTCAGTTTCATTTTACAGTCCTTAATAGAAAAAGTTACTATTGAGAGGAAAGAAAGCGTAGTGCTAAAATGGCAAAGAATGAAGCTGTTGCCTCACAGAGAGCTGTCACAAGGCCCTCCACCTTCTTTCAACATAAGTTGGGGTTTTTGCACCTATGGGCTAAAGTATTGGATTATAATGCCCGAAACAAGACAGAAGATTTATCCAGATAAACAGACTTACGACTTCATCTCTGTACTGTATGATAAAATATTTTCTGGCAGAAAAAGACCTGGGGGTGTTGGTGGACAACCGGCTGAGTATGAGCCAGCAGTGTGCCCAGGCGGCCAAGAAGGCCAACACCATCCTGGCCTGCATCAGGAATAGTGTGGTGAGCCGGACTAGGGAAGTGATCATCCCCCTGTACTCGGCACTGGTGAGGCCTCACCTCGAGTACTGTGTTCAGTTTTGGGCACCTCACTACAAGAAGGACATTGAGGTGTTGGAGCGTGTCCAGAGAAGGGCTACTAAGCTGGTGAGGGGTCTGGAGGACAAACCTTATGAGGAACGACTGAGGGATCTGGGGTTGTTTAGCCTGGAGAAGAGGAGGCTGAGGGGAGACCTTATCACCCTCTACAACTACCTGAAAGGAGGTTTTA
>VUYV01000002.1:10972036-11119019 GCA_008711295.1 Anarhynchus alexandrinus
TTTTTTTTTTTCTTTCTTTCTTCAGAGTAGGTTAACGGTTGGACTTGATGATCTTAAAGGTCCCTTCCAACCTCACTGATTCTATGATTCTATGATTCTATGAAAATTTGGATACATTTATCCTACTTGCATAACTGAAAACATATAATACAACACAAACTTTGGAACATAATGCAAACTTCAGTTTATCTTGTCCGATATTACCTACAGGAGAACCTAGTTCGTTTCCAAGTACTATTTGATTCTTAAAGATCATAAAAATGTATCATAAAGAGTGAATGCCTCACTTTCTTTAAAGCCCATCAGGTTTTAGTGTAGTGATTTTAAGATTCTAATGATTATTTCAATAAATTATCTATCTAAAAACCTGTTCTTTCTTCACCACCTAAACATCGTTCATACTCCCTATCAATTCACTGCCATCTAACTTCATGTTTTTCCTTGTTGGCTAAGGCCAAGCTAGCACAAAGATCTTCTAAAATAGCTTTTTTTTTTTTTTAAAGACACGAGCCTGAGTAGATCTTTTAGGGGCACACAGCAACTATTCATAAACCAAAAGGACCTCTTAAATTTTGCTTGCCTTTCCTTCCACCACTCAAAAGTTATCAGTTTTCTCCCTTTTCCCCCCAAAGCCACATCACTCAGAAGGAAAAGCCTAAAAATCCCTAAGAACAAAAGTTTAGTGAATCAAAGGAGATGCCACTGAAGTACATCATCCATAGATTAAAGGAATCTGGAAGGGACTAGAGCCTCAGTATATTACAGAGGATCCTCTGCAGAAAGAGCAGGAATCAACAAGAGAAAAAACCTATCCTGTTCCTCAGTCTTTGTTTTTGCGCAGACTTAGAAGATACTTCCGAGCAGTTGTCTCAAAATGAACAATGCCATTGCATTTACTGAGAAGAACAGCATTTCCTTTCTATTTCTAATCGTTCATCCTAATTGTCCTGGGTTTCAGGTCAAACAGGAATGGGAAAATGTCATGTGTTCTATTTCGGTTTACACATCAGCAAAATACGTTCTCAAATTTGAGTTACATTTCAAAAGGATCAGGATTTAACCCATTATCTTATAATTCTCTTCATAAAGAAATAGTATATTAAAAATATTAATGTTTAGATACATTGTGATCAGCTGATTCATGTTAGACAAGAAGGCATTTCATGCTCAAAAACAAAAGCATTCACATTTATGTGAAAGCAAAGTTTCCAGTCATCAATATTCTGATAAAGGCATCAGAAAAGAACCATGCAAAATAAGAAATAATATGCTTACTCTGAAGACAGAGTAAAGTCAAGCACAATATAGAAAGATAATGATACAACAAAAACCAGAAAAAAAACCCAGCAAAAATAAAAAGATAGCGTGTATTTTCTACTGTAAACATAGAGGTGGAATAAGGAAAGCTTTATAGGAAAATATCTATTGCAGTGCTAACTGTGGACAGGAAAACTCTTGCACATTCTAGTACCTGATCAGTCATGCTGCATTATGGGAAATCCAGTTCTGTAGTCACATTACACATCACATCAGACAAGTCTGAGATAATCTGAGATGATGCACTGTAGCAGTATATATCAAGTAGCAAGTCTTTTAATGTAAGGTCTGAAACTTCATGAATTTAGGGGTTTGATATTTTAGTTTCCAACATACTGCTTTTCAACAAATCAAAAACAATGCAAAAACAACCCAACTCAATACCACGCAAAAGTTTCTAACTAGAGATTAAGCACAACTCATCTGTGACCATCCAAGCCCAAATACCACAAGGGCCATAGGAAGTTTCTTTCCACAAAACTTTTCACACTGAATAGCATATACTATTTTTTGAGTTTTTAAATATAGTACATAAGGCTGATAACAGCAGTCACAGCATAGCATACAACTTTTCACAGTCATGTCCAACCAACCGTAAAGAAGCTCTTTTATTTACAGCATTCAAGCCTTGCACTGATACCCTGAGAAAACAGACCAGAGCTGCCACAACACAGTAAAAAGAACATTTCGGTCCTTCTCAAATCTTCTTTTCCCTTCTACTTCCCACCCTGTGGGCATGTTCCAAGACACAGAAAAAACTGAGTACTAGGTTGATAATTATTTTAAACTAAGAATACGAAGAATATTTTCTTCTTCAGAAGGAGGATTTCTTGCCGGGGTGGGGGGGTGGAGGAATCTAGGAAAATCTAATTTAGGACTTAGACTGGGTTCCTTCCCCATCACAGTGGAACAGTCACCAGTCAAGCCCTCTCACAGGCTCCTCAGTCCTCCTTCCACAACAACTTCTACTATGGGGTGCCCCAGGCTCATCGCAAATGAAATGTTTTACCTATTTCTGCTCTCAAACAATCTTGATGAGTGGCCACAGCAAGAAGTCACCCATATACCAGGAATACTTAATCTGAGATAAATAATGACAGAGAATATGTTCCTCATTTTATGGTAAAACTCTGTCTCTTATTTTCACAAGCAATGTGGGGAGTCAAGAGTAGTTTCCCTTCCTCTCTTCTACTTTTTCCCCAGGCTGTTTTAACTCCTACACTCTAGCAGAGACAAAATGTCAGGATACAGAAACAGAGTGAATCTGTAATTAGGAAATTTTTTCCAATTCTCTCCTCAATTCAGCAGCAGAGATTTTGTAAGGGACAACCACAAGTGCCCTCTCCTGCATAGTGCTGGATCCCCATAACCAGATATACTCCAGTCACTACAGCAACGTCCTTGGGCTGCCCCTGAGCCTTTTGGAGTAAAGCTTTCTCTTTCCAAATTACTTGCAGAATATTAGTCCCACTGGGACCAATTCACCGCTACACCACCAACCCAGAGACCTGCAGATGGCTTGTCTTGCTAGTCTCCTTCGTCATTTGGACACGCAATTCTTGTCTCTGCACCATCCATCGGAGCCACCATTCAAGGAGCAGAATGACCATCATCTTCAGTCAATCCTGCATCTCTAAACGGATATTTTGTCTGTGAAGTTTGCACAGTTCAATGTAGAAAAGAGTTATCCAGGTATTTTATTCAATTGCCCTTGCTACCATCAGGCTTTGGAGCACATCATTTCTGATGACCTTGTGCATATGAAGTATTTCCCTTTTAAAAATACTTCTCCACATTTTCAGTGCCACTTCTTTCTATTGACTCTTACTTCTCAGAAGAGTTAATTGATCATAGGCCAACTCTGTCTTCAGACACTCACATAACATAACACCTTTATTAATGGTGTCAGAAAATGTCACATCAACAACATTCTAGGAATAATCTTTGCCTAGATTAATGGCACAGCTGACCACAGAGTAATGCTCCAGATAGTCCAAAATTATCTTGTCAGACAAGATATCCAGGTGCCTATTCCTATGCCTATAGAATAAGGAATAAATTATCTCTGCTATCCTATGTCAAAATACCAAAATAACTGTGCACATGAATAAAACGAAACAGTTTAAGCTACAGTTTTCTAACATTTTCCTATACCAGTTGGGATAACAGTTCTAAAACTTAATGTAATTCTTAACCCTCAAGACACAAACATGTCACAATCAAAACACTAATACTTCAGTCAAAATAAAGCAATCAACCTTGGTGATCTTGATATATCCAACAGCGTAAGTTCTATACCTCATTTCACAAAACTGAACTTTGATCATCTTGGGTCTAAAGTGTTTCCAAGATGCATACTGCAATGAAAAGTGTACAACACCAATATCAAGCAGCTTAGATGGGATTTGTTACTGTCATTTCCTTACTTAATCAAAACCATATTCTGATGAGAAAACATTAAGATCAGAATGTGTCTGAACAGCAATAGCATACAACAGGCATTTGGCTACCATATAGCAACAATTTAATTTTTTATCAGCATTCTTATATTCATTTTTGTTTCAAAAAGCTATACAAAGTATCTTTCACAACAGGTTGGACTAAACAAATGAACTGTAATTTCTTCAGTGGGCTATGCACAAATATAATTTCTTTTACTGTCAGTTTAACTTCCTCTACACAGTTCAGGCTTACAAAATAAAATGCACCAGGAAAGCTACTAAACTTTCAGCCCCAAAACTCTATCTTATCTATTAAATATGTAATTACTACAGGTAATGTGTCCAAAGAGAAGAAATAAGAGATCGTTTACTATAGCTCCTTCCTTCTATTTTCCCATGTGGAAAATAAGCGCATTAAAATCCCAATCTTCATTTCCAGCAAGGCCATATTTCTAAAGATATAAACAATGAAAAAATCCTTGTTTCACAAATTTTAGCATACTGAATACATCTTCCCTTGGATGTTTTGCCCTTCAGATGTTTCAGTATTAGCCTTACAGGCTTTAGAGTGATTGTCTCAAGTTTGTTTTGCACGGACATATTACTGAAAGCCTACTGGCTGCCAACAAATCTAACAAAAATATAATAAAGGGATAAAATAAAGTATTATGTTGATTAGATTAATTAAATTCTTATAGCAAGTTTAAATTTTAAACAGGAAATTAATGAAATGCAAATAACACTGCCTCTACTGAAAAAGGGCACACAAAAGAGAAGAGGTGGTATTATAAAAACAAAGAGTAAAAGCAACCAGAATCTGCAGTCTTTGGCTCCTGGTTATGGGTGTCAATCCCATAGCACAGCACCAGCAAGAAGAAGGTACCCTGCAGCAGAGAGGGCTGGAAGTCTACCAACCACCTTGTGGCTTCATATTCTGCAAGGAGTTAAGGGAATGAGACTTCGGAACACAGCACAAAGAAATATTCTCCTCTTTCTTTTATTCTAAATCTATTTACTATTAACTTTAATGCTACCAGTTAGAAACAGTAGTTTAAACAACCTGCCCGCAAGGTCCACTACTGTCCTCCACTAGTGACCAGTTCTGCTGTCTGTCTTGCTGTATTTTGAGGGCCATTTCTTTTAACTACTTCCTTGGCAGCTTTTCAATACTAGCTTGACTTCAGCAATTAAGACCAGTACAGATACCCCCGCCTCCCTGGGTCAAGACCACTGAGAAGGTGTTGCTTATACCCATTACAAACATTTCAATTAACGTTGAAAAATTACTTCTTTGGAGTACTTAATTAACAACTCAACTTCTCCTTTCCAGACTTCAAGTATTTTTAATCTAAATTTAATTTTGCTTAAACTGGAAGGAAAAATGCATTACAGGGAGAGGGGCGGACAACTACTGAAAAATGTTTGATATTCCTAAGATACGCACACATCGTTTTTCCACCATGAGAAGCACATACATGCTTCATTGCAGGAATCACAGCACATACAGGAGAATAAAGAAGAAATACATCACACAAAGAAAGGAAAAAGTAACTCTTTGCAAATGGACCAAGACAGCTCCTTTCAAAAGTGAATTAGCTGCAAAACAAGAGAGGGTATCAACAAGAGCAGGTGCTGACCTAGACACTGTGGAGTAGTTCACTTCTTCTGTTAAATACAGAGAAAGCAAAGGCATTGTAAACACGGACTGAATCGAGCCATTCTGCTCCAGGGACTGATGATAAATCTCACAAGTATCATTTAAGACCTGAGATGTTCCTCCAGATTGTCATAACTGAGTGGGACTGTCAACCTGGACAGAAGAACCTTCTCTTCCCCCAGCAGCAATCCCACAAGTGTGTTTTTCTAAGTGACCTGGAACAGCAGCAAGTGCCCAGATATGGATGCTCTTGGGTTGGGAACAGGCTGTCCAGCAGAGTCAGAGGTTCTGTATAACAGTACAGTGAGACAGCTGCCCTTTCTTTGGGGTTGACAGTTTTCCCCCCAAAGGGAAGAGCATGTTAGGAAGTTCTAATGATACCTCTTCTTTTTGGTTTTGACTCATTTTTTCAGAAATGCTATTTAGGTCAGGTTTTGAAGATCTTTTTCCCATATCTGTCTCTTCAAGAAAGGCAATTATATCACAAGAAATTTTACAGGGTTCAATTGTATGGAGATGTTTGCAAAGTATCCTATAACTTTAGAAGTGCATTGCACTTGAAACTGAGTAGCCATTTCACTTGATTAAAACTTGGCTTTAGAGAATAGTTAATGTATGTATGCCCACCTGTGAGCCCAGAGGCATAACAAATAAGCAGATGCATGAAGGAGTCTGCAGTGAATTGCAACTGTTTTAAGTATTAAAAGAAGAAATACTACAGGGAGCTCAGATAAAACTCAATACCTTGAACTCTCCTCAGCTCTCAACCCCGAGTTAGACCTTTGCATTTTAGAGCTGTTATTATTCTGCACTCCATGCTATGCTTATAATAATTTAAAATGCTCCATACAGAACTGTTCAGAATTATGGACACCCTGAGCACAAACTGCTGAAGAACATTTTAGAATGTATGTGACATGAAATCTGATGCTGTATTCATGCAGTATAACCTATAAAGAAAATGGCAAACGTTAATACCGGAGGACACTGAAAATTTTCATTCCAGTTTTACTTATTGTACTAATATTTGACATCACTGCAGAAAATGCATCAATAAATCTAGATCTGCCATAAGTACTTCTAAGTAATTAATTGGTAACAGAAATTATTTGTGAAGACATCTTAAGTTAAAATTCCTAGTTTGTGCCTAAGTTACCTCCTTTCTAAATTGTAAGCACCTTAGAAGTTAGGCCATGACAACTGGTACTAAGCATCTCAGAAAATTTTGGCAAATATAACTAGGCATTAAAACATTTGTCACATATTCAAATGTTTTAAGTAATAACATGGACAGCAGAAGTTAAGAAACAGAAAACCATATATGATACTGTCAAACAAGACAAAAAGCTTTCAGCCAAACCTCATACGAAGAATTTAATGCAAAGTTGGTCCCAAGAGATGTTCAACCTCACTGCCTCCTCTGATATGCAGCAGACTTCCCTTAGAATCCTGTTCCCCAAAACCAGCAGAACCAGACTTACGTTTGCACTGTCCTCTATTTCCACGCAAAACATTTCGGCTCTGTGCAACTATCACCATTTCAACTGACCACTTCATACAACGTGCTGTCATGTAATCGGAAGGCATTTGTGTAATAAAATAAGAGCGCAGAGACAAAACCACAAATAAATAATGCTTTTTCAAACTCTACAAGGAGATTATTATTTACTGTAAAAAGATGAAGAGGGAAAATGGCATTCTAAAGGAGTATTCTCACTAGAGGTGGGCAACGGCATTTCACAAGGGATCATTTTCAGCTTCTTTTCTACCTTCTTTTCTCAGGAGCAATGCTGATTACTTACAGCTAATTCATTTCCTCTGTTCCAGCTAGGCTGTTATATTTCAGAATCATCTTTGAAGATGCTATTTACTGAATTAATCAATCAATCAATTCTCCATATGCTAATACTCAAACATTCTGGTTTGTCACATCAAAGTGTCTCCATCAAGAAGACATGTTATATAATTAAATTAACCGTATCACAAGTAAATTGTGCTTTTGATCAAGAACGCACAACTTCTAAGACTTCACTAAGAAATTTGCTTATTTGATCATATGATGAGTGGCTTTTTTGAGATCAAGGAAATTATCTTGTTAACTTTTTGGAAACGTACTGCATTGTTTCAAACACGATAACGGCTTTTCTTTTTCGTTATCAGCCTACTTCCCTGAAAAGCATGGGAGATGGACTGCTTTGAGCTAATCTACTCCTGTACAACATTTTTAAACACCACCTGGTAGGAACAAAGCTCTGTCACACGTCAGTATTTGTAAATCAAAAGCATCAATACTTTATATCCTTTAATACTCACTAGCTGAGTCTTATTTGTGAAAGTTCTGTGTCTCACAAATCCAAATTTACAAAGTTGCTTGTCTTGACAAGCTTTAAATATTTTCTCATACATTTATACTTAACTGAAGACAAATGTCTATGATTTGGAGTAAAAAATGTAAAAATATAGGATGTTACAGCCATAAACTTGTACATTACTGGACAAACACCCAAATCTGCTAAGAAAAAAGGTAGTCATGGTTTGTGGGGAGAAACTAGGACAGTTCATATAGCCAAAGTATCAGGACAAACATGTAATGCAGCATTCCGTGTTCAAAGATTGAAAACAAACTAACACTTTGTGCAAAAAACAATATTAAGATGGTGGTACTTTATTTTTATAGTGTAGTGTCACTACAAAATTATTTCACTGTTTCTTAAAATTCATGTATTAATTTTCATAGTAAGATACCTCACATTTGGTAGGGTAAGTTGTAAAAACATTACAGTAAATAATAATCTCCCTGTAAAGATTGAAAAAAGCATTATTTATTTGTGGGTTTGTCTCTGCACTCTTATTTCGTTATTTTATTACACAAATGCTACAGGACTGGGAAATCTTTGATTTTTGTGGACCAGAAGACATAATTTCAACGTATATTTATCATCTCCAAGTGTTTACATACTCCTTTCATAAATTCTGATTTGCTTTCACATTCTGCGCTGTCCTTACACTGCGCTGTTAATCATATACAGAATCTTCACACAGTCCTTGCTGTGTCTGGAATAACTTAAAGAAATTGCCTAACTATAAGTATGTTGTGAATGGTTGCTTATAACCCTGGAAAACATGTGATCAAAAAAACCTGGAGTCATAGCAAAGAACAGGCAACCATTCTTCTTTGCAGACATGAACTTGGCATTCATTTTTGCAGTATTGAAATATTTATACTGATGGAGAAGCCCAGGCAGACATGTTTGTTTATTGTTTTGGTAACCTATGTGAGGTTGGTAGAAGTGAAACAACTTTGCAGGCTATTTGAAAAATACAGCAGATATCTAAGGCTTTTAAAGTGCTCTGATAAGAAAGCTTTAATTTAATATGTCAGTGTTCAATATGTCAGAGCTCAAATATTCTCTCAGAAGAAGTCTTAATGCATATACATTATTAATGCACTGAGGGAAGAGATCTATTTGAGCTGAATCTGACCAATCTCATTAGTCACAGAATGCAAACCATTTGGAAATAGGTATAGTAATAGGTAAGAGAACACTTTTCACCTACCTTGTTTCTTGTACTAGTTTTCTTTAAAATTTAGAAAACCAATTAGCTCTACCTACAGTTTATATAGTTTGCCTAATCTAAAACATTGCGCACCCATCTATCAGGTTTGAGAATCAGTGAATCTCAGGATTATTTCCTTACAATAGATGATGTGTTCTGCATCCCTTGAGTTACAGGGTGTGAATCTATGTCTAACTGAAACGGTAATTTTTCAAAACCATGTTAGACTGTACGAGCTGCTGCACAAACTCTGTAGTGACCTAAAACTTAAATACGGTGTAATTAAAACTAAAACCACTAATTTTTTGAGGGCTGTACAGCTTTCATGTCTGAAATCTTTTACTTGAATATTAAAAAAAGCCCAACAGATTCATTAACTCCATGCAATTAATGCATACCCTAATCACTGTAATGATCATGTGTTTCCCACTGATTTTTCAGGCATTACTAATTAGACATGATGTTAATATTGCAATTTCAGTAACAATGTCAAAGCAGAAACTACAATCATAGTACTTCTGAAGGTGAAACTTTAACTAAGTACATTAAAAAAGGCCTGTTCCTCTGCCTGCAAGATGTTTTCATGCACTTCCCAGTTTGTGAAAGAGAGATGTTGACTAAAGCCTAATTAAAAGGCATGTTACAACACTGCTGCATGAGACTTTGCAATAATGGTTCTGCGTATCTTGAAATACAGCACTATTAAACTCAAGCTGACACGGCCCTGATCAACCTAAGCCCCGCAGGACACTGAAGTAGACAATCTCCACATGCCCCTTCCAACCTAAGTTCTTCTGTGATTAAATTTTAAATTGCATTTCTGTATAATATGTTCATATCTAGGAATAAATATTGAAGCCAAGTTTGCTAATGGCCATTTTTAGAGTGGATTACAAAGCACAATTGAGAAACCAGAGAAAGACTTAATTAAATTAGCAAACTGGACATCATGATGACAAAATAAATTCAGCACAAGCCAGCATAAGATATCACATGCCGTATTACACTAATGGATTCAAATATTAAGTCAGGGGGGAAACATAATATGTGGCCTTTCATGGAAAAGGTTTCTGCCATTGCGAGGAAGGCAACACACACCTGCTCCATGCTCTATTGTGATCAAGAAACAAACCACCCACAAAGACATATTTAGTGGATGGAAGCAAGTGTTTAGTGTCAACATGAGAGAGCTCTAGTAATAATCTACATATTTTCTTTCATTATTTATTCTATTATCTTATGATGAAATAAAAGAGAATTAAATTAATCACAGCAATGACAAGAAAAGGAGTTGCCACATAATAACAAATTAAGCCTGATAATTAGTCAGCTACGTAGTTCCAAAGTAATATAACTGAGGTATATACATGCATACAACAGAACAACTTCAACTTTCAAGAAGTTTTTTCTTTTAATAAAGAATGGTTAGCATAAATTCATTGACACAAATTAGTCAACTATTTCTAAAAATAAGCATTTTTAAAATAAGAGAAGCACCTGTAGGAGAGCTTTCTAGGGGAAAAAATACTAATAAATGCTCCTACTTTTCAGTATAAACTGAATAAAAGTATCAAATATTTTATGTAATTTGTAGGTCTGTTATGAGACATTACATATTTGTTCTGATTCTTCTGGTTGTTTTTAATGCAGGACAAAAGAGATTAGATAGGATATGCTACTAGAAAACAAAACTGTGTCTCACACTTGCAATCAGTTTTTGAAGTTTTTAATGGGTTAGTTACAGCAAATAAGCCATGCACTTTATCACACTGCTGACAAACTTTCACTTAATACATGATGTCTCTAATTTGGTTGAGTAATTTGGTGCAGTAATTTGGCTGTACACTTCTATTAATATCATCTTGGATATCACTTGGAATGACTTTGCATTTAAACCAATGCTATTTGACATGCTAGATTAAATTTAAACATTCCACATCTAGTACAGTAAAGTCTTTGTAGTACTATCTTTTCAAAGGTGCTTATTCACCCATACAGCTATAGCCTCACCCATTACTATGAACAGAGTTCCAAGAACAAAATAGCAACTGCTCAAATTAACCGCTATCGCTGTTAAGCAGAGCTTCTCTTCTGAGGCAACAAGCAGTTACACTCCCTCTATGCATGCAAAACTTCCATTCACGTCAGTGAGGTAACAGGCAAACCAAGAGAGAATTCAGCCATTTGTGATAGGATGGCTTCTGTACAAACATCCTCCACTGGTCTTTACAAAAAACTCTCAAATTCATCAGATTTATGAGTCCAACCAAAGTTTCAGCTTCAAGAGCTTGACTGCAATGTTACCTGTGCTGCCCCAGTGTCCGATTTGATTTTATTCTCATCTAGAAAATCCAGTGGTCCCAAATAACCAGCAATTTTGAAGGCTGTACACAATAAACTTAAAGAAAAAAAAAATTTAAAAGGTGGGGAGGGGAAGGAGGAGGTGACCCAGCCTCAGCTGTGGCCATTACTGTGAATAGGTCAATAGGAAAAATAAAAATTGAGGTTCTTTCATATTATATATTTTCTAAATAAAGCAATAGTCTCAGGAAAACAGAAAATACATACTGTAGCAACAGAACTGCCATATGAATAGAAACAATTTACTCGGTTTCTTATGACCAGTAACCCATCGTTCCCAGCTTCCCTCACAACAAAACAACTTGCCATATACCACAGTAACAGAGCTGGCTAAGAGGCAGAATATTTTCACAGGTTTGTGAAACTAGTTTTCTAACAGAAACTTACTAGGCTGAAAAGTAACACTCTGGAAATTGCACTGGGATTTCATCCTTCCTTCCTTTAAATATTTTCCATATGGAAGTGTGCCTAACATATTCCTGCCCTCCAAACCTAAATCAAGTCCAGCCAGCAAAGCAATGTTCTCCTCTATTTCATACTTCATCAATAACATAAGCTTCACATATCTGGAGACAAATTCTCATCTCAATGACACCAGCATCTCAACAGTAGGTACCTTTTCAGCAATGTAGCTATCATCACTGTTGTTCATACGCTAGTATAAACATCTAAGCTCTTAAAAAATTAAAAATTACAGCCTAACATAGTTATGCCAATAAAGCTGTTCTAGTGGCAACAAGGTTCATTCTTAATTTAAAAATAATAAGAGAGATTCTAATTTGTTCTCTTGTTATGTTCTTAGATTAACACTTGCACAGTACTCTGACTTCATACAGAATGCTATCCCGAAGGCAACAAAACTGCATTGAAATGTCTGTCTGGAACTCAGTAAACAACATCATTTCTGATAATCAAAAAGGAATGTAATTCACCCCTTCAACTGTGCTGCTTTTGCAGTCTCAGTAAAATTTTTAAGTAATGAGAAGTATTTTGCCCATAGAAGCAGCAATTACAATTGAGTATGATGAATAATAGCATAATTTCAATCACGGCTACTTTTCAGAGTAGAATCACACTAGAACAGATAACCTACACAGCAGGCAATGAGACCCCTGAAAACAACAAATCAAACCAACCAACAATTGTTCAAAACACTTGCCTTAGTTTATTCCCAAATACAAACTTTTGTGCCTCAGCATGAATTAGAATATAATTATCACTACATACACCAAGGTATGTTGAGGGAAATACACTATGAAGTCAAACCCATGTAACGGAGTTGGGGGAAAGGTATAAAAACTTCAGAAAGCATAGAAGCCCCCTGTTATTTTCAAACCTAGTGGTTATAAATGGAAGGGAGCAAAAGTATTGCCCAATGCAAATAATGCCACTATATCATGTTGCACCTCAGCCCTGACCTGCAGCAACCCTGCCGCTCCGGTTACCATGCCTCTGTGTTACAGCCTTTAATCACACAGGAAGAGGTTAAACTAGAGGTAACGGTTTATGAGAAGGACAAACATCCATGCAAGACAAGGCTTACGCCAACACTCATCTTCAACGACCAGCTCCATCTGGCCAAGAGGAAAGAGTAGCACATTAACTTGTCGGTCCCGTTCGTTCTGCTCACATGGGGCAACCGGCAGCAGTAAACCATTGGTCGCAAAGGCACACTCACGAACAGCTCACGAGCACGGG
The DNA here is from genome assembly GCA_008711295.1 of Anarhynchus alexandrinus. Lineage (NCBI taxonomy): Eukaryota > Metazoa > Chordata > Aves > Charadriiformes > Charadriidae > Anarhynchus > Anarhynchus alexandrinus. The sequence continues at coordinate 10,985,069 of VUYV01000002.1, forward strand.
CTGGTGCCTAACGCTGTGTAAGGTTATGCAGCTGCGCTCACTCACCACACACACCGTGGTGGGGAGGGGCAGGTCCTGCACAGAACCATACAAATGTTTAGGAAGAACAGAGGATACACTCCTGGGAAAAAAACATAGCTCTCTTCCTGCTCTCCTTAGCTGACTTTTGTTTTGGTTGGTTGGGATTTTTTTTGTGCACTGGGCCAGGCTGCCTGAAGAGGGATCAATAGTTGCAATGCTAAAGCTGATAAATCTGAGTTCCTTATGCTTTTCATACATGTTTTATCTATGTTTAGGTAAATATCAATAATGACACTACAGGAAGCAGAGCAGGGAGAGCACAGGGACAGAAAGAGGCAAAGTACTCAGCTTTCTGCCCACATATAAACAAACACCTCTTCCCATCCCCCACTATGCTACCCAGAATTTTTTGCAAAACACATGCCATTTTTGTCTTCAATAAAAATCAGCAAGATGGGAACCCTGGTAAGCAGGTCTTATATTATCTGTCCAGCCCACAATCTCCTCCCTTATGTTTTCATTTAAATCATTAGCATTCTCATACTAAGGTTTTTAAAAATATCTAAATAGTTTACGAGCCAGTTTCACTCCTCATAATAGCCTTTTTCCAAATCCACATACCTTTACAATCACATCCAAAACAATCTTTATTAATGCTGTCTCTCTCTTTTCACTGGGAGTATCTCACTCCCCCTTCACACTTTTTTTTACCATAAAGCAAGCGTCACCCTGTCATCCAATTCCCTTGTTCACGTGTTTTAAATTTAATAAGAATACCTGAGGTGTCAATAATCATGTTTGTCTTTCTGACAAGAATCAGAAATGGATATAAAGCTCATCCTGCATAACCATAATGTAATCTGCAGTGCTGCACCTGAACAACTTTTCATGAAGTCTAAAGCAACCTTCTCTTTTAGTTGAAAACATAAAGGAAACCAGTCTTTTGACACTAAATTTAACAAGCCAAGCAACTTGATCCAAATACTAAACAATAAATTAGTTAAAAGCCACTAGGAAAAATGCCAGGATCCCCTCTCAAATCATCAGCATCACCTTTCAAAAAATATATTTCAATTAATAAAAAAAAAACGGAGGGGAAAAATGTCACTATTATGTTAGATATTTATTGCTAAAATAATTAATATTTCCCCCAGTTGCTTAAGACAGTATTACTAAAACAGTCTTAAGCAGCAAAGTTGGAAAGTAATACACAGCCTAGAGTGCCCTCTTTCTTTTCCAAGAGGAGTTTCAGGGAAATATTCTGTTAACATTAAGTTGTCAGTCAGTTGTCAGAAAGTCAAATAAAACAGATAACTAAGCTGTATTTAAAAAATCTAAACATGAAAGCAGTTCAGCATAATTTAAGTGATATCCTTACACTGGTGACTAATGTGATTCTACCTTAATAAAAATATACTTACAGAGCCATCTGAAATTGTTCAAGCCATTTCTTCTTCAAGTCTTTAGTTTTGCAATAAACTTCTAAACCATTTTGACCTTGGATATGAATGAGGTAGAAGCCATAAGACCACTGCATAAAAAGATTGACAATACAAATGTCATCAGTTATAGAGAAAGGAAAAGGAAAAGGAAAAGGGAAAAAAAAAAAAGAAGCATATATTTTTCTCTTAATTCTCTAATTTTGGGAACAGCAAGACCACATTATCGTGTTCACTTAGGAACAACTTACTCAAACATTTTAATTACATCAAAATAAACAGAGTTGAAATCCCTAAATATTCACTTACATTTAAAACATAAATCTCTGTAAATAAATTGTATATACATTCTAAACTCCTGCAAAATGTTTCAAGTTGCTGCTAAAAATATACATTTTATTTGAATTAGCAACAAATATTTACCTTTTTATTTTCTTTATCTGTAGTGGGGTTATTTGTAATTTTGTATTTCTGAAGATCTATTATTTCCTTCATCTCATAATTATCACCTCTCCGTTTGCAAACTATTACAGCTAGATCAAACAAGAAGATATGCCTATGAAAATAAAACATAAACATGGTTAAAAACACTCCAGAAAGCCAACATCCAAAGTATTATTTTACACACCTTTGCCTGTGGCACTTAAAATTTTGAAGGTGAACAACTAAACTACTAAATAACAGAACAAAAAACACTGGAAGTACTTTTGCTAGAAACCTACTGGTTGCAAGGGACTTAGGTGATCTTAGATGATAACATAATAGCTAACTTCCCATCAATCACTTTGCAAATTCACTTGGTAAATGGTGGATAGGCTCTGTGAATGCACAGTGAAATGGAAAGTAATCTCGAGAATCATTGAGCTGACCTCAAATCTGAAGAGAGAGTTACTCTACAAGCTTTTTAATAGCAAACACCAGAAGTCACGCCATCACCTGTCTTGCCTTGCACGTTTGTCTAATGTAGTTATCCTTATTTCCCCATCACCTTGAGGTCTTCCATACTGTAAGAGGGAATGATTCTGAAAAAGAAGTAATATGTATGATTCAATACAGCAAAAGTGTCAAGATGACGACACATTCAAATGTTAGACCGCTCACTCCTTTTACCGCAAAAAAAGACGTTTCAGGCCTCTATCATCTGAACTAAATACAATAAAGAATCAGTCCGTTGCATTTTTGTCTTCAAATGGGAAAATTACTAAAACACCTGAGTGACTGCACAAATACAAACCTTTAACTATGCAAATATACTTCACTACAGACAGACCCTCAAAATAGAAGAGATTTCTGTACTTAAATATTCATGCCATTCTAAACCCAGCAGAGCATACTTATACTTAAATATTACCAGAGTACTATAATCTCATACGAAATACATCTATCAATATATTTGATCAAAAATTATTTAAAACCTGTATAAAAGAAAAATATCACATACCAAATTCTCTATTGATAGTTGAAACTGTCTAATCTCGCGGAGTGTTTCATTATCTCTCTTCACTTCATTTACATATTGAGCCAAGTCCTAGAACATCAACAGAAAAAGGGAGGAAAAAAAACTTCTCTAACAGACCACTTTAATACATTATTTTGGCAAATTTATTTCTAATTTTATCTTTGACTTAGCTGTGTATTTAGTCTTTTTTTTAAAAAACATATCTTTAATGTTGAAGAATTACCAATACATATGCCTAAATAAAGAAGGAAAAAAGCCTCTGCATATCTTCCATCATATTTACAACTTTCTTCATCATGTCTATTGAAACACAAATTTAGTAGCAAGAAAGAGGGAAACACGTAATAAATTGTAAAAAGGGGGTGATTTTTTTCTGAATTTTGTTAATGGCTTATTTTCAAGATTAAAGCTGGAAATGTAATTTATACAGCACACTGCCAAAAAAGCAGTCAACACCATCTAATATCCGAGAATAAGACAGAAGGTAAATAGAGCATATAGTAGAAAACACACGTAAGGCAGCTCAAAAGCAGCACGTAAGGTGTAAACGTATCATAAGCCTGCATGATTATTAGGAGAGAAGAAGCTGCTGCCTCAGTAGTAGGATCTTGCTCTTACTGTTGCACAGCAAAGAGAAGCCATTACACAGCAGATTTTAAAAGGGGTTTTTAATGGGATATACTACCTGAAGTAGCAGACTGAGATCATTATTGTCCCCTTTACCAGAACATGTATTGTACACATTTCACTAAAGCCTTTAAAATGCTCTGAACATGCTCGAGTAATAGAAACAATTTGCTGGGGCTTCTCTGTTTATGGCTAGAGATGAGGATTGAGCAGCAGTGGTAATTGGTAAGGTCAGGGATGCTGAGATCAGCAGTTGCAAAAGGCATTCTGATCTCCACAACTTGCTTTTACAGTATCCCTTCAATATGGTCACAAATTTGAAGGGTGGGAAAAAGACACATCATCTTCCTAAGACGTTTTTAATCAGAATCTAAGTATAGCTGCAGTCATTATGCTAGCTTTGCAAATGAATCTGTGCAGGATACATTCACATCAGTCTTAAAAGGGTTAGTGTAGAAATTAAATAACCTCTCTTCTTGCTGCTAAAAGAAATCCGATGGCATAATCCTTCCTAGAATTTTCTTTCTTGGGGGCAGTACCACTTTGCTGGCAGTTTTTCCAAAGACATTTTCTTTTTGAGCAGACAGACCAGGGTTTTTAGAAGCAACACACCGATGCTGCACAGTTACTTCTACTGTACTGGCAGGGACTACTGTACAAGGATACAATAAATCAGGAGGGAAACAATGCTGCAACCTTAAGAAGAGATACTCATACCTGGGTGGGGTTTTTTTGGGGGGGGCGTTGGGGTGTTTCTGTTTTTTAATTGGCTGGTTATTTCCTGCCAGCCAGCAAGCCAGAGCCACTCTGGCTAGAGGTTTCTTAATTGCTTTTTTATTTTCACCAAAACCAATGAACCAAGCCAGCAAATGGGAAAGAAAAAGGGGATGGGGGGGGGGGGGACNGCCAATTAGCAGCAGCAAGGATGCATGGCTTGCCACCAGATGGAAGCAACACTGTGCCATCCCATTTCAGGCATATCTCCATGGGAGATTATCATGGTGGCTCTCTCAGCATTCACTGCACAAAACCAGATGACAAAAAACAGGAGCCAAAAATCTCATTTGTCGGCTGGTCTGTATTCCAGGCATTCAAGACAGACAGTCACATAATTTGAGACAGCTGTGTCACCCAAAACTAACTTAGTCTGACTTCAGCATCTTCTGTGGACCATACAGATTAGAGTAGGAGATATGACCTATGCTGTGTTGGCTTCTTTCCCCCTTCCCCCACGAAGGATAGAAAAATTTCACAATTCCTGCACATGAATGTCACATTTCATACTGTGAAGCCAACTGAAGCAGAACTGTACTTCATTTCTGAAGCTGTGTAGAGGAACACATAATATATTACCTTACACATAAGGCAGTACAGCTACTCTATAAAGCATTTGTTTGTAGCACTTGCAGGTGAATGTAGTGTGACAGATACTCCAGAAAGATACTACTGCTTTCAAAGGTAAAGCCACAGAGATCATATTAAGATGACAGAAAAAAAGTCTTGTAAAGAAAGATAACTATCTTCATCTCACTGGGAAAATGACCTTGATTAGAATTGACTTACAGTGATAGAAATATTCCTAAATTCTGGAAGTGAGACCAACATTATTGAAACACGTTTTTTATCTCATTATATGACAGCAAAATGATGTAGAAGTAAACTGAAATAAGGAAGTTCCATTTCATAAACCCTCCACTTCAGAAAACTACTGAACTTTTTTCCCAGACTTGAGCAAAGCACTCAACTATATGCTTGCCCTGACATACTCACAAAGCTCACAGTGACCTCTGAAAACATGTTTGACCTGCCGTGAAGAACATTATCTCCTCCAGGAAATACAGTTCTGAGCTACCATTTTAACTGCCAACAAAGACATAAATACTTCATTGCCATGAATACTTACCTTCATTGCATCAAGTGCCAGTTTTAGATTTGACTTCTCCATGGGATCAGTAGTGTGCTTTACCAGCTCCTGTGGACAGAGCAGATAAAACTTTTCACCCACTGTCTGTCAACTTCTAAATGGAAGTTGTCATTGTTCATCCCCACTACAACCCCCCAAAATAAAAGAAAAAAGCCCAAACCAGAAAACACAGCCCAAGAATTCATGTTTTCATCCCCATAGTGAGCAGCCTATAACCGAGTGGGGACTACTGCAAACAGGTAATTGGCAAGTGTTTAAGAATGATTGCTGTAGACCCTAAACACTGACTTTAGCTCATAATGAACCATCATTAGAAAATAATTTGGTCTGTCTAGCACTTAATACTTGCCAATCAGATCATTACTGTACACGCATGCTGAAAGCACAGGTAAATACTTAAGTTCATTTGCACATTACTATACAGTATATCACACCATTCCAAAGCACGCACTTGTCTGCAGAAAGGGATGTACGCTGGCAATAAAATTTCAGCTAAACTGTGCAACTGCTTAAAAGAAGTCACTGTCTCATTATGGCTAAGATAAAGCTGACTCAGAAGACATATTTAAATCAAATGTAAATGTTTAAAGACTTTTTTTAGCTACTTCCCATATGGAAAATAAAGGGGCTTTTTTGGTTTTCATGAAGTGAAAAAGTAACCTCTTGGGGAAACAGGTTATTTCTTCTTTATAATTTGAGAAGAGAATTACACATTTCAGCTAACATAATAACTTGCTAAAATCCTAGAAAATGAAGGAATAAGTACTTATGCTTCACATTACAATGCTAACAATTTACTGGATTTTTTTTCTTTCAAAGTCTATAAAATATTTTTCTCATATGATGTATGCTAGTGTCACATATTAGAGCATAGTGACATATTGTGTATCATCTTTTCATAATATACAGGTTGATTATAAAATCATGACTCAGATCTCATAAGTTTTTTTTAAAAAGCAGTTGTACCATTCATTTTGGTTTTTCCAATTTTCCATTGATCAAAATATTGATGATTCATTTATAGAAATATTTAAAAAAAATTTAATATTACAGAATGTGTGTTGCTCTGCCGAGTCAAAATTATGCTTCACATAATACAAGTAGTAGATCTTTTTAAAATGACATTTTACAAGCATCAGCAGGGTTGACAGTCTAATATAGTAATATATTTCTTTGCAGCTGAACTAATGAGTCTCCTGGCACAGCTATCAAATTAAATTTATAAGACTCTCCAGCCTTATTACGGGACTAACTGCAAAAGCTAACGCTTTGTGGGTTATAACAAGAAGCATTTCAAATTAAATATGGCTTTATTGTAATTTATGACAGCAAAGAAGCATCTTAAAAGTATGCTGTAAGTATGGTCCAGCTTCCTCTTTTGGGGGTAATGGTTCACATTTCAAAGTACCATGATTATAGTTTGGTACTACTAACCATTTTAAACACACCAAGAATGAAAGATCCAGACACTGAGGAAACAATTGTATTTTATTCTTTTTTCCCTGATATGCTTCAGGTCTAAGGAACAATCTCTGCAAGAAAACCTGCACTTGACTGGATTTTATTTCGTAACAAATCAGCCTCAAATCTATGGAAATGTCAACCACCTCCCTTTGATAAAGACCTTTACCTCTCATTCTTACAATCCACTGATGATAAACAATCACAGTTTTGCTCCCAGCCCCCTTAAATTTAAAAAAATAAAATACCTGGAGCAGTAGGTGATATTTTAGCACTCTCTGCATTGGAACCACTAAAAGATCCCGCAGTGTAAATTTCCCGTTATTGGCCCTCTTGGAGCATTCCTAGTTCAAAGCAGAAGAAAGATTAAGACGAGAGTTAGAAAATAAAAATATCCAAGTGACATATATGAAAATTCAGTGATACATGGGCCTAGCAACTATGCTAAATATCTTAGATATTTCAACAGCATGAGAAAGAGTAGAATAAACATCACAAAGATAACAGAAATTAAGTGTTCCATTGAACTAATAAAAAAAAAAAAGAAAAAAGACAACATTGCCTATAAGCACAGCAAAGATGGCAGATATTACACCTATCTTCAAAAAAGCAAAGAATAATCTTGAAGGCTACAGGCCAGTCAGTCTCACTTCAGCCCCTGCAAAAATTATGGAGCAAGTCCTCTTGGAAGCAATGTCTGGGCACATAAAAGGTGACTGGGAATATCCAGCATGGATTTACCACAAGTAAATCAATGCCTGACCTACTTGACTGCTTTCCACAATGAAATGGCCAGATCGGTGAATGGGTGGGGAGAGTCTACCTTGACTTTTCCAAGGCTTTCAATACTATCTCCCACAGCATTCTGATATCCAAGTTGGCATGTTATGTTCCAGATGAATGAACTACTAGGTGTATGAAAAACTGGCTAGATGATGAGGCTCAAAAAAAAAAAGCAGTGACTAATGTTTCCTATACTACCTGAGGGACAGTTGGAAGTAGAGCTCCTCAGGGGTCTGTCCAGGGACCCCTCCCATTTAATATCTTTAGCAATGATCTGCAGGAAAAGACAGAGGACACCCACAGCAAGTCTGCAGATAACACCAGATTGGACGTGCAGGTGACACTCTTCAGGGTATGCCCAACAGGAACCTCACATGAAGGCAATAAGGTGAAAGCAAAGTCCTTCACCTGGTATGTGCTAACCAGGGACACACTAACCCGGAGGGCTGACCACTAGGGAGCAGCTTTGCTGGATAGGACCCAGGGGTCATGGCAGACAGCAAGCCCTGTGAGGCTGTGGACCCAGAGGTCCCTCCCAGCCTGAGTGATTCTGCAATCCTGTGTTCTCAGCTGAGATGCCACAATAAACAGAAGGGTATCACTGACGATCACTTGCAGGAAAAAAACCCAACCCTACTGATGTCAGTGGCCAAACTCCATTCACTTTAGTGCCAGGATGTGTACCACAACATCTCACATATTCATCTGATCAGAAGCTGAAAAAAAAAAAAAAAAAAAAAAAANTCACATATGAGTCCAGCTAGCAGCTAGTTTTTCATCATAAAGCTTTTAACTTGGATGAAAGCAGGGCATATTCATAGAAACGCGTGTTTTTATATATATACACATATATGCACACACACTTTAAAATACTTATACCTCTAACTTCAATTTAACATCTTCTTTTGTCTTAGAGATGTTGTCTAAGCATGATATCGCTATCTCCACTTGACTGCAGTACTGTCCATAAATAACCAATCTAAATCAAAGCAAGAGATAAAGAATAAAAGGAACATTTGCTTACTTAAGAACAATCCTTGATCATTTTTCACAAATACATTGTTAACAATCCTCCTTTCAAAAGGAGCAGTGTCTAAATTAGCAAGGATAGGATTTAGCCACAGACTTCAATGGGCAGCATGAATACAAGGAAGAATATTCAGAATACAATTTTGATCTACCTTCAAAATTCTGTAAAATCATTGCAATTTCCTTTAATATTCACATGTATATGCTCTGATAAATAGAGGACTCATTAAAAAGCAGCGTAACTGCTGTTGAACAGAACAACAGCCTGTATTATTTACAACACTGAAGATTTCCAAGGTTGTAATGAATAAATTCTGGAACACAGGCTTAACAGGATTAATTACAACTATCCTTTAAAGAACTTGTAGGTCACCCATCTCCAACAGTTTCTACCAGGTTATATCCTGTGAGTTCTCAGATCAAAATAATAGCGTATGAAAACTCAAGAAATTTTCAGTAGTTGTCAAGGCCAGCGATGCTTCTTGAAGGAGCCTGGTTTTATGACAGGAGTTTCTTGCCCCTGTTTGGAGTACTTCTTTCTGCTCGTGCCATTGCAAAGAGTGCTGTTTCCTTTCACCTTTTCGTATATTTCTTGAGATGATTGCTTCCACGTGCTTCAAATTCCTTTTCGGGGGCTCCCATGAGCTTTCTATTGGGGTCTCCCTAATTTCTTTTTCTCTTGCCTAATCTTTACCACTCTTTTTTTTTTTTTAAATTCTTTTTTCACAATTAAGGTGATGATACTGATTTAACACTTACCACTTCTGATTACTTTTCATCACTACATGGTTAAGACACTAAGTCTACATTTATTGGTTTCCTTTTTGTATAATATAAACTTGAGGTTTCTTCTCAATGCCCTTTGTTCCCCTTTTAGCACGCGTTTTGGAACTACTTTTGAAAGATAAGCGTTTTCCAGAACAACTTCTTGTCCTCTTTTCCTCCTACAGCAGCAGAAAGTCTAACAGCCTGGGAAATAACTATGTCCTGCTCCGACATAAAAGCTGAGACAGAGGGTCTCTGAAGGCAAGACTGTTTATGGGCAGCCTGGGACACCCTCCTCCCTCCCTCAGAAAACAACTCTCCTGTCTAATGTTTTCCAGATGCTGCTGTCCAATTTCTCACAAGGCTGTTATTACTGCAACAATCCTCCTTTCCCATCACCCTCAAGCAAATCCAATTAGCTCCCACAGGTCTTTCCTGCTCCAGTCCCAAAAGGAACGAATTTTTAATCACAATCCAAGGGTTACTTCAAGGTAGGTCAGCACTGCAGCCCACAGTACAAGTGTTTTTCAGCTAAGTACCACAGGCATATAAGTTCATCTATACAGTCCAACAGCTGTTCAGTGCTGGCAGAAAAAAAACAATCTGAAAAGGTGGGTAAAAAAATTGGCAATTAGCCTACAGGGCACGGCATGCTGTCACAGCTATGCTGTTATCAGCCTGGCTGTTTTTCACAGTTTGAAGGTAGAGTGCGTTTGCTTTACTGTCACACCTTTGACTGCAGGGTAGGGTAAGACTCTAGTCTCTTCTCTCTTCTCTTTTGCACCTGCTTTCTCCTCTTTCAAGTTATGACTGTGTCTGTTTTCTTTAACCTGGAATGGCCTTAATATATATCCTTGCCTTTTTTTGCGCCTTGTTCCCATTTTATAATATTTTATCTGTTAAATGATACAGGTATGTGCTATAAAATACCTGGGATTATTTGCATGAAAAAATGCTGCGCAAAATAAGCTATTTAAGTTTTGTTCAAAATATAGATGTTACCTGTCTATGTAACAATACTGCCAAAACTGGGGATAAGACAACAGAGGGCTCATATAGCAATACATAACATTTTGACTTCCAGGCTCAAAACACCTAATACTAGCTTAATAAGTATACTGACAAAATTCAATCCTGTTTCAGAAATATTCATCAAACAAAAATACAGTAAAGTACTTTACTGAATTGAGCACAGATTATCACAATTTGTAAGAGTGCATAAATCTTACCTTTCCTTGTAGTTAATAAAAATTTGATATAGGTTCTGATCATTTTTGTTAACAATGGAATCATTGATGTCCTGTGTTAGATTCTTGTGAATTTTCACCAAATCCTTAAAAACAGTAATGAGGAGGGGGAAAGGTTTTTAAAAACAGAACAACTTAAAGCTTTGAATATAAAAAGAAATTCTTTCATGTTAGATCCATTAACTTCAATAAATTGGAAAACAGATCATTTGAGATCATTTGAGAGTAGAACCTAATTTCAAGGTTTGCCACATCTTCCATATAGTGCAACAAGAAATACTAAACTCCAAGAACTACCTATTAGAGACTAATTTATTCAAGCTTGGAACGTGCACTGTTAATTCATCTTCATTTTATAATGATAATTTTAAAATTAAGCAAGTCAAGTAAATGCTTTAGTGACAAGATAAAGTAATGATTCATGTCCCTGAGCTGTGAAAAATTAGTTTTGTACATTACATTAGTCAATTAGTGATGTTCTAGTGCTAAGTTAACTGCAATCATAATGAGTTTCCCAATACAGCAGACAACTAATGGCTGAGAGAAAGGCAAGAATATTGCAGAAGGATTTGCTCCCTGAGCATAGTAGCAACTCACCTTACTTGTTCACTATTATACAAAAATCTGTAAGCAACTATTTTGCATCATATTGCATCAGCCTTAATACTGTATGGATACTGTTAGAGAATTCATAAGAAATTAAGTCAAAACAGGTTAAAAAGTTTTGAAATCAGGACAACTGACCATAAGCAGTGTACAGACCACTAGAATGAAAAATAGAGGACTGTTTAAAAAAAAAAGCAGCCATTGAAGATGGTTTAATGCAGCAAATGATAGTACAAAAATAACACACAATATTGAGTTGTGAACTAAGTTAGAACATTTCACTTCACCCTTATGAAAACTAAGAGTATACACAAGGTCTATCGCATCACAGGTGAGGGAACAGGAACTTAAAAGAGATCAAATTCAGTTGCTAGCAATTGTATGCCCGTATCTTCAGAATCTTAAGGTGCAGCAGACAAAGACATTACTATAGAAATGCTTCCCTATTAATATATTACAGGAGCACATTTTCTCAGGGGTGCGCAGGGACTCAACTAAGCAACACCCCTGAAAAACAGCTTAATGCTAAGGGGACAAAATGTCTTTTTGAGCTTTTATCTCCTGATGTTAACTTCAGTGGAAGTTAATGAAAGTTCCAAAACTTCAGTATCCGTTACACATATTTCCATCTCTCTTTCCCTCTATATGTCCATATATATGTCTCAATTCAAATGTATGCATAGGTATACATACAAATGCATCTATATGTGTGCACACATATATAGACAGACATATATACAAATGCATATATATGTACATATATAGACATATATGTACACAGATACACACACAAATATGGAGCCATACATACATTTTACAGGGCAGAACTTTGAAATCTGAGCCCTAATGAAAGCCACTTTCTTTAGACTGGTGAGTTGTCACTCAGGTGGTTGGTTTGGGTGGGATTTTTTTCTTAAAAATAAAATATATTTTGACATCAGCAGATGATTTCATCCAGCAAGCATCATCTATATAAGGAATATATTATCACCCTAAAGCATCGATCCTTCACCAAAACCCTTTAACAGAGGCAAGTCCATCCTGTTCCAAGAACACCACACTTGCTCTCCACATCACAGTTTGCTGTAGAGCTCTGTGTAACAGTTATTTTTAGTTTAAAACAAGCTTCCACTGCCCTCCAGCCTTCCTGCTGAGGAACTGCCACAGAGACAAGGTCTGAGCAGACAAAGCATTTGCACATATTTTTGGCTTAGGCAAGCCCTATATTTCTTTTAATGTTTTTGGATGCCTATGAAATGTTACTGGAGTAAGAAATAAGCACCATCTTGTAACAGCAGAATGCTGATAATGAAAAGCAAAGTAAAACAACTTAAATGTAACAGTTTACTATGTGTCTTCCTAGTTTCAAGTAAACAGGTTTTGTTTCCACTCCTCTGATCGGATCCCCTTACATTTCGTTAACAAGTAGTAAGTAGGTTGACCTCTCACTTTGTGGTTACAGCGTGCAAGCCCTTTTTACACCCCGGTGCAGTGTTTCACGTTGGCTGGCTTTAGGTCCTTCAATGCACATAAATCAACACGCCTGGGCAAACGGACCCTCAGGAAAGAGGTTTACAGTAACTTAGGTAGGGCACATCAGGGCCTTATTTGTAATGAATAAGAAACATTAATGTAGGACTGAATACAAATTTGTTTTCAAAGCAAAGGGATCTCTACGGGCAGCTGACAGACTTCAAGATGACAAGCAGATTACGGATTATGTGGCATTATTTTTGGACTAGTATTCAAAGAGAAGGAAATTACAGCAATTGAGATTCAGGGTGAAAACTTTAATAGCAGGTCAAATACAGCAAGGTGTCAGGTGTCATCATCAGCGTAATAACTGTCATAATTTAGCTTCTGTCAGGATGGTGCTGGAACAGCGACTAAAACATTCTTACAGACCAGGTTCCCACAGAATAAAAAAAGTCCCCAGCACCTCCTCCTACAGCCCTGAGAGACTGTGGGACACGCCAGGGATGGCCAAAACAGAGGTGATCTTTTACAGGCAATAAAGATTTGATGTGGCCTGTGGGCCACATTCTGGTGACCCTTTCTTTACAGTGTGCCTCATAAAAGAATATTCCTTTCATTTGTCTGTGTTGAGAGAGACTTCAGACCATGTCTAATGTCTTCCTTCAAAGTCAGATCAAAACATCTGCTGAATACTTACATCAACTAAAAATATATGTAATTTGCCATACTATTACAATTAAGCCAAAAAGAAATGGCAGAAAGTAATAATCACAGACACCTTTAAGATTTCAGTCAAATAAAGATGTCTTCTAGACACTTCACAGAGGATTTCCTTTTCCTTTCCAGTGCCAGATTCTGAATCCAAAACTGTGAGTTATCTTAACTTTAAAATGTGTTCAATGATGACAGAGCCAGGATAGACACAGATTTGCAGAGTCGCTATGGAAATCCTCATGAAAGCGCCACTCAGCCTAGAGTGGTAGGTAACCTAACAGTCACAACTTTGTACCATCACTAAAACACCAGCATATATTATAAGATAACCCATCTTCTATAGATTATTAGCTTCTAAGGGCCAAAAATACTCCTATTTAATAAATTTACTATCTGACATGATAATACTAATTCTCTTATCCTAGTCCCTCAAGCAGAAAAAAAATGAAATAGCGTGCATATCTTTTTTTATCAACTACCCTAATATCTGTATAAATGCACCATGCACCATATTTCAAATAATCATTTTGCAAAGTAACAGACAACACAGATGTATCATAACCAGCTATGAACGTTATAACTGTTCATTAAATATGCAATTACTTACAGGAATGTTGATGAAAACAGTATCAAACTCTGATGCTGACAGAAACCTTTTCAATGGCACCATGAAAAACTGCAAGAAAAAAAAAGTATGTATGCAGCAACTATATCATTGTATTTTCTAGAGTGTTATAACAACGTTACAATTCTATAAGTAGTATCTTACTTTCTCTATCGATTCCAGAGTTTCAGTGTACTTCTCCTCAGTTTGCTTTATTTCAGCAAGACAGCAGCTCCTTATGTCATTTTCAGTATATTTCTGCAATTACAATGGAGTCAAATTTAAGTCATTAACAGGCACCTAATGGATAACAAATGCATTTATTTGTTTTGAATTAAGCAATCAGGATAACTGCTTCCTGAAATTTTCTGGTACTGCAGCCTCCAAAGATGATAGCAATAACCAAGAATATTTTAATGTTCAATTAGCTGATGACTTTAAGTTTTACTAAAATTCAGCATCAAAGGAATATTATGAAAAGTTAATGTTTAGACATAAAGCACTGAACTCTTTGCATGTACTTCGGAAGCTGAAATACAAGGTCACATTCAATTTACATCCAGACTGAGAAATCTTATTTAAAATACTCAGCAGTTAATAATTCCATTAAACTTAATGGGGCTAAATCACGTAAGTAACTTTGCATTGCCATAAATATTGAATTCAGTCTAATCCTTGCACTTATTTACGGTTTTTCCCTTTTAGTTCTCAAGGGGAGCTTTCTCTTCAGACACAATATGAGTACATCCTCAAACCAAGAAGTGCAATGACCTCTAAGTTCAGCTCTTGCATATGTATGCGTGCAACTTCAGTGAGATCCTGGGATTTTTCCATGTAAACCACCAGACTCATAGGAAATTGAACTAATTATCAGCACAGGACTCTATAAAAATAGTTTACAAGCGCTCTTACTGAAGATCAGATTTACAGCATTACAGCTTCAATGACTTGCAAATCTGATTTCAAATAAAAGAGTAAATACCTGCAAGAAGGTATGGAAGCACTCATGTCAAGGAAGACTTAAAACATCTGGAGACGTACAGGTCAGCTTGGAGACCTGACAGACTAACTGGAAAGGCTCTTAAAATTAAAAGCAATAATTGATCCAAAATGTTTTCTCCAAAAACAACAACGTCATGGTTTAACCCCACGTCCCTTGCTAGGACCACGCAGCCGCTCACTCACTCCCTGGTTGGAATGGAGAAGAGAACCAGAAGAGTAAAAGTGACAAAACTCATGGGTTGAGATAGACAGTTTAAAAGGTAGAGCACAAGCTGCACGCACAAGCAAAGCAAAACAAGGAATTCGTTCACTACTTCCCATTGGCAGGTGTTCAGCCATCTCCAGGAAAGCAGGGTTCCAACACACGTAACAGTTACTTGGGAAGACAAATGCCATTACTCTGAACGCGCCCCCCCAACACCCCTCCACCTTTATATGCGGAACATTATGTCATATGGTATGGAATATTCCTTCGGTCAGTTGGGGTTAGCTGTCCCAGCTGTATCCCCTCCCAACTTCTTGTGCCCTCCCAGCATGCCTGCTGGCAGGGCGGCATGAGGAGCAGAAAAGGCCTTGACTGCTTAGCAACAACCAAAAACATCAGTGTGCTATCAACATCGCTTTCATCCCAAATCCAAAACACAGCACTATACCAGCAGCTAGTGGGAAAGTTAACTCTATCCCAACTAAAATCATGACAGCAGTGGCTTAATAAGCAATAGTACTATCACATCCTTTCTGAAGCCCGTTTATCAATTTGTAACATCCTTCTAAGACATCCTTCAGCATATCCCTGCCTATATCTTACATTTTTTCACCCAGTGTAGGGAATCCACATACTGCACGTAATAGATCTGATGACTCAGATAGAGGGGGAGTCAGTATTAGAAATTTAGTACTACAGTTCTTTCCATTCAGAAAAAGATGTTTAGCTTTTAAACAAAAGACTGTTCTCCTCCAGGAATAGCAAAACTTCTAGACTGAAACTTTAACAATTAGCTCTTACTATGTCCAAGAGCTAGACTCCTTCTACTCCCTCTCTTTGCTATCAGTCTACTTGACATGCCTGCTAAGCATACCACAGCAAATCGCAAGCCACGATTAAACTGTCCATGAGCCACATACAGCTCCTGTGATACTGCTTGGCCACCTATGAAGAGTGAGAAATGTATTCCTTCAGCCTAAACTAGATGCCAAGCTGCAAATCATACAGGCACATACTGCTTCATCACTGTTCACGCTTTTATTTGCTATTTTGATGTATCTCCTTTACCCTTCTCTCTGTTTGTCTCCATGTGACTCTAGAAGCAGCTCCTGCAACTGGAACGTGGCTTCTCACTCTCATCTACCAGGTGCAGCATTATCTCAGAAATTACTCTTTAAAACCCAATTGGTGCAGTTATTAATTTTCCCACAACAAACATTAAAGTGCCACCCTTATCAGCTGCAGACAGAAGCAACCATTTTCCAAAAATACAGTCTGTCATTATCAGTAGAAACGTACTTTGTGAGCACCATCTAATGATCAGCCACATCTCAAAATCTATCCTTTATTCCTAAATTCTTTGGCAGGGGGAAGTGGGCAGTTAATCATAGTTAATTATCTCAGTAAAGTAATAGAATTTGACATTATTCAGGCTTTTAGTTATTTTTCACCTTTACCTTTGTGAGCTCAATACTGCTTAAATTGCTTGCAGTATTTGCACCAATACAGAAGCTGTTCTACTCAATAGGAGTTTATATACATTTGCAAAACCTAACATGGGGGTTTGTCGTTCACCAACTCGCATACAAGTGATGCAAGTAAAATCCTGGGATTCTGCTTAAAACGACTCACTTCATTTTTGTGCTCACCTAACCCAAACAGATCATTCACATAGACACTTTTGGCAGAAATTAACACATCAATTTTCTATCTGTACCACAAGCTTTTAGAATGGGAGTGCAATAAACAAAAGGAGAGAAGAAATATAAAATAATGTGTAAATACCAGTACAAGTGAGAAAAATTGCCTTTGAAGGTCAGCTATTGCTAGAGAAAATTTAGCAGAACAGTTTACTTCACAAGATAACAACAATAAAGCAAGGATGAGGGAGATGCAAAGCATTTTGGCTGCTATTGGAGACTCTGAAAAGTATTGGATTCTTCTAAAAAAAAAAAAAATCTACTTGAGGATTGTCCTGTGCTAGTGTTTTCATATGCAAGGAATTCTCACATAGGAATCAAATGAAAGAACTGCACAAAATTATCATGTTAGCATACTGTGTATTTATGAACCTGAGAGGAAATTATCTCAAACCAGAAATAATTACCACATTCAAGAATGCTGTCACAGCAAAACAATTGTAATGTCTCCATTCATTACATGTTGTGGAAAAATATTTTGCTGTACCATGTTTTCAGTTTTCATTTACTTTCTATAAAAAACAAATACAAGCCTGTTCAATCTGAAGTATCTAAGCTAAGATGCAACTAAAATTAGAACGTGAGAGTTCTGATTGCTATATTAATCATTTGCTAGAAACACAGATATGCAAGAGTGACATTTGTGACAGGAAAGAAAGAATCAAAGAAAGTTTACACACTACCAACTGCCAGAGATTACCAACTGTTACGGCTGAATTAACAAAAAAAAAAAGCCACCCACACTCATTATGTGAAACCCAAAACGTAACACATTTTGAGTTTCAATATAAAATAAAAACTCAAAACAAGATCACAGTTAAGATTTCCTATGATTCAAACACTTTTCTAAAACATCCTGCCTGCAGGTGAATGCAACTTCATTAGATACAAAACAGGGTTTTCTCAACTCACTTTTTTTATTTGGCTTTCATTGAATAATCTAAACTTTAGGAGGTAAACAAAAATAAGCAAAATGTGAAAAACTAACATAACTTTCTTTTTATCTCATCCTTGATTTACATGCATTACCTGCAGGATTTTGTATTAGCAGAAAAACAGGCTTGAAAAAAAATATTGTTATACTCAAAACAACAGATTAAAACAAAGCAGTAATCTTCCCAAAGACAAGATAGTGGTGACTTTGGGGAATCACCATAAAAGCAGAGAACACAAATCACATTAGCTATCTCCAATACTTGTATTGAAAAGATACACAAGGGGTAAAAAAGAAAACAAAAACAAAAAAAAACCAACACCCAAACCACCAGCACCACCACCAAAGATTAAGACCTTTAGAATTTCGTGCTTCTCCATGTAACTATATGTCCTGGTTTCAGCTGAGATAGAGTTAATTTTCTTTCTAGTGGTTGCTGTGTTTTCACATTTGGTATGAAAGGAACGTCAATAATGAGTAGTGGTTTAGTTGTTACTAAGTGATGTTTATACTAGTCAAGGACTTTTTTCAGCTTCCCATAGAAGCTTTCCTCCCTCTTCTCCCTGCTCTTCTGGCGGGGGGAAGGGAGTTGAGTGAGACACTGTGTGGTCCTAGTTGCTGGATGGGGTCAAACCATGACACAATATTACTAAAAAGCAATATGGAAAAGTAGAGGCAAGTTTCCAACTTAAGACAACAGGAAGCATAACATAGCTTCATGTCTATATTGAGGAAGAAAACAACTGTCCTAAACAACAACATACCCTGTCATGGCCAGAGATTAACGTTTTCCAGATCAGAAAGCACATCTCTGAGGAAGGGCAGACAAGTACATTAGAGTTTCTCCCAATTAGCCAGTAAATTTTGTTGCCCAAGTTTAGATTTTTTTAAAGGCAGTTTTGAAAACTGAACACGGTATCTTTATATGATAAAGTAAATAAGCCACTTATCCCATTCTCAGTAAGACTAACATAATGATCAACAAAAACTACATCGTTGAATAAGCAGGAATTTCATTGGTATGAACCAATTATCAGTTGTCCTTGTTAGATTAGTTGTCCAAATTATGGCTGAAGCAACAGCATTTCACAGTATTATAACTTACATTTGGAAGTAGGACACTTTGAAGTAAGCAGTTAATATAACTGCTCTTAAAATAGATGGTAAATGTTACTATTCATAACTGGCAAACTAAACAAAATAAGTAATTATTATATTTCATTTAAAAATTACATTTCTTTCAAAAAATTACCACAGTTAATTGTCCAGGTTTCAGCTGGTATAGAGTTAACTATTTTTTTTCTAGTTGTTGCTGTGTTTCAGATTTAGTATGAAAGGAATGTCAATAATGCACATTGTTTTAGTTGTTGCCAGGTGATGCTTATATTTTTCGAGGACTTTTTTCAGCCTCCCATAGAAGCTGAGAAGGACCCTAGACAGAACGATGGAATGGCCAATGAAACATTCCATACCATAGATGTCATGCTCAGTATATAAACGGGGCAGTGGAGAGGGGGTGGGTGTACGCTCGATTTCTGCACAGGACTGTGCCAATTCACCAATTTACTGGGTGGTGACAGTGGTGACAGTGACTTTTGTCTTGTATATTCTTTTACCATTATTATTATTGTTGTTATTTTTCCTTTTCTGTTATTGTTCTATTAAACTGTCTTTATCTCAACCCATGAGGTTTTTTTCCTTTCCTTCCCTCCCCCTCCCCTTTTCTCCCTCTTCTTTCTGCCCTTCCTGGGAAAAGGGGAGAACTGCATGAGCGGCTGTGTGGTCACAGCTGCTGGCTGGGGTTAAACCACAACATTAACATTCGACCCTTTGCCAAAACAGCCTGCAAAGTCTTACGTAGGAGATAATGTTCTGCATGTGAAAGCTCCGGATGCAACTAAGCATGAGAGATTTTTAAGTGAAACTAGCTATAAAGAGATAATTTCACAAATACTAACTTTCAAAAATATAACTACTATTGCTCGAAAATAGCTAGGAACTGGAAAACATACAGGTTGCTGTGCTGCTTCATCTTTCATTAGGTCTTCATAAACCTCCCCACCTTCGTCTTCTCCATAGACGCAATCATACAACTCCTCATCTTCATCAACACCAGTTTCACTGAAAGGAAGAGACAATTAAAAAAAAATGTTCTGCACAAGCAAATTACCATCAGCTCTGCAAGGGACCACTCCTCATAGAAAAAGATTTCTACAGTAAACAAACAGATTAATTAATAGAACTATCTAATGAAAATAACTCATTAAGGGAAATAAAGTCCATTAATTTTGGTTCCTCAACACATTTAAAATACAATTGTACAAAATCAACACAACACTGAAGACTGAATGAATTTCATATCACATAGGAACTAAATCAGGCCCCAAAAGCACCTTGTTGGGACAGTTTTGTCACAAGGTACTGTCCAGCTGCTCTCTTCTCTTCATCTTTTTTCCCACCACATCCAACAAGGAGGTGCTGCTTCTCCCTGCTGCCTGGCATCCCACTGCACTGGGATGTGAGACACTGATACAGGTCTCCTTGCTGCCTAAAGAAAGGATTATCCGGGGTAAAATACACTAAAGACTGCAGACCCAGCAACTGAGAGTCTGTACCTCTACACCATAAGCGAATATCTTCATCACCTCATGGCAACCTTCAGCTACCCAAAAATGAAAAAAGCAACCTTTCCAACTGAGAATCAGACAGTTCAACAAAATACAGTATGCGCAAGAAGTGTCCTCAGACTACAGAAATACCTCAGCATAGAGTCAATGCTCAGCTCTACCCTTAGCTAATTCAGCTTCATTAGAGTCAGTCCTGCTGGAGTTCTGCCTACTTTGCACTAGGACCATATCAAGCCCATAATATCATTCACCCACATTTCTTAAGGTATATCTACAAAAGAACTCTAAAAGATACTGAAAGTAGTCCAGTCATAATAATACAGAGACTTGATCAGGTGTGGTGATAATTTTGACATTTTTGCTGTTGGAAGACAACACTGAAATCCTTCATAGTGAAAAACAGGTTGAAGATCGGTCCACTAGAACTAGGAAGGACAACCATTTCTGTAAGTGGGTCATCAGTACTCAAGAACAGAACATCAGAAGCTCTACTGGCAGAGACTAATGATTTCAAAGAAATAAAAGTGAACGAGAATTGCTAAAAACACAGCTGCCACATGGACTATTTGGAAATGCCAAACAAAATCACTATGTCTATAGTCAGGTCTATATACAGAAACCAAGTGATTTCTTTTATTTCTCATTAAATATGGTTGGTTGGTTTGTTTGCGTGGGGTTTTTTTTGGTTTTGTTTTTTAAATCGAGGACATCAGAAGGATAAACTAAGCAAGCGTTAGAAGTTTCAATAGATGGAATGTTTAAGAAAATATATTTGGGGGATTCAACAAAAGACAGAAATTGCTCACATCCCTTCCTTTTCCAACAGATACCATGCCCCAGGAGAGCTAGAAAGCTCAGGTGCCCCAGGTTAGTCTAACATTTCAGCTTGCACCAGTGAGGATGGTGTGCTAACATATCACATTAAACACTAGCAACTGTGTCAGATGCAGCAGACACACTCCATTTTACCACCTATGCTCCAGGGAACAAAAGCTGGCAAAAAGGCAGAGTAAGAATCAAAACATTTAACTACCACAGCTCTTTCTGACAGAAAACCTTAAATTCATTCTAAATTTTTTAGACACCATTTAAACTCGGGGACTATAAATTAATTTTAGTCAAATATACTTACTAATTAAGAGAAACTAAAAACTGTGGGCTATTTGCATCATTCACTGGCCCTTTTGTTTCTATGAAGAGAACACTTCTTGAATTGCTTCCTCCACAATTGAGACAGCACATAACTATCAAATTTCAGTGAGTAATATTTGTAATTTGATGCAAAAGAAGAGCTACGAATCTCAATTTCTTCGGTATGATTTAACTTTTTTTTTTTTTTTTTTAAATGAAAGACGAATTCCCAGTACTGAATTCGTATACCTATTTAAGAACTGATAGAAATACTATTTTCAAACAGTGCTAATGCCACCACACATAAGAGACGAGGACATCACCTCTAGCCCACTTGGGCCTCAGAGTAGTCTGCAACTCCTACCTTCTGCACGTTCAGCTACACAGAGTGAAAAGCAGCTATCTGAGAGACAGCCAGTCAGCTGCAGGACACAAGGATGAGCTTTGCAGGGAAGCTGATAAATTGAGCAATGCCAACGACAGTGGGGTTTCCCTTCTTTATAGGAAGTAAAGAAACAAATCCACTGTATGAACAGCAGTTACTTCACCACATCACAGCAAGCGACATACAATGTGTCCAGAGCCAAGATAGGGCCAGATGAGCACTAGTGAGGCAAGCACTGGTGAACTTTGAGCTTTGGGACAGTAAGCTCTGATCCTAGCTCTTGTCCAATATGATTCCTAATGGACCTTGAGAGATCCTAGCCATAGGATACAAGAGTAGTTCTTCCTGACAATTTTTTTTATGCCCAGATGTATTTATGTCACCAGTCTGCAAAATAAAGCTGCAGTCTACCATTCAATACTATACAGTATGCTCACATCTATCTGACTTGTACCTCAAAGCCAATGTGAAAATTGGCAATAATTAATAATCCTGCAAACACTTACCCAGAGAGGCAAATGCACTCATACAAAGAATTTCATTGACGTTAGGGAAATGAACCACTTGATTTATGATTCAAACACACATTTTCTTTGCAAGTTCAAGACCATTTCCTTGGGTCCCTTATAACTGATATTGTAATTCTATGAAAACATTCTCATAGTACAAACAGATAATTTAAAAACGCATTCATGATTTACTTTGCTATCAGCGCCCTCTATGAAACATGCTTCCTTACATATATAAATGTATTACAACTATTCAGATAAGCTTTCATAATTAATTCCTTAGGATAATGGCTAACAAATTCTTTTTAAATCAAATACTTATCCCATTCTTATTAAAACTACTTGTTCTATAACATCATATAAACAATAGCATGCAACCAAAATCTTTAATTTAACTAAAGATTTACAACATACTCTATTAAATCAGGAAGACCTTTGTAGATATCTTCATCATCAATGCTTTCTTCTGTAGGGAAGGGCCTATAGAAAGAAAAATAACATGAATTACAGAGAACACTAGTCTAGCCACATACTGGGTTTTTGGTTTCTAAAATTTTCACACAGATTACTGTATGTTAATGTGTTTGTACGTTCCCGTCTTTCTCTGATGAACAGTATACGTGTATTTAGACTCCTATATATGAATTGATACTTAATATAATAAAAAACCCTTCTGGATGCGGTTGTTATAAATCACTACTAATACACATCACTGCCAGTTTTTCAACTGAGATTATTAACTACTCTTGTTAGCACAGGACACAGATTACAGGACCAGCGAGGGAATTTTATCTATGTTTTAAAAACATCATCCATTCATATGTAAGACTGCTGAATCAAACCATTCAAAAAGATGGAGAACATCAAAGCATGAAGTCTTTCACCTTGTCTCAGAGCCCACAATTATAGTTCATGATGTTAGATCTGGTTGGGCGTTTTTGGTTTCTTTTCGAAAATGGGAATCTCACGAACTTGGCGGTTTTACTGATTTTTAGAAGGGAAAAAGAGAAATCCCATTTGTCTTTACATAGATCAGTGCTGCATCAGCCTGACTGACAAGCAATGTGTCACAATTATCACACAAGTTTTGTAATACTGACTGCTCATTTTTTCACCTCGTGTTTCAGCACGAGACATAAATGTAGTTCAGACACTTCAGTAAGGGTAACCAGAGGAAGAAGATACCCTTTGTAGATCCTCAGAGGTCCAGAGCCTTGGTTAGCTGTTGACTGGGCAATCCGGTTTACAAACAGAAGTTCTTACTGGGGGACACTGACTATACTGCCTCTAACAACTTTTCCAAGGAGCATCATGCAGGAGGCATTACTCCCACCATTCACTAGGGCAATAACATACCTTATTCCTGTGCCTAATGCAATAGGAGTGCGAGAAAGTTTTGAAAGTGTTTCTATCACCTGGAGAAAGAGGAAACAAACCATGATTAGTTGTAGAACTGAAGCAATAAAGCATTTTGTTCTCTATTATTTAATTATCAGTAACACCATTTCAGATCGAATGATATAAACGGACACAGAATCTGGCTGTGCCAAACACTGAGTGCACTGAACTTCCACAGACTTCCCATGAGGTGGTTTTCAGCTCTTTTGTACTGGGGGACGTGATAGGAACACAAAGAGAGGAAAAGAGAAATCTCTTATTTACAAGTTTTAGCACAAGTAAAAGCCAATTTAAGTGGATTTAAACTAGGCCATATATGTCACAAATTAGACATACAATTTGCAACTGGACCTGGATGCAACTGTAATCAAATTTTATCTTACAGACTGCTCTGAAGACTTTTTAATTGTAGCTCCAGAAAGAAAATCCAAGTATGAATTTGAGCTTTTCCAAACATTGGCCAGAAGAGGGAGCCAAATGCCAAATCAGCAGAAAACCATCTCTTCAGGACTGGTTTACAAAGGAAAGGTAATCTCTTATTAGCCAAACAGTTAAAGAAGCTGCACATTTGAGTCCGTAAGCTTTGTTTATTTTTAGAAGGTGGCTGCAGTATGGAAGATCTCATTCTAAGAACACACCTCCTGTAAGTGCTCAAGGTTACACAATAGGGAGCGTAGAATACATGTACATATGAGCAAAATTAACTCCATGTATGTGACACCAGCTGTAATAATACAAAACCAACTTGTACAGTGCCTAGCACATCCTCTCCATCACAAATATTTACTCTTATTTCGAGTACTATTTGAACACTATTAGATTGCCAAGTCTTATTTGCTAGAGAGAGAGAAAAAGAGCCAAAATGGCACCCAATCTGAATTTCCATACTTCCAATGACAAGGTTCCTCTGAACTTCCCAGAAGTTTCAGGTTGGGTCTTTACAATGTAAAATCCCTATCAGGCTGAAGTGAAACCTCCAAAGGAGGTTTTTATCAGTCGTATCAAAATTCAGTATAGCAATTCTAAGTTCCATGGGCATATGGGAATAATCTCTACAATTAAAATTGTTTATTTTTGAAGTTCTAATTACAAGACTAACCTGACCACAAAACACAGAGTTAAAAGTACATCTCTCAAAGGAAGGACAATGACATGTTTACACAGGAGAATGACAAAGTAAAAACCACAGAGAATAATCACCAACTACAGAGCTTAGACTGAAGTTACAAAGCCTCCAAAGTGAATCAGGTCTCATATGCAGATGAGCAAAATTCAGAACTAAGTTATATTACTCCTGTTGAAGGAACATTTTGGGTTCATTTAAGCTGCTATTAACATCACAGAAAATCTGGTTTTGCCTTACAAAACACTCAAATAATAATAAAACCAAATAAATATGCTATGAACATAATCAAAGGTGCAGGCACATTAATGGCACTATGAATTGAAGAACTGCAATACAGTAAGTTTTGGAAATTGTGAATGAAAGTTGATTAAAGTTAATTTAAAACAGTCACATTAGTCAAAAGGTCATAAAGGAAAAAAGACTCCTTTAAAAAGTCTTGCTGTTGCAGGGGAATTCTGGTATCTGTACCAGACAAGAACTTGCTTCTGCACACCTGTGAGAATCCCAGTGCAGGACTGCTAAGCCGCACGAGACAAAACACTATCGGAAGTTAACTGAAAATTCAATAGCTAGCAAAATGATCTGTCCTGACAGATGGGTGAACATTCATTGGCAAAAATCACAGGAAAAGAGGTTTAATGATTATCAAAACAGAGGGGGGGCAAGTCTGGTGAACTAAATATCCCTTTCTTGTTTCAACGTGTTATTTCCCAGCACACAGAAAATCTTTAGCAAACTATTCCACCCACGCAAACCCTTTTCCTTAGAGGAATTCTCACTTATCTAGCATAATCAAACCCAGCAGAAGTATGGCTTACTCTTCACAGCTAATTATGGTTGCTTCAAGATAACACAAAAAATCTGCACAAAACAAAATTATGGATTTTAGGAAGATAACTAGAAAATGTTATTCTCAAAACGTACTGCCAAATTACATTTTACAGCTATCAATATGTACACAAAGAAAAGCAAAACTTATAAATTAAGAGGAATAGAAAAACTTTTTCAGGAACTGATGTGAAACCTTCATTTACAGAAGAAAAAAAAAAGGGGGGGGGGGGAACCAACACACACTGAGGAAGCCAGAAAAGTGTTTATGAGAAAATGCATGCACAGGAAAGGAGAGAGAAAGGAACTATATGACTAGAGACAACAGAACACTGCTAATACTTTTCACTGCGCTTAGAATGGAGAAGGTCTGGCACTGAAGGAAGAGCAAACTAACACGCTAGGAAGCCAACGGGCAGACTTCTATCAAAAACGGATCACTGGATAATCCACTAAGAAGAAAATGGTAATCATCGTAACAGCTGGCAGTATCTCAGAGACACACTGCATTCTCCAGAAGTATGTGATAAAGTGTGGCCACGTTGGCACCACAGAAGGGGAAAGGTAATGGGCAGAGACAACTACTCTTCTATTTCAAAACAAAACAATTAAGAACTTAGGTCCACTAACCACCCCAGTGTGCATTTGAGATTAAAATACAAAATGAAAACAGATGTAACTTCCACAAAATAAAAGGTAAGCTTGCCCATTGACCACTCCTATTAAAGCACAGCGTAAAACAGCGCTCTGTCAAAAAACAGAACGGTTTCTGCTGAGGAATCGTCTTCTTGCTCTTGTGGTTTCCTTACAGAATTGTGAGAAAATATCAGGAATACTTATACAAGTAAACATACGTGAAACTATGACTTCTGGTCAACACACTATTTCAACATCACATAGGCGTAAATGTATTTGCTCCAACATGAAGAGGGGCAAAGAAAGATTCTCCTTCCACATGAAATATCCGTTCTTTGGTTCTGAGCCACTGCAGGAACTCTTAAGAGTTCCCAAATTTCTAGGTCAATGGGGAAGATCACAGTTATGCATGGGCTGAGTTGTCAGAAAAACAATCAGAGTTTCAATACACATTCATCAAAACAATCAAACTAAACCAAGCAAAATGTCTGATTTTCAACAAACTGACAAAGAAAGATTCTGGATTTTTTCAGAACAGTGTGTTTGAAGCCCTATACAGCTGACATGAGGAAAGCTATAATATAGTGCAACTCTGAACTCCAAAATTACAGTGTACCATGCACATGAAAGTCTATAACATTCAATTTAATGCTTTTCATATGCTTTTTTTGCCTTGCTCTCTTCCTTTCAGTGGAGCTTTAATCTGTTTTATCTATTTAACCCTAAATGATTGCCCAGTTCTCTTCCACTGAGGACTCAGACGAATGCCCCTGTTCCTTTGAATGAGGCCAAACTGGATCTTAGCTTAAGTGCAAAAGTCACACTCCTTGCTTGTACAAAGTCCAGAACAACAGGGCTTCCATGGCTGGCTCTGGTCTGCAACAGACAAACGTTCAAAGGGCTGCAGGGCCTTTGCACACACGCTATTACCAGGAACAGGCAGTGAAAACTAGATATTGAGTAAAGATTCATATTTATGTTCTGTCTAGCTAGGACACATGAAAAAAGAAACGTTTATATTCCAAAACATCCTGCAACGACTACATCCCTTCACACTGGAAAACTCAGTAACTCTCCTAAAGTGAACCTGAAACTGGGAGATGTTAGCAAGAGACTTTCAGGCATAAAAGGAAGCCCCACCTGCACCTGCCTCAATACAGCTCCTTTGCACTGACTAATGCTGTCAGACAGAGGTTAAGCAAGTCTTTAGAAGTCACATCAAAGCCACACTCTCTTCAAGAAGATGCGAACATCCAAGTTTGTTTTTCAGTATATAGCCAGTTTATGCAAAATATGACATGAAATTCAAATCTACAGCCCTGCAAGAGGAAGCGTACCTCAGCCCACACCCCAGCAAGTGGCTCTGCTCCTCATTCATGTTTCAGGTGCAGCTGGCAAGAGCAACAGTCTCACACTACACATCAACTTCTTACTTCATGAATTACTCTAACGGCAGATATTTTTTTTGGCTTGGTATTTATTATTGTTTCACTTGACTCACTGTTGTAGCCAGTTCATGTAAGCACTTTCATATTCCTTGCTGAAACATTATTTTGTAATTTCCTGCAGCCATACTCTTCAGTAAATCTCATCAGCTATTCCTATGCATACTTACAGCAGCAGTACGCTAGAGGGACTATTTTACTTCTTTCCATAGCAGTGGTGTGTTTGAGTTTAAGATGTGCCTTATTAAGTATTTTGGTGGGGTTCACATTTTGTTCTTGTTTCTTAAAAAAGAACTTACACACCATGCAGTTCAGGAACATACAAAGTAGGTTTTAAAAGTACTTTTCTACTTTTAGAAGAAACAGAAGTAAATCATTTTGCAACTCGCTGTCTCCCCAAACAGGCAACATTTCCTTGCTATTGACAGCTGCCGTCAGGACTAGGCTCATATTTATATTCCTGATGTTTACCTAAACTGAACACATGAAGTGACCAACAAACATTGATGGCAACAGTTTCATACTTTATGCCAATAAAACCTAGAAAGACTTGTTTGTGGATTAGATCTTCAAAGCAGTTGTTTCCATGTATGTGCTTAAATCAGGATATGTATTTCGAAGACACAGTAAAAATCACCAAGAATTCGTAACTATATTATATATCGAGTCTTTTTTTCAAAATCTGGGCACCTAGCTTAGGATTTGAGTGTTGCATTTTGTTGAAAACTTAGCTTTACTCACTCCCTTGAAGTGAATTTATTTAGCAGATACATAGAAACAGATTAGCATAACATAAAGCAGTTATTTGCCAATGAAAAGTATTTCCAATACTAACCTACTTTTTGACATGCTACTTTTAGATATATGCTCACGGGTTTCTTCCCAAACAGGTCTTATTTTACTTTATCACATTTTGGGGCACAATAATAATAATAATCTTCAATTATAAAGGAAAATTAATCCTTCAGAGAGTTGATAAGCTCCTTGGCTATGGTCTGTCTCCATTCCAGTCTCTAGACTGGAAGAGTGATCTTGAGCACTCTTATGTTCAAGAAAACAAAAAGCTAATGCTAGTAGAAATCCAATGTCTCTAGAGAAAACGAAGACACATACACTCCGCATCACCAGGCTAAGGCTCTTACGAGGCCAATTCCAAGTGTCTCCTATGCAGGATACTTCAAAGACAGAACTGCTACTCATGCCCACATGCTGAGTGAGTTTTCATTAAGCTGTTTTCACTCACACATCAGATTGGAGAGACAGAGGGAAAAGGAAAAAAGAGAAATCATCATTTTGTGTCTCTGTCACTCAAAGATAAGATGAAATTGCTATACATAAATATATTCTCAAATTACTTATACTAAGAAAGAAGGTTTATCATCTGCTACTCTGCAGTTTACCAGCCCCCAGACAACCCTGTATCAGTACTTCATTTGGCACAGAAGTGGGGGGACGGAGGACATATCTTAGTATTTTACTGTAATCCATCATTAATTTTTGAACCAAGAGACCTCTAGGAACTATTACATTTACATTTAGCTTGGCTAACAGATGTGAAAAAGGACATGTAGCTATACAACTCCAGGGTGATTACACAGCTGCTGATCTAATGAGCACATTATTCCAAGCAAAGGGTGTTCGTAAGGTAAATTGAACATTTTCTCTCCATTTGCCTTGTGCTGGTACCATGTTAGTACTCTGTTGGTTCAGGTTAGTTTTAATCAAACCACAAACCTCTAGGGATGGAGAAAGGAAGAGGGCATCTCAAAAAAGGCAGAATGAATGAAAACTCATTAAAGAGAAAAGAAGGGGGTGGGGGGAGAGATAGCCTAAAAGCAAACCCTTCATTTCACACAATGGCACCTTTAACAGGCCCTTAAAAATAAACAGCAAATTTCAAATAACAGCTATGCAAATATGCCTCTACTAAATACTGCTATGGCATACACTGAAATGTCAAAGTCATACAGACACAAACACATGAAAGACAATTTACAGCCTTGGCTCCCACACCAACATTTCCTTAGGAACACAAAAGTCTGCAGACCTCCAGCAGGTAGAAGTGTAATAGCCTGCGTTTGATTACACAAAGCTTCACATATAGCTGAATACTGATTTTCATCTCATTCAAATTATGAAAACCAAGCTTTAGGCGTAGAGCACTGACAGCTGCAATCCAAAGGAAAGTCATAAATTTACTTTCTACAGGGGTAATCACCAGCTGCGGGATGCTGCCTGTTTCCTCACTGACATCACCTTCAGCTACCCCAATTCTGGCATCTCGTCGTCCATGTCCATTCTTCCATTTCCACTGCACCACATCCTCAGGAAATACACCTGAGGACTACTCTATCCTTCTTTCCCATCAAGGCTTAGCGCTGGCATAGTAGCAGTAAGGAAAATAGCCCAACTGTCCCAGGGAAACTCATAACCACGAGCCAAGTTTTTTGTGACTGACAGGAGCCTGCCAGCAACCCTGAAAAACAGTTTGAAACCAGGTGCCAAATGCTGTTATGCAGAGGCAGCAAGGGTAAGGTGACTGCTGTAAAAGCCGGTTTTGGCAGTCACGCGTGTTTCCTCTGAACGCAGAGCCCCAGGTCCCAGCTGCGAGAGGAGACCTCAGAGGTGCTGCCGTGCTGCTGGGGGGAAGCCTGGCTGGCTCCGGGCCTGCAAACCTCCACTTTCCCCCTCCTGGGCAGGGGATACCACACATGCGTTGCCCGAGGGAACATATCTCATCGTGTATCCATTTTCTCCAGTGTCTCCACAGTGTCTTCACGGATAAAGTGGCAGGAAAGTCTTTCTCCAGACTGANCCAAAACAAAAAACCTCCTGGGTGTTGCCTCTTTCTGTTTGCAGATAAGCTAACTACAGAGATGCAAACTGCTGGGACTTCAAAAGCCCTGGGGAATCAACAACTACAGAATTTGCAACATTTTTTCCAAAGCCTTGTAAGAAGGAGAGGTGAGGTCGGGAGGAGGGCAGTTTGGCACCAGAAAGGCAAGCAGAGTCAGAGAGACAGAAGAACATAATTTTTAAAAACCACTCTGGAAGATATAAGAGGACAGATGACCTGATGTCAAAAAGGATGGGTTAAGGCTGGGCATATTTTCCCCCTGTGAAAATAAAACATCTGCCATTGAGTTAGAAATATCCAAAACTGGAGAGTTCTGTTGTTGTTTTCTTTTCACATCTCTAAATTTTACCAAGCAACACTTGATGTCATATGTTACATTACAGATGTAAAGTATCTATAGTGTTTTTCTCTAGGACAGTAGTTAAAATAAAAGCATAACCACAGTTTCCAACAATAGCAAAGGGCAGGTTGGACCCCTCACTAACCAAAATCCTCCTCCACCCCTTTTGCACACTGAACATTTTTAACATTTTATTCCTTTTATAGGGAACAACAGCTCTGATCACACAAACTCCTAAACTGGAATAGTGGGACTGGCAGTTCTAAATACATGGGATTGCGCACACAACTCCTAAACATCATATACAAAAAAAAAAAATAAATAAAACAAAAAAAGCAAAAAGACAAAACTGAACACTCTCTGGGCATTCATAAAACTCAATGCCATATTAATTAGAACTATAATCAGCAAGTCTTTAATAATCAGTATCCAATTATGGACACAAATGTATACACTTTAAACAAAAGTTATGCTTAAAACACACACACCACCGCCCCCAAACTTCAGGTCCATGACGAGGCTAGTCCAAAAGCATGAAAGCTTCTCTAGACAGTTCTTATAAGGAACTGAGAAAGTCCAAATTGCACAAGCGGTACAGTCCTGTTACTCTCTTGGTTCGTTTTGTCCAAAAGGCCAAGACACTCACCCAATGCAACCAAGGGGGGAGGGAGTTTTAGCAGCCGCTTCCTGTCTACAGATTGTGGTTTTGGTTCTATGAATACCTTCCAGCCTTCACCATACCTTCAGGGGGTTAAGTTTGAGTTTGGGCTTTTTTTTTGTTGGGTCTGGTTTTGTTTGGTTTTTTGTTGGGTTTGCTTTTGTTTTGGGGCTTTTTTTTTTTTTTTTTTTTTTTTTTTTTTTTTTTTTTTTTTTTTTTTTTTTTTTTNCTTCAAGCACTGCTGTGATAGAAACAGAGCACTTGAACACTGCAGCTCATAGCATGAGTACTGACTGCCTTCAAGCATGCTATCCTTGTAAGAGACTGAGAATGAAAGAGGATTTTGTCCTTTCTGGTGCATTTATTACATTACAGGTTTTGCATGAAGGGCAAAGGAATATAAAAGGATACAACTGGGACAGTACTGCAAAACCTAGCTGCTATTAAATCATTCCAGTTCCCTTCATAATAAACTTTAGAAGGATAACCTATACTTACAGATAGCATCTTCAAACTGTATTCAGCTTTGATCAAGTGCTCACTTTTAATGCTTTGTAAACACTCTTATTTATGATACCAAAAATTTTTACTATATTTTACATGGATCATAACACCAAATAATCAAGGAAGAAACAGATTTTTCCTGCATTCTAAACAGCACATTTTAATATAATCTTGATTTTTTCCTAAATGTAAGCATCCATTTAAAAATCCTTAATGACCTAACAGTGAGATTATCAAAGGTGTTCAGATTTTGAACAGAATATATATTTTTTTTTAATAGGAATGGACATAAGTCAATGCTGTGTGTTTTGCAAAGTTACATTTCTTTGCCACTGTCCTTTAACAGACTTCAAAAGACTTATTTTTACATGTTTAAAAAGAACAAGCAAATTCTCTAAACTGCAACTGCCAATTTGTACAATATGTATACATTCTGGGTGTTCTTGACCTTGGATGTTTAAAATTAGCATACAAATGTTTTAGAAGGAAACAAGTGCTTTTGTATTCATTATTGATAGCACCTCAAATATTGTTTTAGGTATCCATCCTGGAGTTTAAGTGAGGTGGTTTCTTCACTTCCACTGTATTATTTCACTTCAGTGTTTAAACAGATTCCTTGCCAATTTTGATATTAGCAAGAAGGATATTTGGAGGAGACTGCGCAATGGAGCTTTTCTTCCTCTCTTCTGATAAAAGCAGAGGAAGATCTTTCTCTTCCTGTCTTGAGTGAAACAGTCACTGTCACACCTCTCCCTTTTCAGAATTTACTTCAACCACTGACTATAAGTTCAACTACATAGTGGCTTTGCTGTATGGTACCGAATCACACTTGCACCATGAACTGAATTTAGTCCAGTACACAATCACTGAAGGATATTTATTAGGGGTAGACACATACCATATGTCCCCTCATTCTCTGCGAGGAAAAAAAAATCCCCTGCTGCAGTGGGCAGCCCAAAGGGAAGTGAGCTGTTCTCTTTGACGCAATTACCATCCGACTCCCTCACAGGGGCTTACAAAAGCCCAAGGCTATCTTCAAGCCTCAGGCTCCAGAGATCACTCTTTTGTACCAGAAGAGACAAGGGATTGGATCAGCCCATCGGAAAAGCATTACACTTAACCTTCAACGCTACAAAAAGGTACACAGGATGGCATAACTCACTCTTACTCTTGCCGCCTTCCACTCTTATTTTAAAAATCATCATCTTTGATACAGGATAAAAAATTATACCTAAGACATCCTGCAATGGGAATGGCAATACTATGATCTTTTACTGTAGAAACCTGAGAAGAGCAGTGGTTTGGTTTTCTCCCTAATCATCTGTTCATTTAGATTAAAAAAAAATATATATAACTACACTACTGTAGTGAAAGAAAATACAAGTGAGATTTACGTTCTCATTATGTGTGTACCTAATTCTCCTTGAGGTGGAGCCTTGCACTGAAAATTACAAAATGAATGAAAGAAACTAACTTGCTAATTTTATTTGCTACTGCTTCATTATTCTCTTGCTTTGTTCCCTTGAACGCGCAGGAGCTTGCAGGTTGTAACATTATCTATGTATATATCTTCCCCCTCAGAGAGCATATTGCACTTCAAAATGCCACTGCAGAGCCAAGGGAAGGTGGGATTGCTCTCTTCCTCTCTATTTTATTTTATTTTCTCTCTCTCTTTTTTTTTTTTTTAATATTTCAGCTTAATGGTGATAACCTACAAAATACAACCTCTGTGCTAGTCAGTGTCTGACTGACATCATATCCTTCTTCGCACTGACACTGATGCGGTCCTTATGCTGCCTATGACAAAATGAAGCCAGCCAGGCCTCAGAGAGCTTACCATCTAAAAGATCAGTTAGAAGACAGAAAAGACACAGAAAAGACAAACAAGACACTTCATTTAAAATTACTACTTTTTTTAAATTGTCATTTTTATCTGAAACACACATCTATTTAGGTCAATGTTTTTTTCCCAAGCAAGCCACCTATTAACATCATAAAACACAAAAGTATTTGAATACAAGCAAAACAAATAAAAAGTATTTGAACACAAGAATACTTGCAGAAGATCAAAAACTCCTCACCTTTGTACCAGGCATAACATCATATTAGGTGTTATGCCCATATTATTAAAAAAACAGAGTCAGAAACAGATCTCTTAACAACTCTACGTCCCTGGTCCATCCCGTCCCAAGTCCTTTCTCCCCACCAGATATAAAACAGAGGTACGTCTTAGGCACTCTGAGCTCTATGATGTGCCATCTCTAGTTAAGGAAAACAATATTTGCTTTAACTCTTCCTACCATTTGGGGGTGGAGGCCTTTTTTCATGCATGCTCCAATACAACTGTGGGGTTTCAGGCACTCTATTTCTCTTACAGGAAAAAAAAGCTTTGAGTGGTATTTTGAAGAATGCTTTATTTTTCTGTTGTATCAATATCTGAAGATGCACAGCAGTCAACATGTCCAATACTCATCTAAGAACTGCAGCACCAGACCTAAGCTGCAGAGAGGAATCAAATTTCTTTATAATATAACTAACAATGTTAAGTGGCTTATGAGACGTCCTTCAGATAGAGACTTGTTCTTCAGCTTTCACTCGTCTAGAGATTTAAAAGAAGACTTTGAGTTCTTCAAGTGTGTGATAGGGATCATACTATGTATTTTAGATGTAGATACTGTGATAAATAAAAGCAAACCACAGATACCTATCACTAGCCATTTAGTTGTATTCAATACTAAGATGTCTCTTGAGATTTCACCAGTGCTATTGACTTCAATTTCTCTTGTCTGCCTTGTGCTCTTCATCCATTTGTTTCTGTCCTGCACTTCAGCTTGCTATTGTCTTAGCTGTGCTAACCCAATTGTTAGCATGGTCGTGTCATAAATTACATCAGAGAATTGATATGCAGAGAGACAGGGAGGGACTGATTTCTTCAAATGTTATTCTAAAGGGCAGATGAGCTCCTCTGCTTGTTTCCGCAGCTCAGCCACACCAACAGGTATGCTGGCATGACAAAGGGCGCCCAGCAAAGTAGAGGCAGTAACTTCTGACATTAACATTGCCTCTTAGAGTATATAGAACTATATGTCACTTTTACTCTATAGGGTTTATAGGCATTTCCAAATATTTTGTGTGGAATTGTACTTAAAAGCATTTGTGAAAGGGCACAGGGCTGAGCACATCCCAGATTGGTAACAGGTTATGAAACTTCATCTAAGGCCAACTTCAGTCCTAATTATTCATGACAAAAACACCAATAGCACACAAGAATTCAATGAAACTCTTCCCATGAATTGAGTTGAGCATTTCAGTCCAATAGTGAGTCCAAACCAAACACAACATCTAGAGTGTTATTTAGTCCCACTACAGTCAATCTCAGCAAAGGCCTAACAGCGAAGGAACGCAAGATCAACTGCAGACGAGCAGATGCACCTAGATAACAAACCATGAGAAATGTTGAGAACTATTCTCTGTCCTAGACAAGAATAAACTACCAGAAGAGGCCCTGCTTTATGAACAGGCTCCCACTTCTTTTGCAGTCAATGCAGAAAGTCATTTTGGGGAGATAAACCTAGGAAAAAAATAAATTGCAATCAACCAACCCTGTATAAGCACTCTGGTTTTAATATATTGCAATCAACTAAAATTGCATAAGAGCTCTGGTTTTATCTAACATACGATATGAAAGATAAACCTTACATGATACCAAGATTCTCCTAGTAGTTTGTCATAGGTATTATGGTCTCATTGAAAGGCAATGTTTGCGGTAAATAGAGTTAAATTTTCATGGGTCAACTCCCCTGGGGAACAAAAAGAATTTCAAGTATGTAAACCTTTCTTCAGGTCAGCTGTAAAATTCACAAGCTTCACTCTAAGCAGAGGTTGGGAGCAAATGTTTGAAGTTGTAGTCCATGTTCAGCAGCAACCTAACTTGAGTTATGCCTCTACCTTCTCCATTTTTTATCTCAAATTTCAAATCTAAACCAGAGATCACTTAAAATGTACACAAGTTGATGAATGCTAAACAAAGTGACAAAACCAGCCTCAATGCCAAAATTACAAAGAAACTGTTAAACATTAGTGCTCCTACACTAACTATAACATATCTTAAAATTGTGTCCCTCAATATATCTCCATTTTCACTTGGCAAGCACTAATTTTACTGCTGACAGATATTTCTAACAGCACAGAAATTCCCTTGCTGCACTCATACCAAAAATAGTAGCTTCAGGGATGAGACAGCGTCAAAAACAGTGAAATAAAGCAATGCTTAACTGCGGCAGATGTGTGAAATGTAATCTTCAGACAGTAGTGACGTTGGAGGGTTTGGAGAGACAGAAGTTTTGGGAAAGATGAAAGTATCAACAGGAGAAAGATGTGAGAAAGGAAGTTGAAGGAGGGAAGGTGAGGCAATGGAGGAAGAAGAGAAATCTCATTCTAGGAAAGTAATGTTGTCAGCTTCTGAAGGGGGTTGAGATGACAAAACATCATCTCAAAAACTAGGAAATGAGAAAACTGAAACCAAACCTGAAAAGCAAATAAATATAAAATGAGAACAAACAAAGTCACAGTTCCCTCAATGGTGATTTGTTTCCAAAAAAGATGCTGCATGTTTTCCACAAAAAGGAACAAAAATATCAACGTGTAAAATCTTCTTTGTTAGGTATATTAACACTGTTAGTTTGTTGCTGTAGCTGAGGTACCTAAAGCATGAACAGCACACACAACATCGACTTTGTGAGGTTATGTGGATCAGCTTCATACAAGGCACTGTATTTGTTCTGGTTAGATCTCACTTTTGAAAAGTTTTAATTACTGCTGTTCAAAAATAATACAACCATTAAAACCACTCTTATACAATACTTTTTGGTTTCATTTGTCCTGTAGACTATGGAGAAAAGCTTTTAAGACCTGCATTACAACAAATAACTATTTATTTTGTATTAAGATGAAGGTCTGGTTCTTGGTCAAAATTTAGTAGTACATATGTAACAAAGAGGCCAGGCTACTGCAGTACAAGTTTAATTTTTTGGTACTGATGCACTTAGTTTTCTGCTGTCTGCAACAGTCAGAACACACACCACATGGCTTCCATCTTCAGAAGTCTACAACAACTTATTAACATCCAACAGAATAGGCAAGGAAAAAGGGCTTCTGACAGGATTCACTGCCTTGCTAGCTCAAGGCTCCTCTGGCTATGAGGAGCTTTACAGCAAGGGGTTTTTCCCTTAAGGATTTAGTCTGTCGAGTGAACTAACATGGGTCAGTTTAAAGCCATCGTAAGGTCTGAGGGACTTTGTCAGACAGATTCTTTTCTACCTGCCGAGCAGCCTTGACACAATGGTACCAAGTCACAATGCTTTTTTGAGAATGCTGACCTTGCTTTTAACATTTTACCTAACATTACGAAACAAATTTATAGTTGAATTCCCCTGCATACCCAGAGCTCTGCATTTGCAATCATGCAAGGAAATACAAGTTACTTTGATAGATACCTATGTGAATGACCAATTTCACTGTGTCTGAGCAAATTGTTTTCAATGTGCACACAAGCAGCAGAACAAGATCTGACATTAGTAAGTTTATTTGAGTAGCTTAATCTACTAGCTACTAAGTATCTTTTTCATTATATTAGGGGACTGAAAAAGTTTTTAAATTAATCTCATGACTTGGCATAGAAAGCAGCTCAACTTCTATGTAATCTTACATTATTTTTACTTGGCAAAAACAATACTTTCAAATGCTTGTGAAGACAGCTGCCTCTAAACCAGCACCTGGATTCATCTTCATGTCCCATTTCTGGGAAACCACTTGGAAAATAACATTTTGGATTTTTTTTTTCCCCTCAACAGAGGAATACAATAAAGCATCTTTCACACCTCGCAGAAAAATATCACTAAGCAGAAAAAAGGTTAAGCTCACTAATTCTTACTCACTCTCCTAAATAAGACACACCTTTTCCTTAGCCATAATCAGGAACATCCAGACTACGTTCCTAGTTGGCTTATTTCCACATACTCCATCTACACCAA
This sequence comes from Anarhynchus alexandrinus, assembly GCA_008711295.1. NCBI lineage: Eukaryota > Metazoa > Chordata > Aves > Charadriiformes > Charadriidae > Anarhynchus > Anarhynchus alexandrinus. The sequence continues at coordinate 11,023,541 of VUYV01000002.1, forward strand.
CAGTAGAAGCTGAAGACCTGTCTTAGCATCAAACTATGTCAATGTTTTTCGGCGCAGGTGCCGAAATTAAACAAACCAATGCATCAGCATCCAAATTAGCTTCTACACAAACGAGCAAATACTATTACCTTAAGCACTTTCTCCCCCCTGAACTAAGCAGAGATTTGAAACCATCCTAGCCCTGAACAGTAACACACATAAACTTGATGAGACCCTCCTGTATGCCCTCCTGCCCCGCAACACTGACCAGAGACTTGGCTAGTGGACAAAGCAGCAGCAAGAGCAGCACAGAGAACAGCAGCCCTTGCTGGTGGCAGCTGCCACAGCAGAACACACTCCCATCAGCAGCACAAGTGAAAAAAGCCAGGGTCTTCTTTGCATCATAACTTGAGGGACTGAGCAGCCAAGCTGTGGTCTTCTCCATGCAAAGGGAGAATGCAAGTAACGAGAGCCACCACAATGGCCTTGCAGCCTGATTTCACATCCAAGTTTTACACTCACAAAAGTTAATACATCATTAACAATGTCTCAGATTCTCTCTTCTTCCCCTCCCTCCCCCCTTTTCACTTTATGTGCCTCAGACAACTCGGACTGCCAGCACTACATGGAGACTCCGCTTCTGCAAACTCACACATAAACAGAAATGCACCACAAACGCAGGAACATACCGTAGAGCAGGTTGTACTTCCCTGCCTTGCGCTGCACTCTCTGTTCAGCCCAGAGGTGTGCACTGGCAGAAGACTCTTGCTATTCCTATGTAGTATTTTCTCTGGAAAGATCTTGATCAGCTTCTGGAGTTCATAATCCAGGCTTCTAAAAAGTGCCATCACTCAGGTACTTTTATTGCCTTATCCTCTATGACACAACCCTTGTTTTCTGTATTCAAACACCAGTAGTAGTTTTCACAGTCATATTTGAGAGTGCTGATTTGATTAGAAATAAAAAACTAAACCCTCCTGTCAGATTCAATATTTTCTAATTCAGTTTTAAATGATGAATCAGTTACTGCAACTTAGAATTTGATAAATGAACTCTGAGAAACTCAGGAAAAGTAAATCTGGTATAAGTCCAAATTTCTGACTTCTTCAGAGATCACAGCAGTGCATATACACATGCATCAATCAATATTTGTTATAGACACCAGTACATGAATGATCTCTCCTAAACACCCCTCTACTGCATACTGACTATTTTTTAAAGTCAACTTTTTTAAAAATTGAGAGGGAAACATGGTTCTAAGAAAAATGTACAGCTCAGAGTTAAAACATCCCTTTTGAGTCCTTCCAAATAAATGAAAACATAATTTATGGCCTGCAAATTTTAAAATAATTTTATTGAACAATGTGTTTGTGTTAAAATTGTAAGTTCCTGCTTTGCAGCTTCATTTCAAGAATTTTGGGGGTTTTCAGTTTAGACAGAGGAAATAAAACTTTATCGGAAGATCAGTGCTAAGAATTTGTTTTCCTTTCCAAAGGGTTGCCGGTGCCAGACAACACCAAAGACTGGTCTCAGTGTGCTATTCAACGTATAAAAATATGCTCTGAATCAGATGCAAGAGGAAGCAAACAAAACCACACTTGAAAATTTCTTCTTTATATGACCAAAATGAGAGAAGACACCCTCATATTCAAGTTGTAACAAATGTATAAGAGGAAAAGAAGCTGAATTGCAGGATTTCCAAAAGAGCTCTAGTTCTCCTCTTGCAAGTAGTGTGTACTTATTTGGTAGGCAGAAAAATTTGAAGATGTATTTAAATACACACAGGAATAACAGGACCGGTCTCCTGGCAAAAAAACAAGAGACAAAACAAAACTGCAGAAACAAACCTGAAATGCACAAATGGAAAAGGCCCAAGAAGCACTGTGGGGAGGGGGACATACACTGGACTGCAAAGCAAGTGATGAGAAAGGCAAAGAATTAAGGCAGCGAAAGAGACAAGGCAGTGATGAAGAGCAAACAGTAACTAACCAGGGAAAATTAGTTTAAACATTATGTGATAAAAGCATAATTAAGTAGAAATGATCATACAGATTATGTTCTTCAGATGTGAGGCTAGAGCAAGGGAGAACACAGGCCAGCACCAAAAGACAAGCGTGGAAAAAGGAAACTGGCAGCTCTGAGGTCCAGAGGCTGCAGTGAGTGGTCAGAGCCGTCTGCTGTCTCTGCTTTACCACTTCACCACCTTCCTGCATCTCACCCCTCATCCCTCTTCCTTTTCACTTTAATATGGACCAGTAAAATATTGTCTATATAACTTCAAAACCATCTAATTTTAAGAAATCCCAGCAAAGCTATAAACAGGAAAGCGTGAAAACATTTTCTCCCATACATGTCCCATACTTCTGAACCTGTACCATAGGGGACACAAGTGCCACTAGTTGGTATTATTGCTTTGGTATCGTGAAGTTTGTAAGTAGCACCTTTTCCCAGTGTTTAGGAGACTATTAAAGGCATAGGTGGACCACTGACTTCCACAAGGGAAACAAACATAAGGAAATATCTTAAAGCTCTACAATTTGAATAGAAATTTTCTCATGCACTCCTGTGTAACTCCTCATCCAGCATTAGCATGCCTAGCACTGCTGAACCAATGGTTAATCTAATTAATAATACATAAAAAGGCAAGATTTAAAGTCAGGCTGGTTGTGGCTCCTACAGATTCCAAATTTATGCCACCCATCTGTGGGTGGCAAACCTCCATCAAAAAAACCAAAATGTAAATGTGAATTACTCTGTACAAGTTGAAAACCAAGGTGATGTTACACTTAAGTTCCTATTATTTGAGCTCTTTCACTGAATTTTGGATGAAATTATCTAAAGCTTGATAGATATAGGAAAATTACTTTGTCTCCCCCTACGTTCTGAAAAAAAAAAAAAAGAATTCATATTCCATTTTGTTTACTTTTATCATGAAAATGTCTGTAGTTAGTGAGACAATATTGGGATTTTTATTTATTTAAACTCAGATGCCTGGTCTAGAATCCACTTTTTCAATCATAAACCACATGCTAAAGTATTTTAATAATATTTAAATAAAAAAATATTTATCCTCATTTAAAGCAGCCTTCTACTAATTTGGCCAAGAAAAACCTGTTTGTTTTCTAGTTAAGGTACAATCATACTTTAAACAAACATTTTTTGCCACAACATATGCAACTGAGAAAAACCACCTTATATCTAGTCTACATCCAGCCTCCAAGTTAGCATATCCAAAAATGTAGACCTCACCACTTTGAAAATAGCATGACATTTCTATTCCAGTGGTTTAAGAATTTTCATTAACTTCACTGAGCTAATATTTCAAGACTCATAACGAAACTTGTTTCCAACACCCTGATCGTTTCTCAGAGATCACACAGACTGTCTACATCCATCCACTACGGAGGGTACTCAAATTGTCTAACCTTTCTTTTTAGCTAGCTGAAAAACTCTAAGGGAGGTGTCATCCCTCCCCCAAATCAAAACACATTAAAACTTAGTCTCAAAATAAATCCAGAACTATGTCTCTCAACAATATTTAGTATAGCAGAATAAGTTGTAAGACAGGTTGCCATATACACAAGTGCTTAAATCTCAGAAGATAGATAGATATATTGTGCTTTTCAAATAAACCAGTGGTGACCAAGAGATAAGATAAATCATAAGATATTGCAACAGCCAAGTAAATATCTTAAATGCAAAAAGAAGTGGTCTCAAGAGAAACATGCACAGCTATTCCTGGCTGACCAATTGTTTCAAACAGCTCTGAAATTTCCAATTCATTACCTATCCAAGTGAAGAAAGCATTTAAAAGAAAACTTGCAGGTTCAAAAAAAAAAAAAAAAAAAAAAAANAAAAAAGAAGAAGAAGTTAAGAAATTTGGTCTCGCTGCTTGCTCCTCTGCTTTTGAAAGGACGGTTTTTAAAGGCAAAAATACATTGTATGGCATCATTACACCACATGCAAACTACAACTTCTTATCAGGACTTTGATAGCAATAATATTTAAATAAATAGAGCCAACTGCTTGGACAGTGGCTGCCACAAGCCTGGCATTGTTTCCCTTCCAAATGCCATGTTTTACTTTGCAAATCTTCACGGGTCATGTTCTGCGAGGTGCTGGGTGATATCACCTCTGGGCATCTCCCCAAGCCCAGAAGCAACACCCAAGGTATATTCAGGTACATCAGTCAGAGGGCATATAGCTACTGCTACGCCTCATACCACTCAGGAAGATTATTCTCTTTTTACCTAGCACTGGAGGAGGAAAAAGCTACATAATGTAGTACTGAGTCACTGTGAAATCAACAGCCTCTCTGCTTTACACTTTAAACCGCACTGAGTTTTGGACAACAGCTTACCCCAGTGAAGGCTGAATGGGAAATTGTGGAAAACTCCCCACCCCACCAGTGACCTACATTCCGCTTTTGGCTCTACTCCCCTGCAAGGGCACTGGCAGTAAATCCTCCCTCAAGTCATTTACATATTTTGGTAAAAACTGGATTATAGAGTGCACTGAATTACTTGGCTAGTATCAATTAGCCACTGCAGGAAGCGCACATCTTGTGCTTGCACAATGCCACTGATGTATTTGTGCTCAAATGAGTTCTCCCTTAGAAACACTTTAAACATTTTAGGATCTTAAAGTTGATTTTGGGGGAATGAAATATATTTACGAGAACTAGCCTTCAACTGGTTTTCTGAAGTAACTCTGCCAAGGGTCTCTTACATGTTCACAGAACAAAACGGTCGGTTTTCAGTTGAAGATATAGTCAGACCTATATGCAAACTCTAATTTGGGAATTTTATTTTTATTAAGGTTAAAAATTGCATAGAAAAATGCTCAGAATAGTACCTTCCTTATTCAAATATACTTTTGTCAGCTTCTTCAGCATCACACTACATTGTGCAGCATACCTATGTTGCTACTTCTATCAAAGGCTCTTTACAAGCAGGTCTTGAGACCTATGCTGGCATATTACAGTTTTAAACTGGAACTGGGTAAAATCTAAGAACTGATTTACTTGTAGAGGTTAGCAGTAGATGAAGTGTGTCATTTAATTTCACTTTCATTAATCATTTTATTTGACAATACTTTTAATTTCTTCTGTAAAATTACTTTCTACTTAGCAATGGTCATTATTTACAACTGGTTTTAAACAGGTTCCCAAGTTTATCAGCTAACATATTCATCATAAAATTTTACACTGAATGATTTAATTATTGAATGGTTATTTTGGACATTAAATTCTGTTTTCAACCACCAACATTTCACCTTCCAAATCTCATCAAGAAAGCCATGAAAATGCAAACAATCTATTTAATGGAACTTCTCCAGATAAATCTCATCTTATGCTTCACAGCTAAAAACACTTAAGATCCAAAACCTAGGATCCAGCACTTCTTTTGTAACACATTTTGACAAAAAGAAAAAGCCATCTCCCTAATACACTTAGTGTTTGCACAGAAAGATGCATTAATTTTTCCAGCAAGATAGTCTTTGTGATCTCAGTCACCGAACAAACAATATAATCTTCTCAGATTTATAGATAGCTATATTGGAATACACTCTTCTGACTTATTTTTCCCCTACCAAACTATTTCAAGTATCCATCCTTTTAAAATGCATGCAGTAGCTGTGCATCTGACATTTACTCATAACACAAATACTCTGACAGAACGAAAAACAGCAGAATAAAATTAGCAAACACCTCTCTAGCCCTGTTACAAACATGCTAAGTAAAAGCCCTCTAACATATTTTGTAAACATTTCTCATTAACTCATACCTATTTCCTTTTTATGAAATACTCAAACATTGTTTCCTGCTGCAAACCATTCGCTGCAGGTTTCACTTTCTATTGAAATTGGACAGAAAAAGGAGTGAATGAAATTACGACCAATCTAACTACCATAGCATTCTTCAGGCTAAACAAACCCTGAATTTTTAACATATACAAAGAAACAAGCAGGAACTACTGTCTTTGAAAATACGTTATTTGGGACTTTTCACTCAAGTACACTTCTGCTTTACATAAGAGAACTACCAACCGTAAACAGCTGGCAGATGGTCTCCAGCTTGCCTGCATGAAGAGGGTCACTCCACAGACTGAGCAGAAAAATCATGGTTCGGCTTTCCACCAGCATACTAACATCTCCCAGGGTTGGCCCCATGACATCATTAGCAGCTAGTCTTGGAGAATGCTTACACATGCTTGACTAACTCTTCACAGGAAATCCCATGGCTGCGTAAGAGGTGGTTTAAGCCACCATCTCCCTAGCTTGCAGTTTGTGCCTCTCAGGTAGTTTAAGAGTCGTCCTCTCTCTGGTGGAGGTTTAGCAGAGACACCATTCAATAATGCTTTAAACTCAATTTATATATACATTAATTTATATATACATTAATTTATATATTTGCGCATATAAATTAATTATATATATACACATATAGAGAGAGGCTAGGACACATCTTTCCGTAAAAGAGAAGTTTAGCTATTTCAAATCATTCCAAGGAAAAAATATGAGGAAAAGAACCAAACTTAGTAATTACACTTTCTCTATTTTTTTATACTGGAATGGAGCAAAGAAACAAACCAAATTTATTATTATAAAACTATGCATAGATGATGTATCAAGATAATCGAATTGCTGTTGTCATCATTAATGCATACAACAAAGAGACATTTGCCTCCTAATCTTTGATTTTTAGCAAGATATAGTCAGCTAAGATTTAAAGTGAGCTCCAGGAAACAGTAAGAAAAGCAGGTGACAGTGCAAAAATGCGTTTTAGGTAATTCATAGTGTTGCTCACATCAGTCTCTTGCTCAGACAAAAGGCCAGGCACAGAGGAACAACACCAAACATTAGAAGAACACAGTTTACCAGTATCATAGTCATTAAGTTTGCTGTAATCAAAACTCTTTAAGGATAGACCAGTAAACTGAATGCTTTCTTATGTAGATCCTACACAAAATCATTTTCCATTTTAAACAGGGTGCCCATTTTAGTATTGCTTTTGAATAAGCATCCTACTATATCTTGAATATAACCTACTCAAGCTCCAATTGTCCTCTTCCTCTAAAATATCTTCCATCTCAAAGAGAAATGCATGCTACCAGAATTCAGTGCTGTGAGTTCACTGTCTCCAGCATACATCAATCAGGTACACCTAACAATTGGACAAGATCATCTTAACAACAGAGAAGCGCACTAAGAAACTCAGTTTTATTCTCCCATATTAGCAGTTTCTCATTAACCTTGACATTCCAAACCTGGTCTCATTTGCTGAAAAATTGAACAGAAGCCTACATTATGTAAGAACTCAAAGTCTTCTGATACTTCCAAAACATCCCAAGCACTCCCTGGATTAGTTTTTCATTAACGATCAAATACTTGTGGTATGTTCAACACCTTGTGATGTGGTCAAAAATGAAGATTACCAGTAGCATTTTCATCAACTGGAAGCAAACATTAGAACTTGAAAAGTTATGACAAACCTTTAAGAAATTCACTAAGATTCATTTGGAAAGATGAGTGAGGTGATAGTCCACCACTATTCTGACACAAGAACATTCAAGACTGAAATCCTGAAATATTTAGGCCTAAATATGTATACTTGTGTACAGGCTATAAGCTCATGCCAATGGTTTTAGATTTATTGAAGTTATATTCCTAGTAATTTATAGAGACTCTTTGGTGATGATTGCTGCAAAAAAATATTACAGATAAGTACACTAAATTTACCTGGTGTTTGCAATGGTTTCCACTGTCACACCATGGCAATCTATTTCTATCATTTTTCAAGGACTTTCGAAAAAGGTGGCTGATGAGCGATACCATTATTCATCCCACTTATTCACCCACCTCATCACTTTGCCCAAAACTATGATTGTGTTCTTTGGGCCTGGAAGTCATTTGTTAGTATAATTTAAGGGAAGCTTTTAGGAAGACTACTGAACACTTGACCTTTATGTAACTCTATACAAACAAAAACACTATCTAACAAATAAGGTCTTCCATATATGCCAAGTATTTTAGCAGTTTTGCACCAGGCTAGTGTTTTCTTGCTCATTTTGTCCAAAGCATTTCCATGCAGAAAGAAACTGAAACCTGTCCCTATGTTCTGTTTCTTCATTCTCCCACATTCACAAGTACACCTTGAAGGAGTTCAAGTGTCATTCATCCCAAACCAGTGCCTCTCACTGAAACACTTCAAAACATTAAAATGCTACTCCTAAAAGCAATTGTAGTTTCTTTGAGCAAACCAGTTCATTTCTCCTGCTCCATTTACAAAAACATGCCATAATGTAAATTCTACCACTTAAAGAGCTTGGAGAATGAAGATACAGAGCTCTGCTTTTAACAATAGTCTTGTTTTCACCAGTTCATTTCTCCCGCTCCATTTACAAAAACATGCCATAATGTCTTGGCAAGCTCCCCAATGTTCTACATTTTTAATGTGACTTTATTAGTAAAAATGCTCATATTTTGCTCTATTACCTCACTCATTAAATTCACCAAATAGAACATACAACAACTGAGGTTAATCTCAACTGCTTCAGTTTTATTGAAGATTTCCAAAACATTTTTCCTCCTCTCTCTTCCTGGAAAGGTATATAACTTTTTAATAATAACTGTTGCTCTTTGTTGTGTTGATTGTGGTGTGTGTATCTCATGCACATCTGCCTGATCTTCCTGGAATCTGTTAAACCTGGGGGAATACTAACACACCAGGATCCTCAACTACAGCATGACTTTCTGCTGCATCATAGCCCGGATTTCCTTTGCACTAAGAGAGTGACTAAAATGATCACAAACTACATGACCTTAGCATATGCGCTCAATATTTTCACAGCAGTTGCTTGCTTTTACATGTCACTGGAGAGTTAGTTACGCTAGACATTATGTTATATGCTTTTAAACAATTAGGTACTTGTTTGATTGGTAGCTGTTGATATTTGATCCCCTTGTTTGTTTTTGAAATCATGATTGAATATTGTATGTTATTTCTAGACATCTGTTGGAGGATCGCTACTAGGTGGTTCTATGGCTATGTTCATATTATATCAGTTATAGCAAAAAAAGCACTCTGTGCTCAGTTACACATTGCTTAGACTATTTAAAAGAGGAGTACAGAAAGTTCTTTTTCTGACAATATCTGGACACAATTTTCCCCTCACAGGACCTCAAACACTGGACCTCTGAGACCAGGGAGCATCTATTGACATCAACAGGCGCTGGAACTAATCCTCAGATTCCCATTTCTGCAACACATTAGCTGCAAACTTCCTTCAGAGAATAGGGACAGCAACAATTTGTTGCGGCGTACCAAACAGCAAAGGCTGCTGTTCGAGGAGCGTGCAGGCTTCTCAGAGCTGAAGGAACAAGTATCAACAGAATTTGTTGATTCTGGCACACAGGTAGAAAGGAAGAGACTGACAACCCCGCACTAGTGAAAAATGACTCTCCAGCATGGAATTCATAACGAAAACACTGTCTGGCACCCCACGCGCGTGGGAGGGCATTTCATGCTCTGTCAGGAACATAATGCAGCAACAATGAAATTTACTGATAGAAAGGTGAGTGAGTGGGAATGCATGAATACTGTAGAACTCAAGGAACAACAAGTTTTACGCAGTTTTAGAAAGCATGATTTAAGAACCTTCCTATTTCTGTGTAATGTAGCCCCTTCTTTTTTCAAGTACAGTCAGTCTAAAAATAAGAAAACCTGTGTTATACATGAAACAGAAGAAAACCCTCATCTTGTAACAGCTAATATCAATATGCATACAGAATGTACACACTGAAAACATACTCATCGAGTTACCTGCTTCCCTGTTTCTTTTACCTATTCTCTATTTACATGTTGCTACTTCAACTTCACCTCTGATTCCCATCCACACCACATGCACCCTCTTCTTTTTCTCTAATCACCAAGAGATCAAAGAGTCTCTGCAAATTGGAGGACAAAGATGAAGTCAAATTTTCATACGTTATGTCAAAGCATCTGAAAAGAGCTCATTTACCCGTAGCTATTAAATGCAAGTTTCACCATTACATCAAACATTTTGTAACTAGTATTTCACAAGGCTGATAAAAGTCTTACGACTATATAGGCAGTTTACAGCTGCTACTTCTACCATGCACAGGGTTTCGCTGACAATTTCTTTAAAGATTTGAAAAACACCAGAATATTTCAAAAAAATGAGTTTCCATCACCAGGTCTCTCATCCGATTTTCCCCTTCAGTCTTATTTCCTTGAAGGCACATTGTTCACTTACAATTCAAACATTTCTCCTGTTCCCTCCATGAGCATCCTTAAATAGTCACTGAATTCTGTCATACTAAAGCAGAATATTCCATCATAAGACAACAAATTCAATAATCATTTTTTTATAAAATCAATTGAAGCATTTAAAAGTATCGATATATAAGGCTTATGGAGTCACCTCAGCTACAGTTTATTTACATCACACCACTAATAACTACTTGCCAACTTATGACATCTCAAGACACCTTCCAGTACATTCAAATGTGTTAGAGGCTGTAGATATTGCACGCACTCATTCCATCACCTATTTGGGCAACAGTTTGGAAAACAGTTATTATCCTTTTTGTTTGTGCCTGTAATCATTTTAAGATCATTCATATTTTGTACACATTTAGGGAGAGCAGTTCAAAGAATTCTTTTAGCAACACCAGAATTACTTGGTTGCAGTAGCACGAAAAATCTGCAGCACTGCTTTTTTGGCCTTTTGCATATATACAGCTTCAATTCGAGACGGCTGGAGATTTAGGACTATACTGGAGTAGTTATTCAGAGGAAGAAATCATGAAGGGGAAGTTGAGATGCAAAGAACAACTTGAAAAAGATAAGCTTTCTTATTTTCACCGCTGCTACTAGCAATCAGAATTTCCAAAGTACATTATCAGATATGCAGCTGAAATCCCATGCCATTTTACAGATATTCTCAGCTAACTGTACAAATACATGTAAAACCGCAGACATAACTCAGCATAAGGCTAGCTATATGTTTTAATACAGTTGTAATTTTCTCCTCCACTTAATGGCCTCAAGTTCACCAATTGCTTTAGGAAGCTGACCACATGCTCATTTGTAGAGGCTAGTAAAATATACAGATCAGCCTATCTAAATACAGCACATTGCAACCTCCACTTGTGTGTGGCAAGCTTCCACACAAGCACGCAATGGAAACAGCTGAACAGCAGAGCCATTATGCACCTAAGAGCATGCCCAACACAGCTATTGCAAGGATTGCACAGGCTTGTTCAATTTAGCATCTCCATCTCTGCACAAGCAGCTGTTACCAGGCACATAGTTAGCCTCATTAAAGAATCCCACACACCAGTGTCTTTCAAATTTGTCATTGCATTTTTACGTGGTAGCTTTCCAAGAAAGGTGACAAAGGCCATTAAAGAGGCCAAGACTAGAGTAACCATTGATTGTTAGCACTATCACTAAAACTGAAATACTAGTACCAGGAATTATTAGTCTATTTGCGCTATACTGCGGCAACAAACACAGTAAAAAAATCCATGGCTCTGCACCCAATTTTACTGTGAGAAGAGAAATAAAATACTAAATATCGTGGATGAAAGACAGTATTTTTTCTAACCAATTATTCTACTTACATAAAACTGTATTCTAAAATAAATTCTGTTAAAATGACAACTAAAGTGACAGAAACATATTTGTTATGTTCAATTCAGCCTTAATTCAGAATTTGTTTAGTGGGTATTCAGTGATGCAGCAATAATAATTTGCACCGTAAAAATACTTCTTCAAAACTAGACTGTATTAAAAAAATGGACTGATTATGTTTATGCGGCATGAAATGTGAAACTCTCAGCAATTAATTAGAACACAGAATAATAAAAAATTTCTGTGCATCATGCATAGGTATCAAAGATTTGAAACAAGCATTAAGATATCCAACTTCTTATTAATAAGACATAAAACAAAAACAAATATCATTTTTAATTTTAACAAAAGCTTTGTCTTAATGATGATTTATCAGGACAAAAGATGTTCAGCATAACAAAAGAACCAGTGGAATTACCAGGTTTATCTAATTTTATACTCAAAGGACTTAAAACCAGATTCAAAAAAATAATTAGATATTTTGGTTAACAGTAATCACTGAACCATTTCAAACAGTCATATTGCAGGCCTAATTCACACTTGCACTCTTACATCATCTTTACCTCTACGTTGACTTATAAAAAGAGCAGTGCATAAAAATTAGTTAGTGAAATGATGATCTCTTAAAAAAAGCAATATAATGCCTCAAATCTACTAAATTTGAATAAATAACTATTTTTGGTGCTACTTCAGGTAATTTTTAGATCTTTTCCTGTGAAATTAGGGTAATGATACCCTATGACTCAAAAGCAGAAACCGAAGTTGAACTGAACATATGCTGGCAATGACAGATCAAACAGATACGTAGGAGGTTGTGAACAATAGACTGGAAAAAGCTTTTACATACAGAATAACTAATCACAGGCTTAGAGAATATCCTTCAGGCTGTGTAAATTAGAATAGTCACATTAATCCACCATAGCTGTGTCTGAGCTTTACAGCAGTTTAGGAAAAACAGATTTAAAAACTAATTGTCAAAAAAAAAAAATTACAAGGGCAAATATATGGGTGAATTTCAAGCACTTGAGACTAAAGAAATATGCTCTGTGCCATGTGGTCTTAGGAAATAAAGAAATATGCTCTATGCCATAGGCCCAGGGTTTCTGATTCCACACTATTTACGTCAAAAGTGATTTCACAAGACAGCACTTGCCCACAGTTTGCCATCTTCACACATTTCATAGACCTTTAACTCAGCATCTTTCAATCCATTTTTTAAATTCATCTACACTTTTCAGACCTTCAGGACTTTCCTACCAGGGATTTTTCTCTGCCCTCTATTAGCCCCTCCAATGTAAGTCCAATTCTTCAGCTTTCTTAATTCTTCCCACTGTTTTTTACTAATGAATGCTCATTCATTAGTCACAACTTGTACACCACATCTATGATCTACTCAAGCAGCAGAACACATGTGTTACTCAGGATATAATTAAAAGTATCCTTACCTTTCCAAAATCTCTCACATCAAACAAATCGAATGCTTCAAAAAGTTCACTTTTCTTCATCCCAAATATTTCACAACATGCCGAAAGAAAAGTTCTTATATTCTTCAAGCAAAGAAACTAGGGGGAAAAAAAAAAAATACTAAGCATCAAGTGTGTCAATTAGCAACTCCTGTGCTCACTTTGGTCACAAATACACTACAAAATTCACCAATACGATTATTTGTAAGTCAGCACTTCCACTATGTTGTGATCTTCCACTGGTTCTAATTCAGCCACAATAGTTCCCTTCAGACTCAAAAGAGTTAACCAAAATCTGAGGAGACACTTTGTGAACAGAAACTATTTTCTCTTTGTACGTAAACAAAGAGAAATGACAATATGCTACTAGATACAACTTAGTCTAAATACAGGCTTACTTTTCAGTTCTCTACAGGCAGCATAGAACAAAACAGTTACCTTAATAAAATTATATTGATATAAGAAAGTTATTCTTCATGTGTGCCTTCAGCTGTTAAGCTAAAAGTCTAGTTTGAATGTTTAATGAACACACTACACTGTTTTAACACACTGAAGACATTATGAATACATATTCTCCATCTGGAACACAGGAGCAGATGAAATTTGCAATCGCGAAGTCATTTACAATTTATCTAGTGGAGATTTAAGATTCTCAAACCACCTTGATTTCTGTACTGAATCAAAGGCTATTTCCTTTGAAGTTATCCACATGCATCAATGATCATCTGAGTCTGAAAAAGAATAAAGCTTCTGCCACAATGCTCTCCTTATAAGGTTTTTAATGCATTTTCCTGTAGACTATTTTTTGAAAGACCTTACCAGCACAAAAGGCAATAACTATCAATAGCATTGCAATAACTAAAAAGGGATAGCTAAAAAGTGCAATACCCATTCATAACAATGATTAGCACCATAAGGTCCTACTACTCCATAAAGGCGCTATTGTAGAGTCTTACTTTATGCAGTACAGTTCAGAAGAAAATACAATATTTAAAAGCAACAATATTTCAAATGACCCAGCACTGTCCTTCAAATATGCATTTAAAAAGTACTGATACAGCAACTCATTATTAAAACTAAGTTCTCAGAGTTCTCATGTTATAGTGGATTCGTAAGAACAAGGATCGTTTCCATTTAGATGGATTATAGAATTGCTATACGTTCCAACTTAATGTTGTTTATAAAAGCAGTATTTTTGATATTATTACGGAGTGTCACAGCCATACCTTTCCTGAGTGCAAAGTAATAAATACCCAAACTGCTTACTCAGACAAAATATGTCACTGCTTTACCTTCAGCATGAGACAACAAAATACCAATTCGACAGGGAGCACTACTTCATGTCTTACATAGAACTAACCAGCCAAACACAGAAAAAGCAGAGCACCTGACAGATCAGATTTACAGCAAGATTACACATGTGAAAGCACCGATTCAACAAGAGAAGCTTCAAGAGTACACAATTCTAGCAGATGGTTGTGGACATCAAGACAACAGCCAACAAACTCATCGCAAAGCATCACAAAAGCAATCCCTGCACAAGCTGAAGCTCCCAGGAAGGTATCTGTGGCTGACAACTGCCACACCAAGTGTTAGGGGCCACAGATGTACCAGGTGGAGCTGCAGCCTCCACTCTTCCCTCCACTCCAAACAGCCCCATCTGCACATGCTTCCAGCTCACATGGGGCAGCCAGTGCTGGGCTATGTACTGGGCTGCTCGAGGACAACACTGCATTTATGCTGGACTGCTTTTATACCTAGTGAAATTTGAAAAATAAGTCCAGCTTTCTTAGTCAATATCACAAGCTTCTCTGGTTTTGCAAAGATTTTAATTTTCTAGTCAAAATTACAAGGTTAGAAGGCTAAGAGATGTAAAATGTATGTGCTTCTTCCACCATGACGCTGGCAGAAAGAACCAAAAGATGAGCTGGTTTGGGAGTCCACAGTTTTAAAAATGAAATGGTACACACAAACATCATTTTCTGCTTCCTCCCCCCCCCCCCCCCCCCCCCGGGGTTTTTTATTATTTTTCTTAAAAGCCATCAAGGGCCACTAGGTTTCTCCAATGAAGAATACTGATTTAACTTGAATACTGATTTACTTTCTTACGCTGAAATTCTTACAATCACTGACACATTTTTTCCTTAATGGAAAACTCAGCTGCCTTTTTTAAAAATTAAGTTTTGAGTTTCGATTAGTTAGTGCTGATGTCTTCCAGTGCAGAGAAAGCTTACAGCTGCATTGAGTTGTTTACCTGTAAAGAGAGCAAGAAGTTAAGGGAGAGACAGGAGCTGCCATGGGCCTAAAATCCAGCCTAGATTTGCCAAAGAGCATTTTAGTGAGTTGCATTTAGCTTCTTAATATAGCCAAAAAAAAACATTTAATGTATCAGCAGTTACGCATAAACAAAATGCCCTTCCCATTCTGCAAAATTTCTCCTATTATTCTTAACAGAGGTCTCCTACAATAAAAGATAAAACTGGCCACAGTTTTTCAACAAGATTTATCAGTTACTTCAAATTTGGAGGGAATTTTGTGTCATCAGCCTTGTGTTTAAACTATCATTGCTGTGAATTATATGCAAATAGATGGGAGAACATATTACAAGAAATTAAGTTTCCCTTAGCCCACATGTTTTAAAGGAAATGTTAAAGTACCTACACTGCAAGTAATAAATTCTTTGGAATATTCTAACAGAGAGACCAAAGAATAATCTAATCCCCCCCTCCCCTTTTTTTAAATACTCACCAATTCATTAAGTGGTAAAATGCTCTTAACATTATTAAATGTTAAACAGACTTGACATAATTATAATTTAATATTCAATAACCATATGACAACACAGCAGTTGTATTACATTTCTTGTAGGCTCTAGAAACCAGAGGCTAAGCATTTGTCAAATCTGCCTGCGCTTGAGATGGGACCACATCATCAATGAGTGTGCGCCAAATGGTGCCTTTAGCAGAACAGGCCTCCTGAAAAAACAGTCTACCCTCCCTGCTAGTTCAAAGACTGCTTAGTGAGTTTGGTTGGGCATCTAATGATTCAGTATCCGTCAATTTTCTCCTGTAAAATGAAATGAAAGGCTTATTACTAAACTATTAAGCTAACCACAGTAACTACAAGGATAAAACTGAGACTACTAAAATGAAAAATGTGTTCATATTTATATGCAATCATTTGGCAATAAAATATGAAGAAAATAAAAAAATCTTTTAAAATCACTTATTATATGCTACTTATGTTTTGGAAAAGTTATTTGATTCTATTACCCAGAAAACTTTCAGAAATATTTCCAAAACTTTATATTGCAATCATCTAAAGAAACAATTTTCTGCAATGGAAACAAAGATTTTTATCGCTGTGGTTGTTGCATGAAGAGGTACAAATTAGTAAAAGAAACCTCCAAATTAAAAAAGAACATACACCTAAAATCTAGGAAGTTCTATAAAAGACAACCCTCCTCGCTGGCAATAAGAAAAAGGCACCATCAGTCTGCAGTGTCTCATTAGTAAGTACAGTCCTCAGGATATTTGGAAACCTACTAAGTTATTGTGTTTCTTTTTCAAAGAGAAAGATTATGCTTCAGCACACCACAAGGGAGATCATTAAAGGCATAAAGAGCAGTTGGGTACCCCGTTCTCTTAGAGATGCAAGGAGAGCTAGGCATCTCTCATTTGGTCTAATCTTCGAAAGTCTCCTCCACAGGAAACGTTGTCTTTCAGTTCAAGAACTGGTTTCGCTTCATTAAAACATAACATAACTTAAAAACATTCTCTCGAAAAACTTAACACTGCCTTTCTTTTTTTTTTTTTTTTTAAATTACATGGCTATATTAGGAGATGGCAGTCCAGAATTCTTAGTACGTGGATCACTAAAAATATTGCAATACGGTAGTATAAGCCATGAGTCCAAAAAAAGTTTACACCAGTGAAAAATAGAGGTTCTATCTGGCTCATCTCCAGGTATACCATCCGAGGAGAGCACACACAGAGGCAGATCGACAAAAGTCACAACCCACTGGGGTTCAGGACCCTGAGCACAATTTTCAATATTAAGATCTGTAGATTATCAAGACATTTCTAAAGCACCCTAATATTTCACAGCATAAGTAGTTACACTGCTACAAACTGATAACGTTGTCATTGTCAGGGCTGCTGAAATGGTAGAAGTCTTGTGATAAACCACTGTTTTTTTATGGAACAGATTAGAGATTTAGTGGCCTCTGGTCCATTCTGCACTGAATTTAATTTTGTGAGAGGCATTAACACAACATTTATTTAAATGAAAAGCAAGTTTGCAGAAAAAAAAGTCTACCACCTAAAAAAGCAGGTATGTTTTATATAATTGGGACTGTATTTGTCTGAACTTAAAGCAGAAGAGAGTGGGCAAACCAAATTATACTAGGTTCCACAAAAAAAGCATGCTGTTTTCTATCATAACATTTGTGACTTCACACAAAGAAATTTATTTGAGGCTTTTTCAACACAGTATATGGTTATGTGTGCTGACAGAAATGCAGAGAAATATTTTACAAAGGGTACTGAATAGAAATGACTAATTAGACACAAAAAGCACAGGCAGGACTATAGCTGCCCACAGGGAAGAGAGATTTCTCTAACCAGGCCTCTAATGAAATGAAAGATTAAATGCAAAAGAAAAAAAAATCAATTTCATATATCCTCTATTCATAGAGGTATTTCTCAGAAAATATATTTTAGCACTGAAGTACTTCAATGGAATAAAGGTCTGTTTGGTGCAGACCATAATATTCAGTATCTAGATGTATCTTTTGTACTAAAAGCACTCCTTAGGGTGTTCAGGGACCAACACAAAGAGCTCTGAAGATCAAATTCTGCCGTGAGACATTTATGTGAAATTCCAATATAGCAACGCCATTCAGGCGAGTGAAAAACGAAAGGCCAAGAAATGACAAGTATTTAGGAAAGACAGAGTTCTATTCCACATTCAACTTTTTTTTAAAAAAAATTACCAATAGTGGAAAAAACAGCTATTTGTATTTATTTCAACTTCCACCTCCTTTTTATTATGGTGATTCAGTCACAAGCAAGGAAGAAAGCTTGGGTAGCTGGCAGTTTCCTGATCTGGATCAACAGACATTCATACCACGTTTAGGACAAATGAGAACCTACTGAAGCCTGAGCATCTGAGACAGTCTAAAAAGATGCTAGGCTATAAAGGGGTATTAAAAACAAAATGGATCACTGTCACTCTATGTCAGGGAAGGTGGGTTTTTTTTTTTTCCAGTGTGATTCACTTTTGCTGACATTGTATACGCATCCCTTCATCATCACACTTCCAAGGCTTTTTTGCATGTTGCATTCACAACCCCACACAGACTCCAGGGTGTTCCCAATAACTGGCTGAGAACTGAGGTCAGTTACTCCTAGCCACCATCACATAGAAGCTATGATGAAAGAGTAAAGACATAGAAAAAGGAGGACTCTGCTTAGCCAGCTGTCCACTTGTGACAGTGTTCTCCACTGCCAACTTGACCTTTATCTCCCGTAACCCTGCCCAAATGGTGGTCACAATGGGTGGATCTAGTCTTGGTGGCTTCAGGGAGAGAGATAACAACACAATAGCCACAGGCTAACTTGAGCAATGCTGGTACTGTAGTCAGTATGAAAATATGACTATAGGTCAATCATCTTACGCCCATAAACAGTGAACAGGCCAAGAGCCCTTTGAGCTCTCCTGCACGGCAGCAGGTTGCACACCAGGATCTCCCCTTGAGAAGGGACACCTCTCAAGGTTACCTCTTGAGGTTCAGAGATTCCTTGCTGCAACAAATCCTCGGTAAATAATTAATAGCATGATAAACTTTGAAATCTTAGCTAAGTGATATAAAGGATTGATTGTGCATATGTAATCCTTTAGACATAAGCCATTGACCAAGTCTGAGACTAGGACTGGATCCAGCTGCACCTAGACTCGTGTCTGAGGAGGAGTTTAGAAAGCAAGGGAGTCCTTTCTGAACCTCATGACCGAACAGGATGGTCTCCCTGACAGTTCTGTCTGACCCTGTCCTCTATGCAGTAAATAACCAAGTTTGCCTGGCCATCGAATCCTGTTAAAACACTGTCACATTTACTATCAAACTTTGTTAAATCCCTGTTTCATATCAATAAATGTATCACTGCTTCTCTCTGTGAATGAAGTGCATCACTCCATCCACAACACCACTAAATCTACTTTGTCTCCTGTAGGAGAAATAAAGCACATCAATCAGGGAAAGTCCAGAAACCTTCCCCTCCTATTCCTCCTCTAAATAGCACCGCTTTATAAACTACGCAGCTGCAGCTATTCGCCTTAGCTTAGTCTTTAAAAAGCCTTATAGGCATAAACAAAAATCAGTGGGGTTTTATGTAACAGCAAGCATTTTATGACAAAAAATAGTTGAGGAAAGGCCAGACATTCAAAACAAGTATATAAAAGGGAAGTAATCAGATGAGTAAATTTGGCTTCAATTCGCACACCTCAGGAGGCACAATCACTTTCTTTTCTTAATTTCTGAAATACTGATGTTACATGCAAGGAGGCACATACAGGCTTGTGAAGATGTGAGATTTTTCTATTAGTCATTAAGGTCTTAGAAAAGTAGAATTACACAAGAATAGAAGGCAGAAGAATAGAAGACGAACAGATCATTGCCGTAACACTTATACACTCTTTGTACACCTCAGCGCTTACTGCAAAACATGGGCTCCTGACATTTCGTGTCCATTTCTGGGATGCTGATGAGAACAGATTAGCTAGGAGTATCTCATTTTGATTTCCACTCTGTTCCTGAGAATATACACAAAAAGGAAAATAATACAGTTACACCTCTTGAGCACAAGGAGAACTGAAAATTGCCATAATGGATTTAACTGGAAGAATTGCTTTTCTACATTCTGTCACCACGACTGATACATGCAAGTTGTCTCAGTGAAAGAAAGCACTGGAACAGAAGAACTTGTCTACTCAAAGTTTCCTTCAAAGAAGTTGGTTAATGCCCTGAGGGTTGCAGATTTTTCTCTTCTCACTTGTTTCATTATTTGTTGCAACAACTGTGTTGATAGGAGTAACATAAATTCCATACTAACACTGAATCCTGCTAAATCCAAATCTAAGAGAGAGATCCAGAAGCTCCCTACTGTGACTAAACAGCACCATAACCTCTTCTAGCCATGACATGAAGATTCTGTGACCATAGCGAAGCAAGACCAAAATTGTATCTTGGACCTATATACATAAAAAAGCAACAATGACTAGAAATACAGACCCAAGGGTTTCATCAGCTCCTACATGATGTGTGTGCACAGGAAATGTCTAGCTTCCTTTAAATTCTTTCAGCCACATCCAATAAAGGAAGAAAATTAGGTATTTACAGATACCACTGCTCATATATCAAGGGTTTCTTTCTGGAAACGAGGCTGGATGGTTCCCCATCACATGTCATCTTTAATAGACCAATCCCAAAAGCAGGGTTAACAAAATAGGAGCACTTTATACCTCTATTAGATGGCACGTTTTTGGGTGGGTTAGGTGGTTTGGTTTGGTTTTTAATATCTGTATGTTCATTAACACCAGATTACTAGGAACTCAGACAAAGCAGGGGCTCACTGTGGTACTGACAAAATCGTACATTCAGGGTTAACAATTCAACACAGAAATCATTCCTGGCTCCTTCACAGATTTCAGCAGCCAAAGCAGATTAGATTAGTTCTGCTCTGCCAACAGGAGTAATTATCACTATATGCAGTAAAAAATAGCTGTAAGGATTTCTAAGTGAATGAAGTACGGACCCACTGATGAAGTCTTAATCCAACACCTATTAATGTCTTTTCCTAAGCCAGCAAGAGGGAAAAGAGCAATATCAGAGTCAAGAACGGAATTTCTATTGTTCCTACCCATGCCACTCTTCTTGTAAAGATCTTTAAATCCAGTCTTACTGACAGTAGGCAATGCAAAAGGGCCATAAGGAATTTAAAGACCAAGTCAATGCGAGAGGATGAGTGTTCCTGTTTTCAGTAAGCAAACAAAAGCTACAAGGCTGTCTCCAGAGATTATTTTTTTTTTTAAGTGTCACACCACCACAGTATTCATTTTCTCACTCTTAGATAAAACATATTAACTTGCAAATTACATTTTAAAAAGAAAGTAACGCACACAGGAAGAACATGTCACTCACAGCAAAGGAATCCAGTTTTAGGTTCTCAATTTGGCCTCTTGTTCTGCAAGCCATTTCCATCATTCAGATGATCGATATTTTTAAAGCTCTAAGCAGGAGCAAACAAGCCAAATATTAAATACCTCCTAAGCTTTGCTCTCCAAAAGAGTACAAAGCAGATACACTATAAAGATGGAGGAGACAGCACAATGAGTTCTGGAAGAGGCAGGCTCATTATCGGCATCTCAGCAGCTTACAGCCTATATACCTTAACTCATTGTCTAGTCGCTTAAGAACAATTTTTGGGTAAGAAAACATGGAAGACTGGTACCATTACATAACTGTGAAGAATTTCGCTAAGAAATGTGCGATGCAAAGAACAACAACATACACTCAGAGAACTAAGGAACAGCTAGGGAGATCTGTAGTGTTATTAGCTTACTAGATGTGGGCATTCTTTGAAGGCCAACACAACACATAGGATGCTGTATGAACTATAAAACATATTAAATTCCTTTGAACCACTGCTAACACAGTATGAATATTAATAGCATGTTCTTTATTTGCTCAGTTAATGTAGTAATTAAATATTCATGGAAAAGCTCTTCTTAAAATTCTTAACTGACTACTATTCAATTGTGTCTATTGCATTTTGGCTTGAGTATGAAGTTTTGTTTATGTACATTTGCTTTTCTCCAGGCTTCAAAGAAAGAAAATGTAAATTGAAACTTGAAAAAAAGCTGAGGAATCACAAAGGATGCTCAGCTTTTATTAGTACTGATACGGAGTGAATAGAGGGCAGGGAAAACAAACAGCTCGGGACTTGTCATGCATTCCTGACTCTCTCCTTGGCTATTCTGGCACTACAGCATTGATTAAGCAATTGAGGGCAAAGAAGCATCTCGCTGCCCTTTAAATCAAGTACTCCTACAAGCCATGAAACTGGAAACTGGTCACTGAAACCCATTCAGCAAACACCTTTCATGTCGTGCATCAGAAACAGGAATCACTAGGCTGCCTCAAGAAGCAAGAAACCTCTTCTCCTTTACCTGTTTTGCAAGATGACAAATAAAAGAGAGCTTCGGGAAAGCACACAGTCACTAAATAGATGGGAATTTTTAGACCGCAGAGCCCCAGCTACAGGAATTCCAAGTGTAATTGTCAAGAGGCATGGGTGGGAGCTCAGGGCAAAGGGCAATTTTTTGAGCATCCCTTTGTTCCCCACGAGCAAGACTTAACTATTCTACTCTGTAGTATCTTGTCAAAAAGAACAATTGGAACACAGTATTAAGTATGCAAAGCACACAGAGATTAGCTAAGGGGTTCCTGTGCTTAGTTACCTTTTCAAATTACTAGCCCTATCTGTCTTACATTCCGAAGTTGCATCCCTAAAATGTCTTTCAAGAAGGTTCTCAGTGTCTTACAAATAAATGCAAAAAGAAGGAAGACAAAGGGAACACGGAAAACAGTCCTGAGAAGAACAAGAATCGGAGGAAGACAGCAGCAAGGAAATGAAGAGAGGACCACAGGAAAAGGAACAGGAAAGGGACAGACACACAGTGAAACAGAAGTTTAAAAAGAAAAACAAAATAGACCAACAGAGGGAAAGATACAATGGGAAAGACCACTGAAACAAAAAGGGACCTGACTCGCTAATGATTAAATTGTGGGAAAATATGAAATAAAAGCCAAACACAATAAAATTATGCATTAAAATGCTTTAGGCAAAACTGTTTATGAAACTGCCATTTAAAGTTAGACAGAAGTCACTGTGCTGTAAATTGTATTTACAATTGTGATATAGAAAACTGCTTCTGTAAGAGGCAGAACTGTAAGGGATGCTAATTTTCTACTCAGATGTATTGTCATTGGTCCTAACAGGGTTTCTAATCACTCACATTTCAACTTAGTTGATGAAATATTGCGTGAAACTTATAGACACAGAAACCTCAAAACCTACACCTATATAATATATTTAAACTTATTGGGGGGGAACCCTAAAGACTACAGCCTAGCTGATACATTTAGACAGCAACATGAACAGAAAACCTCAAACAAATTAGCACTCAATGTTTTCATAATCAGAGAAAAAAAAAAAAAAAACAAAAATCATATCCACACTCAAACCACGAAAAACCTTACAGCTACAGTATGAAATACAGACCTTCACACTGGTGCTAACAAGATCACCCAACGCAGTTGTTTCATGTTTGGCACACTAAGATGCTGCTTCCATTGTATCTCAGTATCTTTTATTCATCACTGTGCTTGGTTTTTACAAGTCTCTAGTGTTAATGTAATAACCTGAAAAGACATCTTACTTTGCCTGTACCTGTGCAACGGGAATTATTTTTGGAGTGTAAGGAGCCCTATGAAGGTATGGCAAAAGATTATCATATAAGCTAAAGGCACAGAATTCACCTGAAGGATCCATGCTTGACTTCAGTTCCATTACAGAAACATAATCTCTTTCACTATTTCTACCCCACCCCCCCCAAAAAAAAAAGCACCATTGAATTCATCACCTGATCTCCTTTGTGAATAAATTGTGGCCCTAGCACCCTGGACACAGGCCCTACGAGGCCAGACCTGGACCTCCACTATGTAATTCCTTTACAAAGACCTACAGTGTGGATTTTTGAAGATTTTTTTTGTTTTTAAGTTAGCATGTACTGGCTTGTTCTCTTCTAAGCACTTGAAGTCTCAAAAGCTGTCACCACTGAATCCTGCATGAAAAGTCAACACAACAGAGAGGGGGGGGAAAAAACATCTTAACAGGGTTAGCCAGTGTCTGTTAAAGGTGAACCTAACCCAAATAACTCCTATGGTCTTCTGTTTCTTACCAGCAGATCACATAGATCATGTCCTAGCTCTATGATTTCCATCATGAAGGAACAATATTCTTATTAACATTCACTAGTGTTAACTTACACAATTAATTAAATACTTTAAACGTTTTCTTGAATTGCATATGAGTAGTCTTTTCCAAGCTCTTATGATCAGGGAATAACAAGTTCCTAGCAAGACCTTAAGGATATAAGTACAGCGCTCTACAAATTGCCAAATATGAATACGGCTGTCCTCTAGTTACCTATTTAAAAAATCCACTGTTCTATTTTTGCTGGTGTGTCACTTCAGGTTTGCAGTTTATTAGACCATGCTTTCTGTGGCAAGGACAGGGGTTTCTGATATATTCAGAGAACACTTCTCAAGGATTCCAAGTCAAGTAAGTAGAACAGCTAAATCCAGAAGCCCAAACCACAAACAAGTGGGAATAGCCATGAATGAAAAACAAACTCCAACAATAAATTTGCAGGATTGGAAGAGAAAACTCAGTGGTCAGAGAGCATGCTGACTACATTTTTAGACCTTGTGATACTCTCTGGAGCTTCAAAATACTGACCTGGCACTAAATGTCATCTTTCATGTACTGCATGCCATACGGTTTGGATCTCAAAAGCTAAGGAAGGAAGTTGAACTCTTAACTGCTCAAACTTATCATACGCTTGCATGGAGCTCCATCTTACTTATCAGGCTGAGAAAGTTTAGATGCTTCTGCAATCTTTATTACCACATATATTGCATCTGAGCACTTCCCAGTAAAAATAATAATCTATACAGCAAATTCAGGGTTTGCTTTACTGGTCCCAGATTCTCACGCAATTTTAAGTAGAGCAATGGGTACCAGATACATTATTTTTTTTCTGTTCAGTAGTAAAATAAAAGGACCCAGGCTAGAGTGTGGCAGAAAGTTCGCCTTCATTCACTGAGCGAGCACCAGGTGTTCCACCTGCGTTTCTCCCTCAGTGAAGCCAAGGCTCAGACCAAGTGCTGAGCCCTTCTAACAGCCAAATAATCAAACCATGGCAGAAAGGAAAACAGCTCAACCCTCTTAACTATTTAACAAGGGGGTTTTGTCTCACTCTGTACAAGGGGCTTTCTGCCCCATTGCCTCCTATTAAAGAAAATGAAGAGGATGGCCCTAAAATCTGTATTACTCTCCATCATGACAACGAGGGAAAAAAGTCATACAAGTTTATAATACAAATAATTTAACTATATAAACTATAGTAAACAAATAGAAAAAGCAGCAGCTACCCTCACATGCCATTTCACTGTTAATGGAAAAATAATTTCTTATCTGAAGGGCTTTTTTAATATATGTATTCAGGTGATTTTACCTCTGAAATTTCTTAAACTATAAGCTTTCAGCACATATGTAAAGATTAAAGCAAGGGAAATTCTAAGTATGATTAAAAATAGGCAATAATGATTGCACTACATTATAAATAGTTATTATCGTTTAAGTAATCTAATTACATTACTTACATCTAATTACTTTACTTCCATAAAAATTTATTTATAATCCAAATATAAACCTGCAGAAGAGCCACTCCTCTTCCCCACACATCAAAAACTGGGGCAGGGACACAGAGCCTCCACCTTTTTCAGTCCTTAGGCCACGGCACTGAAGCGGTGGGAGGCAGGACACCATCAGCACGCGGACCACCACAGCCTGCGGTGCTCCACCAGCTCTCCCAGCAGCTTCCCAGAGGCACTGCTGGACTAGGGAGGGCCTGGAGGGCAACGGCCAGGGACAGCAGGCACCCACCAGGAGGGAGGGAGGAGGGAGGCCTCCGCCATGGCTGCTCACCTCCGCCTGCCGCTGGAGGCCTTCGGCCACACGCCACCCTTCCCACAGCCACCCACCCACCCTGCCAAACCTCTCCGATGACTTCCTGGCGAGCCCGTCAGGACCCACACCACACAGACAGGCTGAACACTCGCCAGCATAAAGATAAAAGACCATACTAGATGCAAAATCCTCCAGTGCCCTGCCAGCCCTCACGCTTCAGAAGTTCATGAAACAACTTCTAAAGCAGCTGATAAGATCGGCCGGGACAAGACAAGCCATCCCAAACACCCACAAACCATAACCTTCCCAAATACCTGGTTCAGTGAGGGGAACCACAGGGCTGTTTGTTCCCCCTCATCATGAGAGGCCTCAGCCCGGACACTTAGGGAAGTTCAGGAGACCTTGCTGCCAGGGTCACCTACACCTTAGGAGACTTTGCTGATCACACCAGAACGGGAAGCCTAAGGCGATACAACTCCACAAACATTTACTGTTTCCAGACAACACAGACCAGGTAAGGCTGTATTAAAAGCAGATGGATACTATACTACAATTCATTTTGTCAACGAGATATAAATATACAGCTCTGCACAGACCGCATTTTTAACCAGCACACGCCTCGCCTCTGACAACATGTTCTCAAACAGATGGTGTCACCTCAGGACCTGCAGGATCCACACTATGTATAGAAATGTAGACATTTCAAGTAAAATACATATATTTATTTTCGCCTATAGTGAGAAGAAGTGTTTAATACCATTTATTCTATAAATAATTACAACGTTCTAAAACTCTAATGCTTTACACTACAGCAAGTGTACTAATCTTATACACTACAGCAAGTCTTTCAGAGGAAGGATGTATTTGGATGATTTCTAAGACCAATTTTTATTTGGTCCCATCATTGGTCCAATACTACTGCATTTGGTCCAATGCAGTAGTACTGCATTACCTCAAATGAGAGTTAAAACACTTCCAGTGTTAATGACAGCTTTTTGGAAATACTTAAAAGCTACTAAATAGACCACACAAAATTTGAAGCTTTTTTTTTTTTTTTTAAAAAAAAAAATCTAGTAGAGCACACTTTCTAGGTCAGGTTGTTGAAGAAGTATCCCCTCTTGCTTGCTTTGAACATGCTGCCTACCACTTCCATTGGATACCCCTCTGTTTCCGTACTGGAAAGGACAGCAAATAGTTTTCTCTTTCCTCAGGCCTCTCATATTCTCCCCATGTGTTGCCTCTTTTCAAAGCTTAAAAATTCTCCTTTTTCTATTGAGCTGTTCCTTACTGTTTCATAGCTTTGAAAACCTCTACTGCCCTTCTCTGCACCTTTCTCATTTTATTACATCCTTTTTAAAACAGGAGACCACAACTACATAATACAGGAGCACTGCGCCTTATGCAGTAGACTGCAATGGCATAATGAGCCATAATTGCATAATGAATGTTTTAGGCAGAAAACAAGCCTCTGCAAATGCACTTCACAAAAACCCTTGGGTGCTACATCCTCCACAGATGTCTACCAGAACAGATTACTGTTCTGAAGAATCTGATCCAGATGATGATGAGATACTGAAGTAGATGAAACAGTGGTTTGATCCATGATTGCAGTTCCTGAGATAAACAGCACACAAAAACATCAATAGTTCTCAACTTGCAAAAATTCTCTGAGGGAAAAGTCAGTTAAAATACAGCTCTAAGAAAGTAGAGACTAACGTGTTTGTACCCACAACTGTTTTCCACACAGAGTCACTCTGAAATCCAGCCACTGCTAGGCAAATTGCACTCCCATTTCTTCAGTGACATGTAACCTTCCTAATTAAGGAATTTGAAATGAAATATTGATATAATGCAAGAATCGCTAAGTTTTAGAACAAATTCTACCATCAGCAACATTAATTTGCAACATCAACTTAAAATCAGGTAACTGCCTATGAAGCTTCAGTAGGTTTCCTTCCTTAAGAAGGCTGACAAACAATGAAAGGTAAACCTGACAAAATGTTTCAGCTGTACATCATCATAGGTCCTTGCTCTCTAAAAGGCTGCATTCGCTCACCCCAGCTGTCTGCCAAAATGAAACACATCATTAAAGGCAGCCCAAATTGGTGTGCGAGATGCGTCAAAATCACATAAACACCTACTTCCACTAGTATGAATTAACAGCTGTGATCATCTCAGTAGAGGCAAATAAGTGAATGTTCATGGAAATTCAACTGTCACCTCTATATGTGGCCCATCTGATGTCACCGCTGAGTCATATTGATGCCTTGCCACATAGTAACATTTCAAGTACACCGATGAATGGTCCAAAACTTTATTTCAAAGGATGCCAATTTGACATCTCACAAAACAAAGCATAACCATGAGCATGGTCTCATGAGAAGGAAGGATATTTATGAAAAGAAAAAAAATTGACAATTAAAATCCTAGAGCATAATTCAGCATTTGTTACATAGCCTAAAACAATCAAACGGTGAATAAATCGAATACTATGAAAGCTCTGCAGGGGGGTATAATTTAGTATTATCTGGACTCTCAGTCTGCTGAGCAATTTGCTACAGTACAATCAGGGTTTTAAATGGAGTACATGGGCGCCAGTGAGAAGTCTGCATTACTGAACCATACTACGTGCTGAGTCTTAAGATACTAATATCACATTTTTCTACAATTCAATTAAGAAAATTATTCTTAAGTTACTGTAATATAGATGGCTGTTTCAAACAGCTCATTATCACCATCATGAAGGCAGGTTCAGTAAAGAACCCAACATAATTGTTAAAAAATCTGGTCCTCAGTCTTCAGCAGGTAAAGTCCATGGGAGATCACAGAAGATCACACATGAAAGCTGCCTTTTCAACAAGAGAGCAGCACAGACTCCAAGACACAGAGCAAGCTTAATGCCTCCACACAGCCTCCATTGTGCCATCTCAGATAATTGAATCCTTCAGCAGTGCAAAAGGCAACTGGCATATTGGCAAAAAGCTTTATTGTTATTGTATATTGGCAGTTCCTGCAATATAGATTACAAAATCAAGGGGTGCTGATGAAGCACAGGAGAGCGGCAGGGGGGCAAAACAAGATGTCATGCATGAGAATGCTTCACTTAACCACCTTGGGGACTCTACTACCAATGCCTTGTCATACACAATTACCTTGCCACCAGATATTTTCACTCTATTGCTACACTTTATTGCTTGGGAAAAGAACTACAGCATATTCTACCAAAATAATAATTCCGATTATAGAAGTACAATATGCTTTGAGTTCTGCCACATTATTCCAAGTGCCCATAGATGATGAACTGGGTTAAGGGTCACTTCAATGTAGTTTAAAGAACTCATCCCAGTCTTTAAGCTACTGACTTCCAGCTGAACAACTTCAGAACACTGCACATATATTGGTGACCTCATGAAAAGCAAGTTTCCTGAACCATTGTTAAAAATGCTCATAAAAGGTATTCCCCATTCCAGAAATAAGGGCTGCATAAATGTTTCCCATCAGTTTCATGCTTATGTTTTCATCTTTCTTAAATTCACAAATCATATACACATCCATGCCAGAAATATTCTACCACAGAGGTGACCTGAGAACCACTAACACAGGAAGTCCTTACACAGTGCTCTGCTGGTCTTCTGAACTTAGTGAAGAGGGCTGGATCCTACCCATTCTATTCATAAAATTAATCCTATTAAAATCATAAGGTGCTCATACACATAGAACAAATTAACGAAATATTTACTATTTTAGCAACAGTGTATGCTAGCAGACCATAGAATTTAACTTGGCTTTATAAATACATCCCTATCATCTTAAATTTAATATCATCAACAGAAGTTAAAAAAGGCACATCGATATTGTAGCAGTATACTGGCTATTTGCACAAATCTACGTAAAAATCAAGTCACTTTTGTCATGGCTAAAAAAATTTCTGCATGACCAGTAACCTATGACTGGTTTGGGCACTGATGCATACATAAAGGAAAATATAGCAATATAACGTAAGGACAGTGAAAGCATCTGCCTGCCTGCAAGCCACAGGCAAATATTTTTTTAAACCTATTATACAAAAGAACATATAAAAAAGCAATACAAACAGCTGCTATAACATACTTTCAGACCTCTGAACAGGCATCAGCTTACTAAATCGCCTAACAGAACATCACTTCAGCACAAATGATTCCTTACATGTTTTTTTTTAAACAACATATTGAATGCAAACATTGGAGCCAAGCTGTAAGAATGTTTAGGAAGCCTAGATTTTGTGTAGGAAGCCTAGTTTTAACATCTGATTTTGTTTAGTGTTATTTTGTTCTACAGACTATTCAGCTAAATACAATGAAATTTAAGCAAAATAGAGTATCATCCTGGACCAGTTACTGTCTTCTAAAAGGCATAATAGCTTGGTGAGACAACAAAGCACGTGAAAATTAGAAAGAACAAGTAAAATCAATACATATGCAATTTGAAACTGGGAATTTATAATGACAACAGATCTTGCTCTGCCTCTCTATGGAGATGGTTCTCAGCACAGAAGTAATAAGAGTGATTTTTAGACAAGTGGACACAGTAATACCACAAGGCTGATTCTTGCCTTTAAGTCAGATAAGCAGAATAGCAGCATGGAGTCCCTGTAGCAAGAGACAAACTTGTTCAATTTGTTGAAAGAAGATAATATAGTGTGAACAACTAGGCAGAAAAATTATTCAGCAACATCGTTTTGGTTGGATCAGAGTAAGTGAGGTTATGTGAAACAAGGGCAGGAGAGTAAACAGGCAAAACAATTAGAATAGACCCTTGCATCTAGCTTTGTGGCTGTATTATTCAGGAAATGTTTGTATTAAGATCCTGCTTGCTTTTTTCAGAAACTAGCATTTCTCTGTTTGTGACAATAATATGCTACTGCTCAATATGTGTTTTTAAAAAAGACGACTAGTAGTCTGTATAAAGTAGGGATCTGAAGTGTACAACCTAAATATTTAACTCTTGCACTGCTCATTCATTTCTAAATGAAACCATGAGTGCAGCTACGTGGGTATTTTCTATACCAAGGACTGGAAACTCACAAGTTTGTGACTCATTGTTCCCTGGCGGAGAACGGCTGTGCCACACACAACTGACAGAACTGACTGGTCCTCTGAACATGACTCACAGGTCTACCAAAATCTGTGTCGAGATCCGCTACTAGCCAAAGGCCACCACGTCGGGCGGCAAGCATCTCCATACGTATTCTTGGCAAATTCCCCCACAGCCACTCTGCTCAAGCCTTCCCACCTGCTTCAGAAGCCTCCTCAGGGCAGAAAGGGGCAGCAGTCCAATTTGTGGAGACGCAAGTTATCCAAACATCTGCTAAAGCCTGTTAAATGTATACACTGCCAGCAATAAGCAATGCAAACTCAAGTTCACAAAAGTCTGCTCTCTATAATTCACAGAGAAAATTACTCTAAGGATGGGAGGGGAGACTAGTAAATTCCACCTTCTATATTATTTTTTACTATGTCCACCCTATCCACTTATGATAGCAGCACCACAGTTAAGAGATGCAACTTCTCTACATGGAATTTATTTTTAAAGTAAAAACATCAATTGGATATCAGGGTAATATTTATCAGTCTATGTAAGCAAAAAAAATATAAATGTAACAATAGTGATTTATAAAAATGAAGTAAAATCATCTAGATCTACCCAGCAGAAAAGAGTTTCAACCTAACAATTTTTAAAACCTTTGAGACACATTCAACGTGCATATTTTTGGGGGAGGTCAATAAGCATGATTGCGACTGAAAAGAACAGATTTGAAGTCAATCCTGTAATGTCATCAGAGAGCTAGAGTAGAAAATAAGTCTAGATCCTCTGGTTCAAATGAAATTCCCTTTTTAACATCAGTATGCCTTGCCACTGGAGGGTATTTGTGGGTTTGTTTGTTTGTTTGTTTTGTTGGGGTTGGGGTTTTTTTTGACAGCTGCAGAGAACTAGTGAAAAATAAGTTGTCCTACCTCCACTTTTGTCAAAGCAAGTCAAGTTACTGCCCAGTCTGTCTGCTAAATGTGGTAATTTCTTGAATGCCATAGAGGACGTTGAAGAACATGCATAGAAAATCCAAGGACCTCCTAACACAACAACAAGGAAATCACTTCTCCTTTTTGTCAGCCACTACTGTTTTGAAAACCAAGTTGATGATTTTAAAAAAATCATACCCATTTCAAAGCCAGATGTTAAAAAAAAAAGGAACAGCTGGCATTCAGTTATTTGTTCCTTCTAATTCTTGGAAGACTTCTACCTCCAAAGGTTTTAATCATCCTACGGCAACCAAAAATGTGTTATAATTAATACCAAGGGAGTAGACATAACCAAAATAGTTTTTCTAATGTTGACAGAAAAACCCACAAAATATTCGGTCATCATGCATCCTTCCAGTGAATCTGTAGCCACTAAAGATCTCTAGCTCACTTTCCCCTTGGGATATTAACAAAACTTTCAATCAATAGTATTTAAAAAAAAAAAATCTCTGGCACAGACTAGGGTACAGCATTACTTCCCGAAATTCAGAAATACCTTCACAATGTCATAGTCCACATGTAACATGTTTGTTTACAGGGAAAGGGAGGGAATCATACTGGAAATGAGAAAACTCCACAGAATCAAGCATCAGGAATTCAGTGAAACAGGCCAGAGGTATAGGTGATATAGGAGGGGCAGCATCCCCATAAGGGAAGAAAAACAGCACAGTCACTCCTGTCCTGCACAGACATAGACTTATAAGACTAAGCACATCGATAAGTGACTACAGAGACATGATTATGGTTGGAACAGAATATGACTAAATTAGAGTACAACGAATTTTTAAAGGAATTTCCCTAGTTAAAAACCACTCAACCACTCTCACAGCTACAAAAAGTGAATAAAGTTGACGGAAACATAAAAGAGTAGGCCAGACTTCACAATGGAAAAGTTTGATGATGGAAAGCATCGATGCAACTGGAAAACCAAGTAAAAGCCACCTCCATCCCAGCAGCATATTTCAGTTGTGAAGGGGCATGTAAGGAAAAGGATTCTGAAGTTATGAAGGATCCAATACTCAAGTAAAAGAATCACTGACCTGGATTAAGTTCTCATCATTATCTCATCATGAAACAAATAGTTCAAGCTGCTCTTGTACTTCAAATGATATGAAACCATAAAATCAGCCAGCATAGTAGGATGAATGTCACAATAATTACTCTTCAAATACATGTTCTCCGTTAAACTAGGAACTCCATGACAAAATTTTAATTTAGTCCCATGAGAACCTTTAAGAAAAGAACTCACAAGTGGTAATATTGAACTGCTTCACCCTCACAAGGGGAGAAATAATGTGAACAAATCAAGACGAGGTGCTTGTTTACAGGGCAGTTACTGACCATTTATGCCTTGACCCTAGTGAGCTTTCAATTACAGCACGTCCACAGACTTCAGTGGAGTAACCAGCTGGGCATCGCCGCCTCCTCTGCCTGTGACACCTATGAATTATACCAGGCCTATAAAGACTGTGTCTGTCCACAGAAAGCAAACAAGTAAAACTCTGGAAACCTGAAGAAATAAATTGTAGTCTGAATAAAATACAAAAGACTTTCTAAGTAATCTCTGTCAAAGTTATTCTTAAATTTCCATCTAACCTAATTTATAGTTGCCATTAGCTCTCAAGGTAATCCCTCAGGGACACTGTCATGTTGCAAATGCTTTTATCTCACAAGACAGATACTTAGTTGTAGTGGTTGTTTCACCTTGAGTATAAATAGTCCTCTCACCTCCAACCTGGGAAGCAGAAATAAAATTATCATGTCTATCAGCCCATGAAAAGCAAATGGATTTCACTGGACAAAGAGAGAAAGAAGCCATGTAGATTGATGCCCAACACAAGGGAGCCACAGGATAAGCATGCTGGCTAGCAGGGCTGGCTATTTCTGCCTTGCAAACAACATAAATAATCAATCTGAAAAGTGATTAAAAATAACTACCATTCCCATCTTCACCTGCTCCCTCAGGACACAACCCCAGAAAAGGATTCCTCAAGCACTGCCACGGTGGCACAAACCTCCAGAGGTTGGTGGGAAGGGAAGGAATCAAGTGATGCTGCCTTTGAAAAGAACAAGTTTCCAGCATCAGTGGCTGATTCACCCTGCAAACCCCCAGCACTATCTTTCATCCTCATGGCTCCCCACTACAGTGGTGTGCCCCAGCACCTGTAGCAAGCAGCAAAACAATTTTGGGGGCATGTTCACATATGTTGGAAACCTCTGACTGCAGCAGGAAGGAGGCAGAATTTTTTAAAATAATGGGTAGAAGCAAAGCAATCACCATTTATGAAAAGTAGTCACTGAAAAGGCAGCTTAAAACAGCCCACCATGCGATTGCCATTCAAGTGCTGTCTGGTCCCTTGAAATCCCTGTGTTCGCTGGTCCTAAAAGCATAACTTCCACTCGAGCCTTCCTGCCCAGCACTCTCACCTACATGGGAAACAGCTTCCAGATGAGACGCACTCTCATCCATGTAGGAAACAGATTTCAGAGGATCTGCAGAGGGATGAGGCCAACAGGAACACTGAAGACAACAGGGCAGGGAAAACAGCTGAAAGGAAGAAAGAGCATCAGGAAAGAAGTGAAAGAGGAAACAGATGCACTGGAGGGTGAAGAAAATACCAGGGGGAGGGGGAAAGCAAATGGAGAAGGTGAAAGTAATATAGTCCAGATTGAGAGGAGACAGCATGAGCACAGAACTAGTTGCAGAACTGAGATAAGTCAAAATAAGGGAGAAGTAGAGACAAGAAGAAAAGAAAAAAAAAAAATAATAAAAAAAACCAACCCAAACCTGTCAGAGCAGTACCTCTTACTAATCACAGAGCAGTCTGCATTTCTGGGAACCTGAGTCAAGGCAGAAAAATCTGAGAAACGGGGAAAATTGAAAAGATGTTGTCACTAGCAAAGCTGACAGGAAAATGAAATATCCTACAGAAATCCTAACATTTCAAAATCTGCTTTTTCAAATCAAGATGAAAGGCATTTTAAGTTCATTAAACCTTAACACTACTTTACTGAAACACCGGATTTTGAGGTCAAACTCTAATGATATTCAGCACAAAACAGGAAAAGCTAAATACTATCGCATTTCTTTTCCAAATAGTTTAAAGAACATCACCCAAGAATGGCATTCCTGCAAAACCTTTTGAGGACTAATTTTCCTGTAGAATGGCTCCACCACAAATTTTATAAACAACATTACATGAAATCACTGTTCCTCACTGGAATGAAAAAGATACATCACTCAGGAGTCATATTTCCAAACATAAACAGTTTTGCAAAAATATATATTTGGTCCTGCATGTTTAGCCACGAATTTTGAAAATTGCTTTTAAGACTTAGTGAGCCATTCCCCATTCCTGCTCTCCCATAGGTCATGGAAACATCAATGAGTTCTGAGCCTGAAAGTCCAAGTCTTTAATTAATATGATAACCACCATCAGTAGACCTAGGCAGAGAAACCCCACCTAAACACCAGTTCTGCCCCAAAGGAGAACATTTCAGCCTTTGTTCACTGCTAATCAGAGGCCACATGAATTCACGGCCACTGTTATAATACTAATGGAAGAAGGATCTACTCCTCAGGCCTATTCCTAGCAAGGTGGAAATACACTCCCTCTTGTTTCAGGAGTTTTTTGATTAGCAGTTGTTTTCTTATGTTTCTCCCTTTGACCATGGCAAACAACTTATAATTTCTTCAAAAGAAAAAAAAAACATACTCCAGGAATACTATGTCATTGTAACTGGGAATCCCACACACAAGTGCAAGAGAATTTTTTTAATTTCATAATAGGTATTTTTAACACTAGAGAATAATTCACATTTCATTATTGCTCGAGCTTTTTGCTCTTGAAATAACGTGATGCGCTATGGGGCTTAGAAGCTACAAAAACCTAAATTCTCAGAAAAGAGAATGCAGATAGTTTAAATTAAGCAGATTCCCCAGGGGTCCATGAATCTGAGCAATTATAGCTGGGAAGACACATAAGTTTGAAATACGCTCCAGTCTGCTGTTCAGGAGCTTCTCATGAAGAGTAGCTCCCATGTTCCCAGCATGGCTCAGCTGTTCCTACACCTGCACCCTCTCCCATCACCATGTCTGTATTCGCATGCAAATCGCATGGCTTCCAGTCCACAAAGGCTTTCATCTCAGCTAATCAATTTCCCAGGGTCTTCCTCAGGAAGGGAAATCTATAGGACACTGATACAACTATAGAGGCATTCCAATAGGATTAACGCAGTCATTTTCATAACACTTCATAAAACCTGCAACAGCACAGAGACGGTAGCTACAAGCATTTTTTAAGGCATGGTCCTTCTAACCAACAATATCGCTTAAAGGCATCACTGAGAACAACAAATGTGGAGTTGAACCTCAGCTTTTACAAAGATTGCCATCTGTTCAGCATACTTTACAGTGAAATCAGTGGCCTCAGCACAATCCACAGAGAAGATGCATCACCACATTCAGTGCTGCCAGCCACAACTGCAAACTGAATGAACACAGACCCTGAATAACTGTCTCATGAGTACTTGTAGCGATTTGCATCAAGACATAGCAGTGGGTTTGTGATGGATAAAAAGAACATCAGGACATTTCAGGGACAGGCAGTACACAAAACAAAATGGCTCAGGTGAACCCCATTTAGGACTCCCATAAAACCTCAGTACACTTACACACCAGTTGAAGACCATTTAACATATTCTCCACTTTTAAAAATGCTCTAGGAGTTCCCTAGAACCAAACAGCCCTAAAAGGACACACTCACATCCCAAACGAGCCCTCTGGGTAAGGCCCAAAAACTATTACTTCACATCAGGCATCCCAAAACCTAAGTGAGATCCACAAAAAAAAAGAGAAAAGGAAGGTGGGAAATCGAAGCTCAGCAGGATTTTTCAACAGTATTTAAAAATAGGCAATTGCCAATTCAGAGAAGTATACAACAACCTGAAATCCTGCATCACTTTGTGCACGTACATGGAGGGTAAACCACTAAGAGAAAGTGAAACTTAAATGTTTCCTCATGCAACTTGGTGCAATTTAGCAAAACTGGTACTGCTCTGAAATGCAAAACTGGAGCCACAAAATAGCATGAAGAGGTTTTCAAAATATCTGCCTAAATACAAGTTAGGTTTCTAACACTTGGCAGAAATCCCTTTTCAACCAACCAGACATCAACTGACCATGAGCCCAAAGGCAGCAGCCTGCAAGGGCACTTCAGGGAGCCTCAGTCTTTCTATTTTGAGAGTTAAAGAAGCTACAGGCAATCGCAGTAGTTTGAACATTCTCTCTGGTGTTTCTTACTTCTTACTTATTCTCCAGGAAAAAGAAATTCAAAGCTTGATCTAAATCCTACAGAGATAAGTAGAATTAATGAGTGTTTACCCTGAGGTACAGTTCACGTGGCAGTCTATCATCACCATACCTCCTCCATCCAGAGACACCTAAAATCTGACGGTTACATTAGCGCAGCGAAGGTGTGGTCCTCCGTCTGCCTTTAACCATCACTGTACTGGAATCAGACATACTTACCCATAGATCCTGAGGAATTCAGAGGGGAAAACAACATGGTCCTCATGGCCTTTTATCAGCTGATACAAGGCATCACTGCTACATGGAGTAATAGTTGGTGGGAATTTGAAGTCAACCACTGGAGCATCTAATTATAATTTAAATTTTGAAGGCCAACATGTAACCAAAACACAAGGAATTACACAGGCTATGATGATACTGTCATTACACTATTAATTTAGAGTGTGGGCAGACAAAATAATGCTTTTTATTTTTTAGCATCAAATTTCCTACAAAACAGTGAAGTGAAGCTGTTTTGACAGTCAAAATTTTGAAGGGCCAAGCTCTAATCATTCAGCTTTAGTTGACTATAAGGCTTCTTGGCTTCTTTTCACGTAGAAACCATGTGAATGTAGGAACAAGCAGTGGTACAAAGTATCCTAAGTATAGATTATACAGTACATACCCTTATATAACTGAGAAACAAATAGGTAAATTTGATGGTATCAAGGATTAAAGAGCATATCTAAGGATTTTGGAAATACAAATCATCTTGTCCTGCTAAGCTTTACCAGTTAAAAATATGCTTTAAAAAATGCTTTATGTTTTGGGGTGGTTTTTTTTTTCCAGAAAACATTTGATTATAGCAACAACATCAAATACACATTTTGTTTTCTTCTGCAAGGCAATAATACCATATTCTCTACATCATTTAAAATAACTTTCAAGTGATTTTTCGAGGGATAAAACTAGTGAAAAATAGGTCATGACAGATTAACTGAATCCCTACAAACCAATTATAAAATAAAATTCCGATTGAAAGTAAAGGCAATTTACAGGCCCCAAATATTTTGGATTGTAATACAAGACAGCTGAACTTAACTTTCCCAGTTTTATTAGTTCATATCTGTAGGTCCACAAGAGTGTTTTAAATAGTACATGAGTGGCTTTATATAAATTGCTACGATACCACTATATTACACAATTTGTGACTAAGGTGTCATGTTCTGAATGTACAAAGAATCAAATATCCTATTAATAGCCCTTCAGTGTTTCATGTTACCAAGACATTCACTACTGTCATTTAATATAGGATGAAAAAAAAGGGTCATTGATATTTTTCTAAAAGATATGTTCTCATTTGACAATGTGTTGAACTGGAACCAATAGCATTCCCTCAGCTTTGAGGGAACATCTTTCTCCTGAATATAAAAATGCAAAACCTTACTATAAAGATGTCAGTTCAGATTGCATTCTACTTATCACAAGTCTTAGCAAACAGCTGGTATTTCACAATGCCTGAAGTCTTAAACTTGGCTTGCCAAAGCAAAATAAGAGGAAAGAAAAGGTAGCTCCAGATGATGCTGACTAAACTGGAAAGTGCAGGGAAAAAAATTAATAGCCGATTTGACAAAGTACACATCAATTTGTACTTCTCTGTGAAAGAGAATTTATGAAATACCGAAATAATACAGTGTAAGGTAGTATGAAACATTGCTATAGAGTATTTGGAATAATATGGAAGTACCACAACACTGCTTTGGAGCAATAGAAAGGAGAATAAAAATCAAAGGTTTTTGATGGGGCTTTTGTTTGGTTTGTTTTTTAAAGAACTACAGATACAATTTTAGTATTGGGGGCAATGAGTTCAAAAACTGACACCTCTATATCAAGCAAAACTTAAAGAAGATGAAACTGTCAGTGACGTAACAAAACAATACATCTTCGTCTGTACTCAGAGATACCCAGGCAACGCAGGGCATGAGCCAGGACTTCCCTGCCTGCGACGGACAGGGATACACTCAGGTCTGGATGTGAGCTCCCCTCTCCCTTGGCACACAGCAGGCGTACAGAAGGGAGCACACTCCAGCAGGTTTCCTTTGCAGCCACAGGCACTTGTCCCATTCCCATCTGGGTCAGCTGCTGTTCAGGGAGCCAGCATCACTTCAGCAGGAAAAGGTCTCTTTCCCTGCCTGCCTCTATTTTACGAATACCAAACTGTGTTCTGAAAGTCCTTCCCTGCTCATGCCTCTCACCATCCTGCTAGCTGCTGCTCCCATTTAACCCTCCTCCCCAATACCCACGCCAGTCAAGTCCAGGCTCAGCTATGCTAGGGCCAGGAGCTGCCAGGTCCCCACTACCACCACACTCCCTGCAGGTTCTCCCCCTCGCCCCTTGCCCATCAGCAGCTGCCTTACCTCGCAGCCCTTCCCCTCCTCACCCTCTGTATTTCCTTCTTTACACCTACAATTTAATCAACTCTTTTGACCTTCAAATGAGAGGAGGAAAAGGACGTGCGCGAGAAATCCAAGATCATCTATCTCACCAATGCACAAATTGTACCAAGGTATTGTACTAACCCATCCTGACGTGCAGTGCTGCAGGCTGGTAAATAACCTCCTGGACCTTACAGTCCTAAGGCAGTAAGTTATAACGAAGACCGGCACGCCACCATTAAATGATAAT
This sequence comes from Anarhynchus alexandrinus, assembly GCA_008711295.1. Taxonomy (NCBI): domain Eukaryota; kingdom Metazoa; phylum Chordata; class Aves; order Charadriiformes; family Charadriidae; genus Anarhynchus; species Anarhynchus alexandrinus. The sequence goes on from VUYV01000002.1 coordinate 11,063,485, forward strand.
GCCATTATTATTAAAGAATAACACAGCGTATCCAAGACTGCTTTTCTGAATTTATCTTGGGATAAATGTTAAACAATTTTTCCTGTCCTCTCTCAAAATCCTTAAGTGTCTTGCTTGCTGACACCCCCGTCAATCCAGCTTCCCAACATTTCCTGGCCATTCTTTCTAGTTCATATTTGTTTCTTTTGATTGCTTCCTCCTACTTCTTATATATTCTTCTCTCTCCTCTTGAGCCCTTTTGATTTATTAGTTTCTTTTCAGAAGCAGTCCTTCAGCTTGCCACTATCACAGGTCTCCCACCTTTGTCAGACAAGTAACTTGGCTTCTCCCACACAGCACAGCAGCATGCCATACACAGACATTAATTTAAATTATCCACTGCTGGCGCACACTATAGCCTCTGTGAGAAACCTGTATGAATATTTTTCCCGTTATGCATTAGACAGCTTCCAGCACACTAAAATTTTGTGCAGGAGGGGACATTTGAGACAATTCTTGGCAGGATGCATATGCTGCATTTAATAGCTGTATGATAAATATAGCTTGTAAAATAATCTTTACAATACAGTACAACTGCAGTTTTCCCTTCCCCCCAACCAAAAAGAATCAATGTGAATCAATTAAAAAAAAAATCATTACATCAGTTTTCAAATATTATTTTCCTCCGTCTTCTTAAGGTAAGAAGAATTACCTAGAAAAACTGGGACACTACTTTTTTTGTCAGTTGCTTTTCTTAGCACAAAGCACAGAGGTCATATTAAGGTTTTGCTTTGAACAAATATTTGTTCAAAACATTTTACCAAGTCCAATATGTATAAGATATGCATATGTATACATAACATACATAGGGATAAATATACCTTTTATGGATAATACATATTATGGATATATCTTATGGCCAATACAGCTTTCATCTAGATGAATCATGGAAATAAAGTTAAATGTGGTAAACATGTTCAGTGGACCGAAGCACCAGCAAGTAAGCAAAGAAATTGAAAAAATCTGAAAAGTTAAAAAAATATTTTTAAAACAATTACATTGAATATTCAGAGTCAGTTTAAAATAATTCAAAAAGATGGGAGGGTTTTGAACATATCTCTCCTTTCTACACTTAAAAATTTGAACCAGTTCCCAAACTCTTGTTCAAGCCCAAGAAGTTTTGCAGTCTCAGAAGAAATGTATCTTTGTGGTACTTTCTTAACTCTTAACTTATTTTGCACAACAGTTCTTTCAAAGATCTCTCTGCCCAAGGAAAATAGATTACTGATATCCTGTGACTCCTGGGAAGGGCCACAAGCACCAATCCAAGTCCCTTTTATTTTCTCATTTAGCTCATCTGGTCCCTGCTAATATCCCAGACCTAAATCACGTACATCCTCATGCACAAAGGTCAGCACATCCACTCACATCCCACTTTTTCTCTTTTAGATAAGATGCAGAGTCAAAAGACCATTCCCATTTCCTCCTTTGCAGAGCCCTGTGGCACACAAAGTTTGGTACCCTGACATTTGGCATGCTCTTCTAGGCTAAAATTTGGAAGGAAAAAAAAAATCAAGTGGTATGACTGCAGGGAGGCATGCATGGGGGAGCGTACCCACCTGTGGGAAGCTTGCAGAGGTGGGATGCACACTCGCCAAGTTGGGGCAGGAGACCATGATTATCATTTGGGGGGATGGGGAAGCTCCAAGCCAAGGGCAGGATCAGAGGAAAGGGAGAGGTATGTCTCAGCACACCCACATCCTGAGGCTACCTGATACCACTGTAACCAAGAAAAATAAATTCCTGCCCAGAAGCTCAGTTGCCACACCAAAATATAATGCGGATGACAAAGATAATGAACTTCCTTTGGACTACATGGTGACACCAAAAAAAGTAACTCCCTAAAATTAGAAAACATTTGAACTTTTAATACAAAGTGAGGGATATTTCGTTTATTTTTATTAGAATAATAGGAAATAGTTATTTTTAATATTTAATCTATGTCAACATCCCCTTTAGTAAACTCCCATGCCAGTATTGCATTAAGTGCAGTTTTCCTGTTTAGCAATCTCTCACAAGTTAACTAAATGCCTTGCAAAACAATTTCAAAACTAGTTTGCAAAGTATTAGGGATAAAAGACAAGCATTAAACAGATGACATCTTCTGCAAATCCATCGTAATCCGTTGGTTTAGGTTTTATATTTCTGGTGATAAATTATTTAAGTTCTTGTATGATTATGATTAAACACTAGGATTAGTACTCTCTGTTATGGATCTCTTCTATTTTTATTATTTTCACCAGCCTACGTTAGCCAAGAGGCAGCATGTGAGGAAAGCAAATTGCTATAGTGAACAGCTCCCATGGGAGACGTAGATGCTGAGCTGCAGTACTCCATCCTCCATCTCACTGTCACCCAGCACTGATGCTACACTTCAGGGGAAACCCTGCAACGCGCTGGCACGCCAGTCACACCTCTGCAGTTCATTTAGCACACTCCCTCTTCCAGCTCCACTCCCAGTAGCTGCAAGGTTTAGCACTTCTTCCCATGGTGCCTGCAGTAAGACCACTTTCACAACACCAACTCTCAAGTCTGAATGAGGCAGTCTCCCCTACAGTTAAAGGCCCAAAGACATTATTTGATCCCTCCTCCAAATTTCCTTTCCTGATGGCACATGCAGTGGTTGAAAATAGCAACTAACATTGCTAGCTTGCGGGAGTTCAAACAGTGAAGTGGTTTTGAGCCTTGGCAGAAGAGCTCTTAAGAGAGCCAACACTCTCCTGTTCTGTTCCGTCACTGTGAAAAAAAACCTGGACACGACTGTCCCTGAACCCAAGAGTTTCCAATCTCATACAAAGCCCATGTGCAATTTTTCACAGGGGACCTAGCACTGAGACACGCCAGCTTCTCAGACAGGAGCTTGGTAGTGTGCAGGTGGCAACCCAGAGGTGGAGGATTTGTTGGCAAAGCAACAACACCACACGTAGTTTATATATGCGAGGTTTATACTTTCACATCCGAGGCTTACTTTCTGGAAAGCGTAACTGACTGAATCAGCTTCTGTTCTTCAAAGGACAACTTCCACTAACCAAATACAAGTATTTTCATAAACATACAGAAATGCAGATGAAAACAGCCAGCATTCAAATAGCTTCTAAACCCAATGTTTTGCAATCTAAAACCACTGAGACATTTCTCTTACACAGGCACTGTTGTCCCCAGAAAGGTAGGGGGTTATGAATGCACAGATTTCAAACGCATAAAACAGCCCACCCATGAGAACAGCTGTGCCACAAGGTATGTGGCTGGTGGTGGGACAAAGACATGTGGTTCTCCATGCTAGCCAGCCCATAAAAGAGAACATACACACTGCCATTTGGTCAAGCATGTGTTTGTGTTGCAATGCTGAGCATCGCCAGTCTCCATATGTATTCCTGCCCCGAGAGCTGGCAGCAGCCAGGTGCTTACAGAGCAAAGCTCATTTGACTGAACAAGGCTCCACCAAAAAGCACCACCTGAAGCAGCAGCATCAGTCACAATCGCTCTACACTTTTGATGTAGCTTTTAAGGGGTCACCAAAGTCTACTAAGCAAAGCTGATGAGCATCACTGACACCCAATCTGCCACATCCATTCTGAAAAAAATAAATATGTAACCAAATGAAACAGACTTGACTCTTATGTCAGAGGCCTGACATCTACTCCCAGGTCTGCCTGAGGCACCATGTCTCACTTCCCTGCGCTTTGGCGCTGCTGCATTTATAACTAACCCCCAAGACATGAAAACTTGGTTCATAGAGAAAGGCCTGACAAATGTCAACAGAAGTAAGAGACAAGGCTAAAATCACGCAGCCTGCCTTCCATGAGGTCCATTCGTGAAGCCTTCATCCACCCTTCTCATTCTCTGTTTGTATTGCTCAAAAACTGTGCGGTAAGAACCCCCTGAGCCATTCTAAGATTTTGGGGCAGAAAACAACATCAAATCAGGGAGTACAGGAGCTGCAGCTCGATTCTAGAAGACGACAGGTAAGGGCCACCTGAGGTTCAAACAGTTCATCCAAGCGGTACAGACACAGAGCAGCATGTTCAGGAGGACTGGGCAGTCAGTGACCAAGATGATTTCCATCCTAATGCCAACACCGCTCTGGCACTTTATGTCTCCCATGTCTATAAATCACAACCCCACAAGGAACAGGAGAGTTAGCTAGTGTTTCTACAAGACCCTTAGATCCTATGATGCAGCAAATGTATTAGTTTGCCGACAAGTATTATTCTGACAAAACTCACACTTTTAGGCTCAACTCCACAGACTCCAAATAGATCTCACCAATCTCACCAATCTAGTCTTCAAGCCTCTGAGACTTCACCGTAAGTTATTGCTAAGTGCTCTTTACAGTCTTAGCAACAAACTGCAAGCAACTTGCAGAATTTCAACCTACTACATTATTAATAACAATTTCTGAAATTTTCACTGAGTGACCCTTTCCAGCAGAAAGTATCTCTTTCAAGAGGCTTTTCATTAAATCCCACAGAACCTCACTAAGATGGCCAAATCTTGATCTCGCAGAAAGCAAAGGTAACATTCCCAGTAACTTTAATGCTGCATGGAGTTATCCATTATAGGTTTTGATCCAGCAGCAGTTCCCCCTGTTTCAAGGGTGAAATCAGTGTAGGGCAGAAATGCACCACCGGAGAGAGCGGTCTGCAGCATGGTGGAGTGCAGGTTCCTCAGGCATACAGCAGACACACAGACAAGGAGGCAATTGTCATAGCTGTGAAACAATTCCAGTAGCAACATTACGCATATATAGAGCTCAAGCTCAAAATACACATTATAAATAATCCAAGATCTACAATTATAATCCATAGTTCAAACGCACTTAGAGAAATAAATATTAATCTTGATTCCCAAACCTGCTCTAAGAAAGAAGACAGAGCATTTTGATGCTTATTTTTAGTAGACAGAAGGAGACCACCATGGTTTTAATTCATCAAAAATAAAATTAAGTAATATTGGTCCAGACGAGCAACATTAATCTCTAATTGAAGTTGATTCAATGAGTTAGCTATCCAGAAAATATTGTGTAATATCATGAGGACACCTTTCCAGTTCATTAAAAAAATGAGAATCTGTTTTCATACTTTTCATCCATTATAAGCAGGACAAGAAACCACTTCCAACAGTTCATATGCAAAGTATTTATAGTTCTGCAAGCTAAACTGAAAAAGGGTCAGTTTGGAAGCAATCAATTTAACTGTAATGAAAATACAAACCAGGGCTCCCATAGACTTTAGCAAGTCCTGAAACTCTCACAGAGTTTGAACGGTGCAGAGAGAGAACTTATCTGAGCTTCTTCCGTTCTGAGGAGCCCACCCTCTGCGTCTCTCCATCACTCAGATAAAGCATTGCCTCCGCACACGCAATTCAAGCAGGCACTTGAGCTCTGGAGTACTTGGGGATAGCCTTTACACCATTCGCATCTAGGACTAGGGCCTGGGAGTTTTTATTCTGACTAGCTGAAATATTCCTGATACTTTTTTCCCCTTTTTTGCACTGTGGGCTTACAGAAAACGTCCCCTTGGTAGTAAAACATAGCTGCTAAAAAAGGGGAATTACAAAGAAAGAAAATAACTGGCTTTGTGAGTAAATATGGAAAAGAACATTCCTCCCAAAAGTGTATTTTGCCAGTGTCCTAAAGGTGGATGGCAATTTTTATTCCTGTAAATCTACAACAGCACCGTAACACTGAAATGTTACAATGTACCCATTTCTCGGTGTTTTAAAACACATGAAAGGCTCAGAAGTTCAGTTTCCTTTCAGACATCTGCTGGGCCGCCACCGCCTCTGTGGAGGCATAGGTGTACGCGAAGCAGTGACAGGAAGTCATGTATATATAGAACCTCTTCTCATTGAATTATTAATATAATCTTATCTCGATATCTGAAACCAGCTTCATGAGGCGCAGTAACAAAACATCAGTCCCAACTAAAAAACGCCTTTAAAAGGGGATGGATTTGGAATTACATTTCATTATTACTTAACCAAAACATCTATTTAAAAAGCTCAATATAAAAGAGTCCGAAGGGGGAAAAAAGGCACTCAGACGCAGGCTACCAGCTACCAAGAACACGATTTCTCATTTCTAATCACTCTTTAACGTTCAACTTCACAGGCGGCAAAAGCAGATGCGAAGGCCAGCGGACAAGTGGCACCAGCGCTTCCCTCGCCCGCGTCCCCACCGGCCTTCCCCGTTCCCCTCCGGCCCCTGCCGGTGCCTGGGCCGGGCCGGGCGGGCTCCGCTCCCCCCACCAGGTCCAACGACCCCGTCCCCGCTCCTTCCCTCCCTTCTCGCTTCCCCGGCTCCCGGTCCCTTCACCCTCCCTCCCCTATCTCGCTAAATCCAGAAAAACTAGAAGCAAGAAGTCCACCGGTATTATAAACTGCTCATATTAAATATTAACGCACGGAGAAATGTTAAATCGCTGACTCTGGGAACTTCTCCTCAGCACAGCCACCCCCGTGCGACGGGCCCGCCTGGCTCCGGGGGGGGGTGGGGGGGGGGTTGTCTGCCAGGCTCCCGCCCAAACCTCCTCCCGCTGCGGGCAACGAGCCCTCACGGAGGTTTTGGGAGCCGCCAGCCCGGAGCTTCGGTCGCGCCCTCTCCCCGCCGCCCCGGGACGCGCCCAGCGGCCGCAGGGCGGAGGGCAGGAGCCCGGCGGGGGGCTGCCGCCCCGGCTCGGACCCGCCGCGGCTGGAAGCCGGCGCTCACCGCCCGGCGGCAGCGGGCCCGCCCGCCGCGGAGGCTCCGTGCCGGAGACAGGGGGAGCAGCAGCCACCGGCGCATCCAACCTCCCCCCCCCCACCACCACCACCGCCGCGTCCCACCGTTCCTCCTCCGCGCCGGCGGAACCCGCGGAGACCCCACGCACGGGGGAAGGGGGGCGGAGGGGTGCGGAGACGCGCGAGTGGGCAGAGAGGGGCGCGGGTGGGCGCAGCGGCTCCGCGGTCGCACCTGGGACATCTGCGGGCGCAGGTTGATCTCCTTGAGGTTGATGGAGTGGCTGCGCAGGTTGTTGAGGAGCTGGCAGAGCAGGACGCCGTCGCGCAGCGTCTGCGCCAGGTCGAAGACCTGGGCCGTGTCCCAGGTCACCCGGTGGTTGGGCGGCAGCACCTTGCAGCTGATCAGCCACTGCCCGCACTGCTTCCAGGGCTCCATCCCTGCCACCGCGCCGCGATGCTGCGGCCGCGGCGGCTCCCGCTGCGCNCGCCCCTTCCCCCCCGGGCAGCGCTGGAAGGCCGGTCCGGGAAGGTGCTCCTCGCCTGTGCTCTCGCAGCGCAGCTCGGGGGGCACGAACAGGGCACCGGTGGTGTACGAGACGCAGCTGTGGCAGGCAGGCATAGAAAACGGCATAACGTTACGTTCTGCTTTATTTTCAACCTTTTATCCATTCACTAAGCAAGCAGCTGAATGCTCAGAAGGGGTCAAAGCAGCAAGCTGTGAGGCACCGTGAAAGATGCTCTCACCGCTATGTCTACAAATGGTGAGAGGACGTATGATGGCGTAGCGTTGTTTTCCCCTCTGTTCTGCCCGGCAGCATTTTGCAATAAGTGACTTGAATTTTGCACTTTAAATAACGTTCAAAAAGAAATAACATAATAGCTTCCAACATGCATTCAGGCAACTTCAAATAAAATAAAATTAAAAAAAAAAGCATGCAGTTTTAAGTTACTAAAGGTGACAAACTCCAAAAATAGACAATATAAACACCAGAGTTCACAATATCATCTGCATCTCAAAAGCTGTTCTTTCCTTTGGATTTCTGAAGCAGTGCTGGAAACTTACTTAAAAGGATACAAAAACTGTTTTTCTCCTCTATTAAAAAGTTTCCATTAAAAAAAAAAAATAACACAAAACACAAACAGGAAACACTTTTAAAGTACTATTAATGGGTAATTTATCAGGGGAGAAAAATGCCCAGTCCAGGGTGAGAAAGCCTTGTAACAGCAGGAAACTAACATGACTATTCAAGATGGCCCACAACTATCCCTGGTTTTCACATCTCCTCTGTTAAAAGCCTCACACTTAATGCTTTTTGAGCTCAGAATCATCCCACAAATGCTTTTAGTAATTTCTGAAAGAATTAATGCAGAAGTTCTGGGAATTTAAGTGATTTGCATGTTTCAGTAAGCTTCAAATGCTGCTTCGCTTTTTTATTTTTTTAAACAGGTGATATGTCTGCTATTCCAGGCATTTTCCTGAGCAGACAGTGGTATTAACTGTGGATCCCGAGTGCAGAGCTGCAGAAAATGCCACAGGACAGCTCGCCACTTCGCATTGCCATCAGCCAAAAAGAAAAACGTGGCCCTTGGAAAATAAGAAAGCTCCAGCTCCACCATCCGTAACACCGGTGCCACCACCCAGCAGATGATGGGATAGGTATGACTTACTACATAATTAGAGGCACAAATGTTGCTCAAGGACATCTGGGAACAGCGTCTCCTAAAGATGCCTGAAGTTGCAAGAAGCCAGCTTGCTTTTCAGACCTTAAACTCTTCAAAATAACTCTTACATGGGAGAGCATGCCTTCAGGTTGAGTTGCCTCCGCAATGCTTCCTTCCCTGCTCTCAGCAGGTCCCTCCTGCTCCCTGCCTACCACCCCGGCTGCCGCAGCCCGTGCAGCTCCCATTTCTCAGGAGAGGTGGGAATTCTCTATTTAACCGCCTCAGCCCAAACACTTGGCCACCGGTAACAGGTGCCTCTGCCTACTCAGGGCAACACTTCAATTGTCTGATGCCCGAGCAGCTGGAGGAGAGGGAAGTCTGCAACATAAATGTGCTATCAAAGTATTGGACTGCCTACAACCAGGCAGAATTTGAGAGAATTTAATTCCTAATTTACATCAAAAGGGAAGGAAATTAACAGCCTGCGCTGTGATCATTTGGATATCATCATCCATCAAAATGAGCATCAGAGCAGTTTGATCAAGAATACAATAAAACACTGTCTTGTAGTAACATTTTTTATCTGTGACAAGTTAAACATTAAGTGGTAAGTGAATAAGAATTCGGTCGCACCCACAAGCTATCCACTCTCAGACTGACAACAACCATAACACTGAAGCAAATGCAGAAGGCAGAAAAATAGATAAAAGAAACAGAAAAACATCTGCACTGTGTTATCCACATCCCCATTTCGGCTGCCTCCAGCCAGGATCAGTGGTACAGCACCCTGAAAGCAACATGAACTGTTGGGATGCCTTTACAAAGATATAGGAAAATGAGCACCGCTCCGATTCATAAACAGCAAAAGCAGCACTTCAGGCTAGTTGCTCACATGCATCTAATCTTTTTACATGGTTTAATAGGAGCAATCCAACACTCCTTAAGCCAAACTTTACATCCAAAGAATATGTAAGCTTTGAAGGTGGTGGTTGGAATTCTAAATATCTTCAAAACCTACGCTGCAGTTTTAAATTGTGTATAAGTCACAGGCTGTTATACTGCAATATAAGAACTGAATTTCATTCGGTTCATTCAGTGGGTTTGTTCCTCTACTGTATCTCAAGTAATCAACTGAGTGACATTCCTCCAAATGGAAAAGAATCCATATATCCACATAAATTCCAGAAAAATAACTCTCTGCAAAGAGTCACACGGTTGAGAGGAGGGAAGGGGCAAATGGATTTAGAGCTGAAATTGGTGGTCAGCACAGCCTCGCTAGAGCAGAAGGCCGACTGCCACCCAGGTTCAGGAATATCTGCACATTCACTTCCCTCTTCTCTCACAGTACTCACTCTTCACAACCTTCTTCAGCTTCCTACATTGTCCACAGTCATTTATTGGAAGGGGTTCGATTTTTCTCTTAATCCTAAATTTGTTTGTCTTCAAGAGCTACTTTTACATTGACTTGGGTTTTGCTGTGAAGAGATACAAAAAACAGAAAACCCTACAGCTCAAATATCAAGTACTTTAAATGAACCAGCTGCTGAAGACGTACTGGAAGTTTGAGCTATTTCCATTCTATTCTTCTCCTCATACTCCAGAAATTGCTTATAGATCTGTCTGGTTAGAGGACCCTCTAGATTCAAAGAGTTTAAAAGTCACCTCAGTCCATCTCCTCCAGTTTCACTGGCACAGACTGACATTCATGAGCCCGACAGCTACATCTCAGTTTAGATTACTCAAAAGGTTCAATGTATGTCACATACTTTTTTTCTTAACACATCAATAAGCCATTCACCAAAGCTGTTTTATCTTCAGATTTTTTATAAAGAAACCAGTGCTGCAAAGTAGCAATGTAAGTACAAAAAAAGAAATCTCTATTAAAAGAAGAGCAAGTCTGAAGGAGAATTGTACACCAAAAGGCACCCAAAAATAGCTTTTGTATGTTTTTTCTCTCCTTCCAGGAGACAACCGTCTCCGTACTGGAGACATCATCATAAATTTGTTTTCTTTACTCTTACCCTGTGCTGCATCCTATGAGGGTGGCAACTTTCCAACTCTTTTCTTGTTGCTTTATTTCAAAAAAGAAACTCAATTTGTTTCATAAAGGCACATTTACAAGCTTTCTGAAATAATTCTGTCCCACCGTCACCACACTTGCTGTGTTTAAATTACTTACGTTGCTCAGGTTGGGGAAAAATGAGTAAATAAATTAATTAAAAACCCACCACAACACATTGCCCGTTTTTCAATTACCGTTACAGATATAATAGTGCCCACGAGCCTCAGGCACAGACCCCCTTTGTGTGAGTTGCTGAACAAGGATAACAAAATAGTAGATCTCTTCCCAAAGAGTATCGCTCCTCACTTCCTTTTCCTACTTATTGCCTTCTTCACCGATGGGTTCACCAGTTCTGCTGCTTAAAGTTTTCCTGCCTTGCAACGATCGCACTTGAGTGCATTTTTAATACTACAGGGAGAAAGCGGTGTAAGCCCAAGTGAAGAACTGACCTCATTCTTGGGTACTAAAGGCCCACGTGTTGGCTGTGCCAGCCCGGAGCTCACGCTCAGCGTGTCTCAATTAGACCCACTTAATTATACCAGTAAGGAAATTCAGTTACACGCAGTCCGCAAGCGAGCGGGAACATGCCGTCTTGTGTCTCGGCTATTTGCATCTTCCTCCCGTTTGGAAATGCATGGGGCTACCGTGGCTCCTGGCCAGAAGCCTCCCTCGAGCCGCTCTCTTTTCGGCTGGATGGGAATAATAGGGAGGTGGCGGGAGTCCAGCATTTCTTAAGTAGCCTGCTTATCTTGCAGGAAAAGTAAATGAGGGGAAGATCGCTGACCAGAGTTCTTCAGTCATTTCTGTCTGCCGCTGAAAATGAGTATCAGTGTGGATCAAGATCTCCCAGATGCGTCTGGCCGTATGCTATAGCCATAGGCTCCAGTTTCAGAATTACTTTGGGAACATTGTGGCAGAAAGTGAAAAAGCGGTGCTACTTTTAATCGATTGCTTATTAACTATTTGTTAGTGTTACTGTGAAAAGTCTTATACTATGAATCAGATAGAGTTTAAAAAAAAAATTCTAAAATAACAATCCTATATGAATTTCAACAAAGTATTATACTATACTTTAAAAAAAACCCAACTATTTCAAGTTCGCATGGAAGAAGTGATAGACAAGTGACCTGAAATGAAGCCCTGAAAGCAAAATAAAAATAATAAAAAGTAAAATAATAAGCTGGGAGAATGTATGGAACTGAGTAGAACACGACTTTGTATTGAGTTTACTTTTCAATAGAGACCTGAAAGATGCAGACAGACAACATGACGTATAAATGTATAACTATAAACTGAGAGGAATTCTAAATGCTAACACACCAAAAGAACGCCAAGATACTGGTTTTAGTATAAAATTGCCCGAATACATAAAATGCATTTGAATGTTTGAGAAGCCTATTCAGCGATGCGGCAAGGGAAGATCCATCTAGACCAGTCAATGTCAAAATAAGACATTAAAGCAGTCAAACGGACTGCCCAGCTCTAACAACCCCCTACCAAATAATCATCCTAAGACCTGAAGGCATTGGCTTACCTCCCCTGCCAGAAATCTCCTTTTCATTGAAGTCAACAGAAAATTGTCCCATTTTACTGGGTCCAGAATCCTATGTTGAATTCCCAAAAATAGGATATTTGCTTTACAGAAGCCCGAGTTTCAGCTTTCTGAAATCCATTCGTACAAAAGGAGGAATCTGATGATGTGCCACCTGTTTGCGCGGAATGAAAAGGGAAGCAAGACTCCTCCAGCCAGCCTCTCGCCTCCTGCCCACGGGCAGCCATGGCATTTACGATAACCAAAACATCTAAGGTAAAAAAAAAAAATATTTTTATTATTTATGTATTTTAACCCAAATATCAGAACGGCTGCTTTCTTAAGAATCCAAGCAACTTGAAACAGTAAATAAAATCATAACCTTCCTGGTGACTTAGCAGATCCTGTTCAATTTTCTTTGACTTTTTTGACACCTCTAAGCAATATACCCGTTTCTTACCCCTTTCCTCAAGTTGATCTCCATTTTTTATCTTCCATAGGTTGTTCTCAACAGTCTGATGATGATTTTTAATGCAAAACCTGATCAGATGACAGGGTTACAGGACAGCAAAAACTCCCCTCTTGACTCAAGACAGAAGGAAAATAGACGCTGACTAAAGTCATTTTTGTGGTCCCAGCTGACAAGAAAGTGATATTTTTATGAAAATTCAAGGCATTCAAGTGCTTGTAAGTGACATATGAATGGCAAAAGCTAGAAATCGGCACAAGTAAGCCCTAGAGCAAGGAAAAGCTGGTTTTATGTTTTCATAGTCTATTCGGGACCCAGAACCGAGAATCCAGAAGGATTTTCCTGCATTGTTGGAAGAAGAGATCAATTGCTGAAAGCGTGACGCTTGCAGGAAGCACTGTGCTGGATGAGGTCTGGATAAATGAAAATCCAGGGAAAAAACCTTCATATTAAAATAAAAAATCTCCACTCTACTTAAAGTTTGGAAAAACTGAAAAGTGCCATGCATGAAATATCTACTTGAACAGTGAAAGAATATCTGGAGTAATGTTTATAACTATTACTAATAGAATATTTATTTCAAAATTAATAGTATTAGGCAATTGAATTTTTCATATCCTAAAGGCAAAATTTACTATCAGTCTCTAGTCTCATGCTGTGTTAACTGTTATAATAAATAAGGCAGTCACATATAATCACTGAGACACTGTTCCAGTTACAATGTTAGATCTGTATTTACATACTAACCTAAGTTTGATAAATAAAAGTTTCCTTTTATGCTTGCAAGTCAAAAATATTAATGATTTTTAACAACAAAACATTCAAATTTATTTTTAGAGAACTCGGCAGGCAAAACATTTCTAAACACTTCAGCAGCTTCATCTCTAACGTTACCCATACTTGTCTCTCCTCAAGAATAAAGAATATAAATATTTCAGAACATTCTGCAACCTACATTTTTTTTAATCTTTCATAAGTGAGTGTACTTGGCTATTGCTTGTCTAACAAGGCTGGGCCCATGCTAGACTGAGCATCAGCAGAGGCTGGAGAGTTAGATGGCTCTTTATTCATTCCATTGGGACTGAATCTGCAGCAGCAGGGACAACAACGCTAGATTAGGGCCTGAAAGTAATAGGGGCCATGAACCCCAGCTGGCAGTTCAGAAAAATAAGCCATCACAAGCACAGGACACAAATTTTCCGAACTGTCCTCTGAACGTCGTGCACTTCCATTCCTGCAGGCTGTTTTAGACTTAGCGTGAGATCCCACTCCACCGGCTGCAAAGAATATTTCTTTTATTCCAAAAGAAGCCAGATCTCACCCCAAACTTTCCATTTTAATGCCTAGGATCCCCGCTTCAGCTGAAGTCAGTGGTATCTGTGGTTGCCAGTGACCTGGGTTATAAAGCTGTATCCAAATTAGAGACCCTGTTAAAATAACAACCAGTAGTGTCTTAAGTCATACCACCGATCATTGACAGGTGAGACAATGACGGACAGAAATGATCTTCTACCTCAAGACATCAAGTCCCACCCCCTATGCTGGTATCAAAACTTGCCCAGTCCCGGTTGAGAAACACTACTGTTGAGATAAAACTATCCGAGTGAAATGATGATTTAGAAACCAAAAGATTTAGATTCAGATCTACCATGTAGACTAATGTCAGAAGTGAAATATGCTGCTCTCACTGTATTAGAAATAGTGGTAGGCATCTGCCAGTTTAAGGCATTTGAGATTTCCCCATCCAGTGAAAGTAGGAAGCGCCACACACGAGCGGTATGACCTGCATTAGCTGTCCCTCTGCGTGCAGAGGAACGCTGACTTTGTAATATCTGAATAAAGACAAAAAGCCACACAAAGAAGTTTCTCAGTGGTTCATTTAGAAGTGTGTTACACCTTAAAAGACAATAAAACTGCTACAATAACTTTTGTAGAGAAGACAGAAGTTGCTTTAGTAGCAAGGTGCATATGCAGCTTAGGTTTATGTTCAGCTGAGGTCAGAGTGGTCCATGTGCCAAACCCAAGTTGTAAAACTATTTCACCCTCCCATCTTTTTCCTTACAACACTATGCTAGGACAAAGATAGGAGTGAAGGTCCATTACTGGCTGCATAAAGTCCAACAGCTACCTCTGGCTTATCTAAGAACTTGCATTGTGCCCTGCGGGCCATCATCTCACCTACAGGAGAGTGAGGGATTGCCAGAGAACGGCTCACTGAAGAAATCAAAACTGGCTTCTGGCATACAACAGTAAAGAAGCAATACTCTCCGATAGGATGCAGGTTACGTTGAAGGCACAGGGATAACATAAACACAACTTGCCTTAAGGAGCTTGCTAAGATAATATGAACTTCAGTCCAGTAAGATTACTGGAAGCCAAAGATATGACCACCCAAAGACAGAAGCATAACAGATCTGTCTACTAAAGAGATGAGTTTAGTAGACAAAACTGAGGGGAAAAAAAATGCACTGTCCAAGTATCGCTTAACCTTCCTCCCATTTTTGTTCTTCCATGTTTCTGGCAGACCTTCTTATATCACTGCAACTTGTACACAAGCTTCAACCAAAGAAAACAAAGCTGAACTGGAAACACCACACTACTGCACGTCCCTTACCCTGCGTAGAGGATCACGTTACAAAACAGCCTGAAAATGCAAATACCCTAGGCACAATTTTAATAGCAATAAATGCTTATATGGTATCAAAAGGTTTCATATCCAAATTAGATAAGCTGATGCAAAGTATTTTTTTAAAGGAGTAAAAACACGCCAGTAAGTAACAGAAAGACACAAGTATAACCAGCACAAATTGGTCCCCAGCAAGGCATCTGTCAGCACGAACTGCAGCAGAATCCAACGCTGCAGTCGCAAACAAGGTATTTTCCCTCACTCCAGGGAAGAGTTGTTCCTACTAATTCCTTTCTCAAATAGCTGTGCTTATATTGTCTCCTTCATTGGATTTACAAGCAGGATGTACAAATGAACAAAATTATTTGTTGGCTTTTACGTCCCTTTTCCCAGGGAGGTACCGAAGGGCAACTGGAGCGTGGACAGGGGCCAGACAGAGGTCTGGCAGCAGAGAAGCTGTGCTGGGATCCAGGACCTGGAGCAGGAACCACATCTGAAGAGGCAGGAGCATCAAGCACTGATCTGACCACCAAGAAGCCCCCTCGAGGCACGCAGTACACATCCCGAGGCCATGCAAAGCAAACAATCAGCCATCCCCAAAAGCCAGTCTTTAGTCTCCTGGGAGACTAATGGTGGCCAGGTGGCCCAGCCAGAGCTTAACTGCTCAGGAAACCCTAACAGCCAGTTATGCTAAACCAAACCTCCTCAAACAGGATTGGTGTGGGCTTACAGATGCCTCTGTTGAGTGTCTGAGTGAACACAGGTTGGTTTAAACTTGTCTGAAGGCTGTTCTTGGAGAGTTTAGGGCTGCATAAGATGTTAAAACACTGTAAAGAAAAGCACGGCACGTACATAGATATATAGGGAGACTACTGATCTCACACAAAGCTATTAATTGCATTAATCAAGGTGATTGGCAAGTCTTCTTCAAATTTTTCTGCCCTGCTAGTTTGCCAACATCATCTTCATATGGAAATAAAAGGGGTTTGGGTTTTTTTCTTCAAATACTTTTTGTGTTATAAATGCAATTATACAAGGATTTGTATTGGTGCGGTATTATTCAGAATGATGGGTACTGCACTGATAGTCGGTGCCTTTAACTTTACCGGCTGTGACATTCCCTGCAGCAGGAGAGAGCAGAAACAAGGACAGGTATCACTTGGGAGCTGTTGTGTGCAGGTGGTGCATATGCAAAGAGTCTGCCATGAATCTGAAAAGACAGAAGCATGCTTCAGCCACCTGGGTGGTGAAACCTGCTGTGGTTTAGCACAGCTGATAAGGTGTTGCTCAGCTGCTGCTGAGCTGGCTAAACACTGCCTCGGGTGCCAATTTCTGATTGAGATCCCAACCTGTAGCTCAGAAACCCAGCCGGGTACGAAAGGGGGAGAGAGAGAACGTACAAATTCATGCATCTGAGAGGAAAGGATCCAAAATACACGGACATGTACAATGGTATGCTTGCAGTGTCATTTTCCTCTGCAATTAAAAATTAAATAAATATTTTCAATAGTATGACCAATCTACCACCATTTTCTCCAAAATTAAGAGTGTGGAAAATGTTGAGCTGTACAGATCTGAGTGAACAATCTCCCTTTCTGGATAGGAACAGCATTGGAAATGTTCGGCGTGGCCTTTCACCCCTTCTTTAAAACATCTCCTTTGCCACTCACGGGTCGAAGCGCTGCAGCATGGCCCGCGGCCACTGGCCCCATGTGCCCATAGCTGGCCGGAGCCACAGCCGCACAGGGGCATGGCTCCTCGCCGCCCGCTCTCCGCCGGCTCCGGGTCACCAGCCAGCCAGCACAAGCCTTTAGGGAGAGAGTTTAGCAGATGTCAGCCTCCAGTTGTGCGGGATTATATTCTGAAGACGGTCTCGTCCTTGTCTTGGCTGCACGCTGCGGGGTGGTATTCGGAGGGATGAAGGATTAGCCGCCTGCAGAGCCACACTGACCTTTTGGATGTCACATTTCTCAACAGCAAACACTCAAAAAATGCAGGACTGGAGAGGCTGACAGTCCTCTGCTGCAACAGCCACCGTACAAGAGGTCCAAATTCCTGTTTAATTTACAATTAACTAAACTTTTACAATATTTCTTGGCTGTCCTGATTTCAGCTGGGATAGAGTTAATTTTCTTTCTGGTAGCTGTTGTGTTTTGGGTTTGGCATGAGAATGATGCTGATGATGTGCATTGTTTTAGTTGTTGCCAGATGGTGTTTTACATTGGTCAAGAGGTGATGTTTTACATTGCCAAGGCTTTTTCCAGCTTCCCATAGAAGCTGAGAAGGAGCATAGACAGGATAAACTGCCCAACAGCATATTTCATACCAGAGCTGTTATGCTCAGTATATAAATGGGGGTTGGCCGGGGGGCAGGGACCTGCCATCACTGCTCAGGATGGGGTGGGCAACTGATCACCAGGTGTGAGAGTGACTTGTGTTGTATTATTTTATCTTGTATATTCTTTCACTGCTACTACTATTATTATTGTTATTTTCCTTTTCCTTATTGTTCTATTAAACTGTCCTTGTCTCAGTCCACGAAGGGGTTTTTTCCCTTTCCCCTCCTTTTCTCCCTCTTCTCCCTACCCTACTGGAGCGGCTGTGTGGTCCGAGTTGCCGGCCAGGGCTAAACCCCAACATTGGCGTATAAGAAGTGTCTGTTTAAATTTGCATTGGAATTTCAGTGGCCATGAAAACAAGTGTCTGAATTTTCTTCCCATTTTCAGGATAAGCTGTTCAGGGAGTTTAGCATAAATCTCAGTTCCGCCTCAATGACCTCATCCAGCACCTGTGGGTTTTGCAGGGGTTTGGTTTGGCTTTTTTCTCCTAGGAGGGGGGTGGGAAGCCTTGGGGGGGAACACCCAGAAAAACTCATTAATTGACACCTTCAGAGCAAGGCAGTTAGGTGGGTGGCTGCTCAGCCATGTCATTGCGTTATGTTCAGGGCCCACTGCTAACGATCCTTCTGTGTGCGTTAAGGGTACTTCTAGACACTGAGATAAATTCATCCCCGGTGAAAAGTGCTAATTTCAATAGAGTTATACTGGGCATGAATTTGAGTCACTATGTCCTTTTAAAATGAGCCTATTGGGATTAGTTACAGGAATGCAGTTAAGCTCAGATATAACAGTTAGCAAGATCAAGGCCACTGCTGGATCACAGTTACAACTGAGAAAAACAAATGTACTAAGCAGCTGCCAGTCAAACATATGAAAATGAATAGCAATTACAAGTATTAGCTATTTGTAACAGCATGCTCATACTTGGACCTCGGATACCTTAAACAATCTGGAAGCTCAGCAGAATGATTACTCTAAAAGGGAGGAAAAAAAATCCATGTTGATAATAGTTGTTATGAGACAGTAAGGTTTTAAGCAGATGGTAAAAAATGTCAGTCTGAGGCAAAATATAGATCTCCCTACTGTTGAATAATTAATGAAACACTCCTTCCCCATTATAGCCATTGTAGCTGTGTGACTGTTTGAAGAGTCTCCATTTAATAAGGCCTCGTGTATATGAGCTCAGTCACCACTTACAATCAGATTTTTTTTCCAAGGCTGATTTCTGTTGTGCTCTCTCCCTCTCCTGATCCCTTTCCACAGGACAAATTCTGTTGTGCCTAATCAAGCAGAGCTTCCAGTGAAAGCAATCAAGGCAGTTTGATTTAGCAGCACAGCCTTTATTATTATTTATTAGAGAAATCCTGACCCCACCGAAGTCGGTTGGAGTCTCGACATTGACTTCAGCCATGCAGAATTGCCATATCCCAACTTCTCCCTTTTAATTGGATCGTATCCTTCTGCTGGTTTACACCAAGACAAATGGGAGTTTTCTCAGAGAGAGTTTTATTTTTAGGTATTGGAATACATTAATTGGAAATGTTCAAATATACCTGAACTAAAAAAATAAATCATGTAACCAGCTCTAATTTCAGGGATATTATTCTAACATTTAGATTTTCTTATCAGACCAACTGCCATGAACTACTGCCATTATCTTCTTACATGCATTTCATAACAGAAGGAGTATCTGCAAGCCTAAGAAGCCAGAAAAAAAAGAAGCTAGTGAGATAAAAAAGGGGGGTTCCAAAAAATTAAAAAAGGAAAAGGAGGTGGTCAGAGATAGGCACGAGAGATTACGCCCTAACTTCTCACAAGCTGAAAGACAGTGGTGTGGACAAAGTGATGGGGCAGGTCATGAGAGGACATTTGAAGCCAGCAGGTGAATGCCTGGCCGCAGTGCAGGCAGCGAGCAGAGCACCAGCAGAGCGCCAGAGCGCAATAGGAAAGGATCGCTGCATCGCCTCTGAGGGGACAGGTGCTACTTCATACTTTCTCTTAACGAATGCACTTAGCTATGGTATTTGTCACAAAGTACTGAGTTTTGTCCAACCCCAATGCCAATAGAAACTCAGAGCAGTCATCAAATTCTCCACGTACGCAGAGATTTAAAACCCAAAAGTCACCTCCATCGCCGCAGGCAAACCCATGGAGCCACACTCAGCAGGCAGAGCGGGGAGCTGCCAGCTCGGCACAGCCTCTCTGATTCCTTTAGACCCTTGGTCTCCATCGCTGCCGGGGCTTGCGTCCCCGTCAGCTACAGCCCTCGGCATCTCAGGGAATCTAGCCGTTTTCTGGGAAAAGATAATATTGATGATGGGTGAGGACTGAGTGGTGAGGACTGCTTGCGTTTCTTTACCACAGCTGAGGTCACAACTAAGGCGGTTTAATGCAAAGTTATTGTTTTTTTAAAACAGGGTACTATTGCTTTTCATCACCAGCGAGGGATGGCTGTGGTAGCCAGAGGGAACGCATCAGTTACAGTCTCAGATCAATGCAAAAACAGAAGAGAAGGCTACAGCCATTATCATTCACTTCTTCTGTCTTTGCTGGACTACATGAACTTAGCAGTGTAGCCCAGGATACTACATTAAGCTCCTGCTCTTGCTACCTTAAAGGTTTGTAACCAGAGAAATACAAGTTAAATTCACTCGTGTTCATGCAGGGTGGGCAGATGGAAACCAGACCTCTCCTCTGGCTGCTGCCTCTCAGCTCCAGGGGGAGATCCCAAAGTCCTGGGGCACCACAGCCACAGGAGGGTGGCCCCTTCGCTGGAGCTCACCAGCAGAACCGCACACTGCCTTGTGGCAATCAACGCTGGTGGGTGAGACAAAGCTTCCACATTCCCTTTTACATTCCCCTTAGCTTCTGAAACGAATGACAAAACACTATTTCACATCCGTGGGCATTTCACTCGGTCCACGCATGCAAATGCCTATCACCACAGCAGAAATGGAACGTGGAAATAGAAGCATTAAACACACTACATTTTTAGTATGGCTGTCAGAGTAGTGTAACAGTTCTTCCCACTAGCTGCTGAGAGCCAGATCCTGCCTGAAATTAAATCTTAAATCTTCTCTTGGAGATTGCATGCTAGCAGATTTCTTTGCATAATACTCACAGCTTGCCTTCAAACGTGTGCTGCATAAATAGCTCAGGGAAAGGAAACAAACTCAAAGTCACACTTATAAATGATTTGATCATGCTATTCAGTGTTTGCCAAATTCCCTCATCTTTCTACATAAAAAAAAAAAAAAAAGAGGTTTCCTGATGCCCTACAACCACAGCGAATTCTTTCCAGAGAAATCCTGAAGCTGACAATCCATGTTCCCTGGCAAGGCACAGCCAGGCGAACAAAAGACATCTGATACAGGTGACTCCGAACAATGCCAGCAGAAAACCACGTAGCTGTATCATTCTCAGGGAAGTACTGGAGTATTTCTTACAGGTTGACTGCCTTCAACTTTCCAAGAAGGAAAAGCATCTGATGTAATGATGCTGCATGTTTACAGCAGTAAGACGCGTTATTTTGTGTTTCTAAGCCTAAGGTTTTCCTTGGCGGGATATCTGCTGCGCCTCGCCTGGAGGCTCCCACACCATTCCCGGGATGGGCACGGCCAGCCAGGCCCTACATCCCAGGGATAAACAAACTTGCTGGATATAAGGTCAAGACAAGTGTTGCTCAGGACCAAGCCGGAGAGGCAGAAATTACACCGGGAACTAACCCAGTCCATATGTCCGGCACTTCGGGTGTGAATCTCCAATAATCCCGGCTTTCATCACGTGAGCTCGCAGTGAGGCTTATTCGGCTTTACAGGATTGTCACAGGAAAGAGTTTGCCTTAGGAGACAAAGTTCATGCTGAAAATAAAGAAAAGATTATTTGAATCCTTGCAGCGATCACATTTTACGTCTAAGAACACTATTAGTATGAGGTGCTACCTAACTCACACTAGCGAAGTGTGTGCTGTCTTGAAGTCAATCGGTGTTCAGTGATCCATGATTTCACTTTGGCAGTGTTGACCTTGAGTCCTAAACACAATGGATGACAACCACCAGGCGCTTATTTAAAAATGAAAGAGCAAAGACCAACCCAGGACTTCTCCAAAGCTAAAAGGCACAGAAACCTCTGGAAATGGCTGTGGAGGAGGAAGCTTTTAAAGTGTCACTCAGGCGTACTCCATTCAAGTAAAATGCCATTTGGACAGTCAAAAACTAAAATGATTATTCTAACAAAAAGTAAATAAATGAAAATGGAAAATATTTAAATGCAAGGCCAGGCGATGAGCTCAAAGATAAGGGTTTGTCCATTATCTGATGGGGCACGGGCAGTTTTTACCGGTGCGTGACAGCATCCTTCTTCAGCTGAATGTGCAGGGCAGCCAGGGATGGTTTTGTCCTTTTGCACGTGAGCCGACTGCATCTTTGACACATGATCTGCCCGAAGCACGAGTGACGACCTATTTCCAACCCTTCCGCGTCGTGTGTATTCGGTACGTTCCTGGCGCTGTTCAGCCCTTCCAAGAATAACGCTGGGTATGAAACAGGGATCACTTTCCCTTTTCTTGGTGCTATTCTCAGCTCTAAAAGTTGCTTGATTCAGCAGGAACAACAATAACAAACTCAGGTAATAACGTGCAACCAAACGTTGCAGACAACAACAACAAATTTATGAAATTTTCAGCTGCAGTGCTGGGGAGCGCTCAAGGAGACCACAGCTAAAAGCTGCCCTTTCTCCGTGTTGACCATGCATAGTTTTAAAGCGCTGTTCAAAACCCCAAGTGGGTGGTTTGTTTTTTTTTAATTCGCTCTTATTTGCCTAAGTTAGTTAATGTTTCAAAGCAAGAGGTACAAATTCTCGGGATAATTTAATTCTTGCACCTTCTGACCCTAAAAGCTCATCCCTCTGGGTACCGCTGGACACCTCTCAGGCTGCCGAAGCAGAACGGGTCTGCGCAGCCTCCGCACCAGCACAGGCCGCCACACGAAACGCACATCGGCAGAGAACCAGCTTCTTTGATAAAGGAGCGCTCGAAACATTAGGAATAAAAGGTTCTCGTTTTGAATTTAGGGAGATGATAATTATTTTTACTGTCACCGCGAGCATTTTTAGATAGTTAAATGAATCTATTGATGAAGATAAAGGAAGTGCTTCTTGGGAGACACCAGCTCTTACTTTATGTTAGTTATCATCAGAAACTGTAAGAATAAGGGGTGGCAGGTATGACTACAAAGGAAATGAGTGTTACATTTGTATATTTTCCACAGACAAATAACCTAGGAGCCGGCAGTGAACAGAGGAGAGAGGCATGATGCTCCTTCGTAAGATACTGTGATGATTTTTCTAGCTAAAATTCTTCCCAGACCCAGTATATTATGGTAGATGAGCACATAAATGTGCAGCTTGCAATTTCATACTCCACTGTTTTCCTTTTGCTGCCTCACACCTGATCTCATTTACAAACAGACATTACACTTTGGATCTCTTGGGGTGAATGTGGAGGATGAAGAAGTGGCAACTTGGGAAAGTGTTTATTAAGCAACGTGAAACATCTGCTTCTGTCTTTCAACACACACTTTACTTATTCACAGGAGACACAAATTTATATTTATTTCACAGTTACACCCACCGAGCTATTACAACCATTAATGCAATTATGATATAAACTGTACTGCAGGGATGGAGCGTTTCCTTAACCAACAAGGTATTCGGAGTCTGTAAAATCCCGTACGTCTGACGTCTCCAGAGTGTTTTGTGTGCCTCGCACTCTCAGCCAGCAGATCCTTGGATAGTGATTTATTTCTACCTCAAAGAAATTTTACCGTTATCAAAAAATTGTTAATCCTTCTATCTCTGGAAATTCTGATTATTTATAACATGCTATAAAGGATGTGGTGCTTTTCACAAGTCGGTACCATCCCTGTACTAATGTGCTGGCAAACGCACAGAGCGTATGTGAGCGCTTAACTTTCAAGGGCAGCAGCAACCCCGCTCTGTACAGTGACTTTAGCAAAACTCTCTTCAACATTATTGTTAGACTTTGAGCTCTGTGGGGTCCTTTTACTCATCTGCTCAGTTACTGCACGTACATGTTTACCCTTTGTATGGCTGAACCGGCTTACAGAGATCTACTTTTGTCACTGGCAAGAACGGAAGCTTAATAATATTAATATCAGTTCAATACACGGCAGTGCATGGAAGGAAGAATTAGCTGCCTGAATTATTTTTATTGATCATCACATTACTTTCCACAGCAATGATATGATGTCACGACGCTATAACATAGCAACAATTCTGCTTTCAACACCTTCTTTGATTCCCAACGCTCAGTTCCACTATGGATGCCACTACAGAAATTCCTTCACTCCTGGTATTAGATATGAGAGAAACGTGCACCATAGAAATGCCACCCCCGCATCTTTCACGTGCGTAAAAAGCCACCACTTGGGCGTAAGGCTGGTGCAGCTCCTGCCCTCGCCCGGACACGAGGTGGGCACACGCCGCTGCTCCCCCCAACGTGCCGTAGGACGAGGGGACAACACAGCTTTGGGCGGCTGCACCAGTTCTCACGCGCACAGCACCCACGGCCCGGCGGGGTTCCCAGCGAGCCAGGGCAGCCCTGCGCCTCAGCAGAAGCTCCTGTTACCTTACAGGCCTTCGAATTGCTGTCCTGCTGCTGGTGCAGTTCTAAGGAGTGGTTACACAGCAATACCTGCCTGTGGTCTAGCTGTACTCCTCGCTTTGGAAAACAAAAATAAAAAAAAAAACACAACACATTTTTTTCATACCTTAACTCTGACAAATAGAGAGCGAGGGTTATAAAGGGTGTCCAGAGTTTGACAGCACGTAAACCAAAGCAACCAAACAAAAGGTAGCATGTGGGAAGCTAATAGAAAAGACAAGCTAAAAGCACATATACCATAGAATCATAGAATGGTTTAGGTTGGAAGGAACCTTGAAGATCATCTAGTTCCAACCTCCCTGCCGTAGGCAGAGACACCTCCCACTAGACCAGGTTGCTCAAAACCCCATCCAACCTGGCCTTGAACACCTCCAGGGATGGAGCTTCCACAGCTTCTCTGGGCAACCTGTTCCAGTTCCTTACCAGCCTCAGAGTGAAAAATTTCTTCCTAATGTTTAATCTAAACCTGCCCTCTTCCAGTTTGAAGCCATTGCCCCTTGTTCTATCAAATATGATATCAAATATCAATATCAATATCAAATGTATATATGATTTCTTACAGTAAAGAAAACCTTTCTTTTCATTCGTAAAATAACATGAATTTAAATTATTTGGGGAAGCGACCATCTTCTAATAGACAGATTGCATATTTAGGACTTAAAATAGATTGAAAGTGAAAATTATGCTAAAATCGTTGGGGAATGTAAATCCTTGTTTAATTGACACTGCATGAGCTGCCAGGAATAATTAATAAGGCTAAATTTAACTGCTCTGGCAGTATTTGTCTTTCAGATGCAGATGGTTTTGGCCAAAGCCCAGGCGATCTAAGGCAGGTCCATCTTTCCAGCACTGCCAGGGAGGACCAGAGCTGGGGGAGAGGTGAGATGGGCTTTTTTCTTCAGAAGAGCTACAACCACTTTGCGTGCAAGGGCGCTGAAAAGTAACTCCTCTGCTATAAGGCGCTGTTTCAGGCTGAAAACTCTTTTCAGCCCGGCTGCAAACCGGTGAAACCAGCTGAAACCAAACAGGCAGGTTTACCGTTCTCCGTTGTGCTTTGGTGTGTGAGCTCTCGTTGAACTCACGTGTTCCACTCAGGAAGGAAAGCAAACCCAGACACCGGGGAGGCGAGCGATGGAGGGTAAGCGGCGCTACCCCGCTTCGGGTGCGAGGGAACCTGGTTTTGTGAGACGCAGAGAGGCGAGTGACCTTTTTAGCCCAGCAAAAGGTCTGTCTCACTCAATTTCCTGTCTCTTACAGCTGCGCAGGGGAAAAGAGCACAAGAAACGAGTATGAACTTGTTATCCCCGAATTTCGTTGTAACACCCTCCTCCCAGTGCTTTTCCGGTGAGAAGTTCAGGTATCCAGAATAATACTGTCGTATTAAGAAATGAGAAACAAATTACTGAAAAGGCACTGGGATCCAGGCAATCTAACCCAATGCCTTCTGCTGTAATAGCTGGTAAAAATAGCTGCCCCTACCAAAATCTGCCCAAGATGCCACCTTCAGCTCTTGAGGCGCAATTAGTGCATTCCTAAATTTTGAGGGCAAATTAGGCGTCCAGCGGGACATGAGCGTGGCAACCCAGATGGCTCAGCAGCAGCTTCAGCACAGCAACATCTCAGAAAAATCTCAGCTCCAGCAGCAACTCAGAGGGGAAAACCGAGGTGCCAGTCATGGCAGCAGGACCTAACCTGGGTGTTAGATCGTCGACTCGTTTTGTGTTCCACAACCGGAAAAGATGAGTCCAAAGCTCATCCCTGCTGGCTGGCAACTGCCAGCCCTGTTCTGTGCACAAACTCAGCTCCTTCCTACCCTACCATGTAATTAAAGAGAAATAAAACGAGCACAAGAATGACCCATAAAAGCCAATGGAGTGGCAGTTGGCAAATAATTGTATTCACATTAATTACCACGCTGTTTGTCTGCAGGAGAAAGAGCTGGGTGGATTTATTATTGTTGTTTTACCACAAGAAATAGTACAAAGCTCATATTTGGGTGATGCATGCAACTGTTCTTCAAGGTACAATGAAGAAAATAAATACTCATAGAAAAGACTGTCTTGCACAAGGTAAGAAAATTTGTATTTTTATCCACAGCAGGAGAAGAAAAGACTGCAGCCATAAAGCTAGTTGTCCAAGCAGCTAAGGAGCAACCATAACACAGCAAGGGTTTTAAATTATTTTAGCACTCCATTTAATAAATGTTTTAAAATCCAGAACAAACCGTCCCTACTCAGATAGAAAATTTGCTTTTGTGGTTAAGACGAAACTGGAAATTCAAGACACATGTTAATTCCTAGTCTGCATGACATGGGAGTAATTTGATTCTCTGTGTCCCAGTTCCTCACCTATAAAATAAAGCTGAAAATATTGCCTTTTTTTTTTTTAAGGCATCGCCTTTTAGGTTATCAGCTCACAAAAAAGGTATTACATCTTACTTTGTATGAGGTACAGCAATCAGAATAAAGATGATATGATCTCAGATGGGCAACCCTATAGTGAAAACTTGTACATGGCAAGATTTTAATTTTAACCTAATACCATGTCTTGTCATGTCTTACCTGGGATGTACTGACTTAAAGCAGAGACAATAATAGCATCATACCTATGTTTCATGCACTGTAATAACCCTTGAAAGAAAAAATACTAGCAGTGAAAGTGAAAGAGAACAAGAGCTGAAATATGACTGTAAACCTTGCACTGACGGCCGCAACAGCTCCAGCTCACCCGTACAGGCTGTCATGTGCAGAGCTGAGCCTTTTACTCTAAGCTGCTCCATCCACGACCGTCACTGCCATTGTATCTCCTCTCTCAGCATCCTGCTGTCATGTCCTCGCTGGCTTCTCACCCCTCATATCCCCACCACCTTTTGTACCCAATGGCTCTCACAGGGGCTTACTCTGCTCCACTCCACACTGTCCTGCCAGTGTGGACATACCTCCCGAGAGGAAGATGTCTGACCCCTTTGAACTGCTGCTTTAAACCCTATAGCCTACAAAACCTCAGTCCTCCATGCCTGGGAACTCAGCTGTCAGCCTGAAAACCTGGGGTTTCCATGCACTCACTTGTTACTTTGCACCTTTCAAGCCAAGGTCCTTCCAAACCAGCACTCTCCAGGCCCTACCGCTTGGCTTGCAGCAACAACCCTCAGCTCCACGGGCAGCTCTGTACTCCCTCCTGGAGCTGGTTCCCACCCAGGGCACGCTCTGCCGCACCCCGTGCTCTCTTCAGGAACACTTTTGTTCTTCAGGCAAATATAGGCAAAACCTCTGCCCGCCAGAGCCCATCACCTCTTCCCATCACTCCAGGCTGGCTTTTGGTGGTTCTGTCCTCAGAGGGAACACCTGGCTCCTCTCCAGTGGGTTTCGCTGGCTAACCTTGGCTTTAATGGGGTTGCCTATGGCACCCTACGCCATCCTACGCCATATAATGGCCAGGGTCTTTGCTTCCCTCCAAAAGAGCCACTCCTTGGGGGCTGAGTTTGAGTGGGCTCCTTGAAGTGCAGGCAATGGTTCCCGTTCCCACCCAGATTAATAGAAAGACTGCACGTGTTCCCACGCTGATTGCAATAGCTGACTACTGAACTAGCCTGGCATCTCGAGCCGTTAAATTCCCCGTCAGCAACTTCTAGGGACAGTCCTGCTTCTACCTTCAAATTAATTTGTCCGTTCAGAGCCCCAAACTGGATCTCAAATCCAGATTTCATATGTATGCAAAATAGGCTAATAAGTTAATTTATAGGAGGAAGCGTAGCGGCCTGGGCGGCTGGCAGTACATGCTAAATAATAATTCAGACAAACGCTGCCTGCCTATGATGATAAAGGACAAATGCACGGCCCAGGCAAACTCATCCCAAATAGATTGCAGTGCAATCTGTCTCCATACAGCCCCATGAGTCATGCTGACTTGGAAAACACTTTATAAATGCTAGTAATGGCAGGCAATCATTTTAATTAGATATGGCCTAATTAAAAAAGAATAGAGGCTTTTATAGTTCATGCCTCCCCAGTGTGCACTAGGGATCCCCACTGTTTGGCAAACAGGAAAAAATGTTTGTATTATTTAATAAGCATAATGTTATCAGCAGAGCTTTAATGTAGGATTTAATGCATACGCTCTGGCGCACCAGACTGAACGCTGACCGGTCAGCGTGCAGGCTAGATGGAGGAAGGTCGCAGCCACTTCACATCTCCAGCGTGAGATCTCAAAATGTCTCAAAACGACAAAAGTATGCGCGAGGAATCGGCTAAACCTCCTGGGCGTTTATTGAGCTGCACGTGGGTGTNCGTGGGTGTTGGGCAGGCTCATTCAGATACAGTAAAAATTGGCCTAAAGCCGCAGAGCGACTCCTCAGGTTGATCAGCTTCTCTGCAGGCATCAAGCAACCAGGAGAGAGAAGAAGTGACGCTAGTGTCCCCCTGTCAACCCTGTGGCTACCGGTGGCCCACCCTCCCGCTCCNGACAAAAGTATGCGCGAGGAATCGGCTAAACCTCCTGGGCGTTTATTGAGCTGCACGTGGGTGTGGGGCAGGTTCATTCAGATACAGTAAAAATTGGCCTAAAGCCGCAGAGCGACTCCTCAGGTTGATCAGCTTCTCTGCAGGCGTCAAGCAACGAGGAGAGAGAAGAAGTGACGCCAGTGTCCCCCTGCCAACCCCGTGGCTACCGGTGGCCCACCCTCCCGCTCCCCTGACACCCTGCCCAAGGGGGGACCCCGCATTCCCAGCTCCCGAGAGCTGGCGGGTGCTGCCATACCGGCCCTCGGCCCTCACCCCTCCGCTGCTGAGCCGGGAACGGCCACAGAAAGCAGAAATCCAGCATTCCTATGACCCGGCCCACCGGCAGCGCGGGTCCCTCTCTCATTTTCACATGCCCTTGTGTAATGCTTCCACTCTGCTAGGGGAGGAAGCAAAAATACCACAAGAAAAAGCACTTCCTGCAGTATTTCTGAGCTGGTCAAACCCAGGAAATAATGGAAATTACAGTGATGCACGGGCTATCGAGTTCCTTGAGTTTATTTTGCATTTCTGTTATTTCCTGTGCTTTTCATGGAATATTTAGTCATAAAGAAGTTAAGCCTGCATATATGATCACGACAGCATTAAAGCAGTAAAAGCTTCTCTTCTCCTTGCGCATATGCAAAATAACAGAGAGTGTTACCCTTTATTGAGCGATGGCTGTGCATCGTGCTCGCCGCAATGCCCGAGCCAGACTGCTCAGCCTGCAATCCCCTGGATCCCAGCGATGCTACAGACTAATCGAAGACCATTATTCCCGCTCAGGTGGTCCCAGTGAGGCCGTCTCACAAAACAGCCCGGGGAGGATGAAGATCTGCAGCATCTCCCTGAGAGCCTGCTGCTTTGGTACAACCGAAGGACCTCCACGGGTTCAAATCACGCTCCACATTACCTGCTTGCATGTGAGGGTGCCAGTGGCTCCCTGGGGCCAGGACAAGCGGCCGGGGTCGGGTGCAGGCAGGGCTGCCATGAAGCTGCCCAACTCTGGCGTCAGTATTTCTGCTGAGAGCCGGTGCTGCTGTCAGCAGTCCTGTATTGATTTGCCTCGCCCGAGGTCACCTTAGAAGATGATTTACATTAAGAAAATCAATTTTTTAAAAAGTCATCGCTGGGAGCAATGCTTGATTTCTAAATTCAAAGCACAACCGGGCACGTGTCTGAGTTCAAAGAGTTACCCAATTCTTATTAAAGGCAGCAGGAAATCTGCCTGCTCCATAGCTTTACACTGGAAACACGCACAATAAAATTTCTGTCGCTGTCTCACTATCATGACTCCAAAAGACCTAAAAGCAAAAGACAGTTTTCTTATCATTTTGGCTTTTTCCAACCCCACCTGAAGCTGCTAGCAGCAACTCCTTTGCCTTGAAAAGGAAAAAGGGATTTTGAAATGGAGATCTTTCCAAGTATGTCGCCCCAATTTCATCATTTCCTTCCTTAGTGAAACACACACAGTCACCTACTTTTTAATAAGAGAGAATCAGATGATACTTAGTCATCCGTTGCTCAAGGCTCTGCACGGATGTCATGCAATATGCACGGTAACTCATCGGTGTAACGTCGGGAATATAGCCCTGCCATCAAAGTTCATTCGTGGTTTTTTTCTAATGGATAGCAAGATGCTGTACACACATAAATGTTCTGCACCACTCCCTAGGGAGGTCCCCCAAAACCATGCCCTTTTTGCCTCTGAGTGTCGCTTTTTGCGATCTCTGTGAGGACCCCCTTGAGTGCCAGAGGACCCCCTTGAGTGCCAAAGTCCCAGAGGCGAATCCTCATGCCACCCGTGGCAGTGAGCTGGCTGCTGCCCCGGCTCGCTCCTGCCCACAGGCAGGGTGAAAACGCCGACCAAAACACAAATGTCGTGGGAAGAGGCAAAACTGGAAGAGAGCTCAGCGGGGCAGAGGCCCCGGCTCGCTCCAGCCTGCCCACGGCTGCGTTAGACAACCAGGGCAAGATTTCAAGGAGGGTGTAGAGGGTGGGATGTGGGATTTTCTTCTCCTCATATAGTGGAGCGATGTGGACAATGGCTGAAGGACCTGGGAAGAAGAGTGAGAGTTGAGCCGTGAGCAGAAGAGCAGAGTCAGGAGCTGATGTCTCTGTAAATTCAATGTTCAGCGTTCTCCTAAAGCTCCTGAAGGAACCGATTTACACACAGAGATTTTTCTCAGGCCTCTGCCAGAGCTGTATTTATACCGGCTTGCTGCGTGCTTGCCTCCCCTCAGAACCAGACCAGGACCTTTGCCACCACCCGGGTCACTGGCTGGCCAGGGTGTTTTGCCTCACAGGTGACTGCAGGACACGCTGTGCTGGGGACCTACAGCCTCCACCAGCGTTTTCACTACCGGAGTCCCTGAGCAGCTCGGCACTCGTGCGAAGGCAGCCTGGTTCTGACAGCAAAGGGTCTGCGCATCCTGCCTATGCATCCACACTTGAGTTGGATAAGGCTGAGTTTGCCACGTTACATGACTATTCCTAGCACCTCCCTCCAAGATTTCGTCTGCCATCAGCCTGCCTCCTTAAATGGCTATGAATCACCAGCCCCTTCCCTCCTTTACTCTTGCACCTCGTCCCACCTCTCCAGAGAGTCACGTAACTCCTGGCCATGTCCAGGGAGTCACTTTCTGCTCCAGTTTGCCAAACTGTCCCTCCCCCCCCCAGTTTGTGGGCAGAGGCCACCATGCTGGTCTCCTGTTACGAAGGGGATAGCAGTTGCAAGAGCAATAACTTGCCAGTCAGCCTGCGCAGCTCCTCTGCCCCACCACGGGTACCTGCAAAGTCTGAACTACCATCCTAAAAAACACTGTATTCTTAAAATACTTTAAAATCTATTTACACCTCAAAAAGTTGCTTAAATAATACATTAGTCTGTGAAAGACGGTAATTTTTTGAAGTCTTCGCTAATGCGCCTATTTATGCACATAAAAATGTAATTATATGCTTTTTATAGTCGTTTATCCTCTTTTCAGTCCACTACGACGATCCGTCAGGATGCTGTCAGCACTCCGAAGTGCTGACTGCACGCGATGCCTGCTAGCTGCATCCACGCGCTTACAAAACACACGCATCAAGTGCTGCACATTTCCTGGTGTCAGCACCATTTGCTCAACACACGACAGGCAAACGGATGGATTTGGGCTTTCCTGCTGATCGTTTTTTTTTTTTCCAGAGAATGAAGGCGTCTGTTCCTGAATCTATTAAGTGCAACACTGATAAAGCGTTAAGATTACTGATAAAAACAAAAGGTGTTACTGCAAATCTACAGTGCGTTACCTTTGGGATTACACGAGGCTAATAAACGGTTCTCCAAGTCTACAGTACATGGGAAGCATCACTGAGATGCTACTACCGACGCAGCGGGGCCTGGAGCAAACACTTATTAAAGCTCCTTAATCTGGGCTACTTAGCCATCCTTAACTAGGCTGAGTATTACTTCGCATTGAAACCAGTGAGATGAGCTATGTACACACCAGCTGAAGGAAAGACAGCAGATTACAAATCCCAGCACTTGTGAGAATAATCAGACAAATATATCCCCGCTCTTATTTGATATCACAGTAAGTTTGGCAACTACTTGCCAGGGTTATTCAGTGTATTAGGAACTTCCTCATGACAGAAGCCTCCTTTGGCTCAGAAGGACCTTCAGCTTTGAATGTTATATTAACCAGTCCTGACTGGCGAAGGATGTGTTATAGTAGTTTTCTGGAGCCGTCAGCGTCCAGATGTTTTCATCTTATATTTTCAGCCATCTCCGTGCAGACTAATACAGCAGTACCATCAGGCTCTCCTGCCTCCATGACTGGATTACATTAATTCAATTACAAGCTCCAGACAATTTTTTCTTAAGCATTTGCTTTACATCCTTATCCTGTGCATTTTCTGTCCATACCTGTAGGACAATGCTCCGTACTACCTTTGTGTTTTGCTTTTTCCTTCACACATTTAATTGCTTCATTTTAAAAATGTATGCAGACATCAGGCCCAATTTGATTTTAATTGAAAATGGGAAGTTGAAGCTTATGAATTATGAATTTTAAAATGGGTAAAATGAGAGGAGAATTAGGTAATTACAAGGGGGGACAGTGGGAAGGAATGGGATACATCCATGTATTAAAATAAAAATGCAGGATAATGTTTACTACCCTGTTTTAAGTCTGGTGAAGTTAACCTTTCTTTTCTTGTCATACGTTAATATTCTACAGAAGCCTATTGTATTTTATGTTCGACTGGATGTTTTTATTCACCCTGCTGCTAACAGAAGAGAGGTGGATCCTGATACCAAATTCAAAACTGAATTTATGAGTGCTGCCATTCAAAAGCAAGGAGCAAGCACAGGTGGAAGGATATAATGTTATGGAAACATCAGAACAACTCAGATAAAACTATATGCAGCTCTAGGAAAGGAAAACAGCACCTCCATACAAACACCGAAAGAAGGTCCTCAGCCCCTTCTGCCTCTCGTAATGGCATTTCAGGCTCTTCTGCCTCTTGTTGTGTTGTAAAACCTTTCCATTAAAAGGATTTTTTCCTCCCGTGATTTGAAATGCAGGAGATGTGCGAACACAACAGAAAAGAGGAATTTAACCAATGTTTAGTAGAATCAGATGGGACAAAGACTGAATTTTCCCAGTCCTGTAGGTTTCACAGAGATATTAATGTTGCTAATGCTTTGTAAATCATCCAAAACCAAAATTCTGCCAGGAAGTGTCCTGCTGTCACTGGGACAATAGATTGCAGTACAGCAGGGGTACAGACTCGCCAAATCCTCCCTGAACAGCCAGCTCCAACTCATGGATGCTGAACCACCTGCGCGTTGTGGCTGTCAGACATGGCCCAATAAACCAGTGGGGACAGCTATGTCAAAATTATAATAATTCTCCTAAAAATTAGGGGGGAAAAGCCGTTGAGTCAATATTTAAGGTCCCCAGAAAACACACTACCGAAAGAGGTTTGTGGCTTTCATAGCAGGGCCTGACATTACCTCCAAAAAAGAAATCAGCCAGTTCCTCCATGATAAAAATCTGTTTGCCTGAAGTAAATGGACAAGGAATCATACTGATATAAAAGGAAAATAGGTCAGTTTTATCGCAGCTATTCTATGCAGCTACTTTCTATGATAAATAACGATTTCTGGTGAGGCAATCTCAATCCCTGTATGGTACATTACATATTCCTACTCATTCATTTACTAAGATGAAAGACCTGAGTGACTGCACTGGATTTGATATAATATTAATTAATGCGTAACACTCCATTGCGAATTTAGCAATGGTCCAACCACATGATATTCATAAGTACTAAATGATTATGCCCAAGCATGCAAGTAATAACGTTCTTCCTAGAGAAGCCCAAGCAAGCATGGCATCAAAGATTTAAATGCATGAACCCCCAGGACAAATGAAGAGCAAGAGGGAAAAGAATTCAAAATACATACTTTTTTTTTTTTTTTCCCTCCCCAAAAACTGAGAAACCTCAAAACTGTGTTGCTGTCTACCACTTGGTACGTAAAGGCTGGGAGAGCTGCGGACAGCGAATGCTTTATCCCCAGTGAACACGGTTTCCCTTCCTTCTCAGCAGCTGGCTGGGAGGAACTAAACTTAGCAGGCCTGAGGTGTAGGAAACCAGATAGCACGGTGTACGGCGGGATAGGAAATACAGGGCTCAATGTGTTTGAGGTTAAGATTAAGCCCTGACTTCCTTTGGGTCTATTTTAAACGGTGGCAAATGATGGCGTGCTTTCTTACAACAAAATGACAGATGATCAAAGGTCGAATATGATCTGTATGTCAAGCATTTGTACCAGGACCTTTCTTTGAGGGACTGGGCAGGAAGCGTTCTAACGTGGTGTCTCATACTTCCCCTCATCTGTGTTTGTTCAAAACATACCAGTAACCGGGGAAAGCTGGATGACTGGCCGCGGGTCATTGGCCAAATAGCCGGTGCCTGCGAAAGGAGAGCAGTTGGTTTTGGACGGAGGGAAAGAAAGATTACCGCGGCCCCGGGCATTGCTCCTGTGGCGAAAACAATACGGCAGCGCTCGCCAGGCTCACGCTTTCAGGTGCTACAGCTGGGAAACAAAGACAAAACGCGCCGAGGGCGTCTTTACGCATTCTCCTTTCCGGAGGTAGTCGGGGATCAAAGCAGAAAAAGTGAAAAAACATTTCGGTAACCTGCGCTTTCCAATTGCCATTTTAAATACAGTTTTGCAACACCTGCGGCAAATAGGATGCAAGGCTCACTGTGTCATGCTGACTACAGATTGCACACCTGCTAAATTTGCTATTATTATATATTACCCATGACTCGTGCTAAAACAGCCAAAGGAGGATATTACCTTCACGTGAGATTGAAAAACACACAAGACAGTCTTTGTCCCAGAAAGCGAGGGGGTACCTGAACACCACAGCCGTGCCATCGATCACTAGGCTCACTTCCCTCCCGCCCTCCTTCTCACACCTAGAAATCTGCAGGACGAAAGCCTGTGTTTGAAAATTCCTTTTGATCAAAATTTTTGCCTTGCCTCAGGCACTGCTGCAACAGTCCGCAGCTCTGACCTGCAGCCCCCCGGCAGCTCTGTAGCCGCCCCTGCCAAATACTTGTCCTCCTTCACTAAGGCAAAGGAACAGCTTGCTAAGAAAGACAACTGGCATCGCTTTGCTCCCCTGAAAATCCACAAAACCCAATTTATTAGCTATAGCAAGAGTTTTATTAAGCTGAAAATAAAGCGATCTGTTCAGCCCACAATTTCTGAGGCTCCTGCTGACAGCACCCCCTCTCATGAAAAATGATGTCATTTATAAGTGCAGCTGTGTGGACCCTTAAAGAGCAGCATAAAGCCTGCTTCCATTGAGATGTGACACTGGCTTAACAGAGCAGGGAGGATTTTTAAGTGTAGAATGTTAAATATGTATTTGAATCAGAAAAGCATTTTCTGATGTTAGGTGGGTGGGAAATCAGGAGAGAACTTTGTACGAAGCCATTGTGTTTTCTCTACACCCTGTCCTTCTGACTCTGGCAGCACAGACCATTTCCCTTGTTATCAGGATGCCAGCAGGAGTCATGGGAAGGGTGATCTGCAGTGCAATTTTAAAATGCATGCTACAGTCTAAACAGTGAGAGGTGAATATCCTCCCAAACTCCTCTGGGTTGTATGGAGGAATACAAGTACCTTTTCCACATGACCATTCTCAGCTTTGTTAGCGTTCCAAGTGTTTCTGTGAGCAATATCGGACTATAGCCAGCTCTAAGTGTGAGTGAATCCCCATGGAGAAGACAGTGGGCACATCATGCTACAGACATGCTGCATGTCCCAGTCTTCCTGTGGACAGCTCCATGTAGCCCCTCTACCGCTCACCCAGCTCTTGGCAGGTATCTCCAAGCTCCTACAACACAAGCCAGGGAAGGAGCCACCATCCATATAGGAACATTTTGGCACAAGCAATACGTGTGTATTTTACTGCTCTGAGCAAAAAAATCTCATCAGCAAGGCAACTGTAAGGAGAAAAAATGGGAATGATCCCACCTAGACGCATGTGATAAATGAACTTAGAACTGGACTAAGACCCAAGATGTACAAACCATAGTTTTTGGACTAGTGGCTGAAGGACCAAAAAGTTAGCATCAATGCAAAGATCCAAAGCATTGTCATTTGATGCAAAGTATTCTTACTATCAGAAGAACAGGAAAAACTATCCAAAATGCCATTTTGAGTTAAAGCAAATATGTTGTTCAACAAGTTTTAAGTTTTGGATTCATAAAAACCACCTTATATGTGGTTTTTTACAACAAAGTAGTCACTTTCAAAACAAAAACATGATTTTGAGGGGTTAAATTTTCAGTGTTTTTGAAACTGAATGTTCTGCTTAGAATCATAGAATCACTTAGGTTGGAAAAGATCTTTAAGATCACCACGTCCAACGATGAGCCTAACACTGCCAAATCCGCCACTAAACCATGTCCCTCAGCACCACATCTACACGTCTTTTAAACACCTCCAGGGATGATGACTCAACCACTTCCCCGGGCAGCCTGTTCCAATGCTTGACAACCCTTTCTGTGAAGAAATTTTTCCTAAGATCCAATCTAAACCTACCCTGGTACAACTTGAGGCCGTTTCCTCTTGTCTTATCACTTGTTACTTGGGAGAAGAGACCGACCCCCACCTCACTACAACCTCCTTTCAGGTAGCTGTAGAGAGCGATAAGGTCTCCCCTCAGCCTCCTTTCCTCCAGGCTAAACAACCCCAGTTCCTTCAGCCATTCCTCATAATACTTGTTCTCCAGACCCCTCACCAGTGTTGGTGCCATTCTCTGGACTCGCTCCAGAATCTCAATGTCTTTCTTGCAGCGAGGGGCCCAAAACTGCACACAGTACTTGAGGTGCGGCATCACCAGTGCCGCGTACAGGGGGAAAATGTTTAGAAAGTGCTTAGAAAACCCTAAAACATTTTCCAAGTACCCTGACTCCGACTCGTGTCTCTGACTGAAAGCTTTTGCTAAATTCAAGGTAAAATCACTTATGCTTCCAGTCTCTGTAACCCATTTTCTGGCAGATCACCCAGCAATGGGTGATTAACAAGTGTAAATACCTCAACAAAATATTGAGCTCAGTTCTGGCCCATTCCTCTCACAGAAGTCAAAACAACAAGCAGGAGCATTTTGGATAAAGGCAGGTATGGTGACCAGGATAAGCTGGCACAGGAGGACATGAGAATCCTCTACCTGGCACCTCCTTGTCCCACAGCCTGGGGTCTTCCTACATTATGGCAGCTATTAACATTTCAGCTCATACACCAGAGACCAGTACGAACAGCGAGGCCATGGGGAATAAAAGACACAAAGATCTCTGCCTTCAGGTTTAAAAGCTCAGCAGAATTAAGGTATTAACTCTCTCAGCTGTGAAAGAGCCCCCAGGATGTGTCTCAGAGTAGACAGAAAGAAGAGATCAGATGCTGTCACCATGAAAGGGATGAAGGTCAACAGGGCCACATTTGCTCCTTCGCTGTACCCATGTTAGACTGACTGCCAGCAAAGGGGATCGCACTCCAGCTTTGCCCCCAGCAGGGTGTCCCTGGGTGGCAGAGAGCTGCCATCAACGAGCCTTTACCACCTCCATGGTGTAGGGAACACAGAGAAGGACGTCTCAGGGTAGGCAGGGCTACGACTGAGCCAGGTGAGCTCTTTACGGCTGCTGGAGTAGAACCCAGAGCACATCCTCATGCTCCACCTGACACTGTGTGGCCAAAGCTATCACCAAGGCATTTTGTCCCTACTGTGACACCCCCTCTGTTAAAAGGATGGTAATGGTTCTTCCAGCACACGAGGCTGACAAGGTGGAAGCTGAGCTTTGAACTATGTATCTATTAAAAATGGCATTCTTTACATTCACTGACAGAAATATTTTTTTACTTTTCAGACCGCATTTTTGTTTGTAGGCTTTGTCAATGTAAAAACTTACCCAGAGCCTTCTGGAGTCATTAAAGAGGTCATCCTGCAGAACACAGAAGCATCAAGGAAAGTTAGAGGGACTTGGTTAAAGGAAAAATCATTTATGCTGCTTAAAATAATTTACGGCATTTAAAAATATTCAGTATATTTAAGCATATCAGACAGAATTCCCATAGTTTCACCTATGTTCCTTGAAGACTGAGTGTGAGTGACAGAATTGTCCCCACAGTGCGACTTACCATTTTCAGGTGCTCCAGCTTTGATTCAGCATTGAGTGAAATAGCAGTATAAATAACTAATATTGTTCTGTAAAAACAATGGCCAGGTATTACATATATTTTAATCGGGCCTGGTGAGAAGGCTCAGGATTTTTCTTCTGAGCAGTCCCATTCTAAATATAGGCCTGGCATGGATTTACTGGGGGAAGTACAAGGGAGTTGTAGCCTCCCTCCTGGTATTGCCCACATGTTTTGGGCAATGGGACATGGGAAGGTCTGCACCACTGGGCAGCAGCCATCCTTCGGAGTGATAGTTACGACCACAGACATGACATAAACTTTATATCTGAAAAGGTACTACAGCAATCGGAAAGGCGACACAGGATAATTGCGAAGGCTTTAATTCACACTGAGCCAGTGTGGCTGGAAGGATAAGCACGAGCACTAAAGCACAGGAGTTCTCTTGCCAGCTCTGCCACTAAGTCCATGCAAATCACTTAATCTTCCTATTTGGTTCCCCCTTCGCTAAAAGGGGAATGTTAATATTTATTTACCTTCCAACTCACAGGCATGTTGTGAGGATTAATTAGTTAATAACTGTTAAGTGCTTTGAAGATACAAGTGACTGTGCAAAATACTAAGTATTATTAACTAACATTAGGCTAATGATGCAGATAGGAGTGGCAATTTTCATTAGCTGTATCAAAGCAGAGCCCGGGATTCAGCCCTGAGATGCATGCTAGCTAGTGAAAAATTAACCAGGTTATGAGAAAGATTAAAAGAATAAAGTAAATTTATTTCCATTGGTGCACTGGAACACAAGCAAACATACCCAGCTGTGCCATTCCTGACCGAGCAAAACCACAGCTCTATTAATAACTCAAGACCACATTCTGAAAGCTGTTGCTTTGCACCTTGATTAGTCATTTCCACCAATGTGCAAAGTGTTATGGGTTCTGACTCGGTGGCAATTTCCACTCCTACATCTCGCTCTGCACCTGTGAGAACGATGGCATGCAGTTGAAGGCAAGCAATTTTGCAACGCGCTTGCTTGGCATTAATTTCTATGACACTTCTGTGAGAAATCCAGATAGTTACGGTACAACTTCTCGAGAAGGCTGTTTTTGTGTTCAGGTAGCTCTCCTGCCACAAAGGAAGGTGCGATACAGGTGGCCAGCCTGAGGTCTGTGAGGGCCGGCAGCACGAGAACGGCACACACCTCTGCCTTACGCTACTGTTATAATTCTAGCAAAGAGAGATGGTAAAGACACAGCCTGGAAAGTTGAGACAGCAACTAAAATAACTTCGGAAGACGCTTCCTCAGAGCAGCTGTCCACATAGCTCCGCTGAGGAAGTCAGGTGCGGCCCCAAGAGCCATCAGCAACTTACACCTGTGGACCTAAATCACTTGTTGCTTATAGGAAAAGACCATGAATTCCCCAATTTCAATTGCAATCAAGTCTTTCGTTGAGACTTGCAAATAATTTGCAATTCATGTAGATAAAAATATGTATTTCTATTGTAGTATCTGTATGAGTCTCAGTACTGTAGCTCC
Organism: Anarhynchus alexandrinus; assembly: GCA_008711295.1. NCBI lineage: Eukaryota > Metazoa > Chordata > Aves > Charadriiformes > Charadriidae > Anarhynchus > Anarhynchus alexandrinus. Next base: position 11,103,348 of record VUYV01000002.1, read on the forward strand.
AGGTGCATAAGGCTCCACCTGAGCTGGCAAACTCAGTTTTGGTTCTTTCTGGGTTTTTTTAATTACTTTAGTGGTGGCAGGGGTGGGTAAACACACAATGATTTCAGGAGGGAAAGAACATAACATTCTATAGGCCTCTATTTTAGTGACTCTTCATACAACTGTTCTGGTCCTGGCCAAAATTTTTAACTTCTATCATCTCACAACACTGCTGTGTGAAACAAAGATTAAAATAAGCCTTATGGGAGGGAGAAACACAGAAGTGGAAAAAGCCGAGGAGAGAGGAGGACTCCAGTCACCTCCAACACTTCGCAAAACTCTTCTTTTTCTTTTAGCGATATAGAAATACCTTAAGCCCCGATGCTGTGAATGTCTGTTGGCAGACACAGGACTTGCTGTGAGACAAAGATGACCTAAGATACCCCACAGACTCCTTTCGACTGAAGATGCAGGCTCTCGGGCAAGTGGACGATTAAGACAGCAGCGCAGCCAGCCTCCGCTGCGCTCGTTTGACCCGGTTGCGAGGAAGGAGGCAATTCCTCTACTCTCACTTCCAGATTACAAAGCTCATAGGCACAACGCGATTCTCAGAGGTACAGGTTTGTCACCAGCACAAGAAGTCTCATTTTTCTCTGCATTACAATGTGCTAAGCCCTTTGGGGGTCCCTACCCTGTGCTCAGAGTCTCCCAGGTACTCTCCTCCTGGGGAGGGTGGGAGAAACTCCTTTCCAAAGGCATCTCCTCAAGAAGGCTTTTTTCAGAAGAGAGAGGCAGCTGCTGCAATTAAAACAGGTTGAAAGAAGAGTTTCTGCTGAGCCCAGGGAAAGCTCCTTGAGCCTGATGTTCAGTTATAAGGCCTTGTACGCTGTTGCAGCAGGGTGGCAAAATGTAATTAGCAATTAGGTACATGAAGTTAGTGTTGTAAAATTTAAATGCAGTAAATATCTTCAACAACTGCGTCTCAACAAAGGAAACGTGAGAGGTTGAGTTTCACACTTCAGCATAAGGCTCAGAGTAGTGGCTCCTGTTAAGGATGCCTGGCATTTTAACAGTCTTCTGATTATCAAGCTCTTTTCAGATACTTATGACTAAACAGTAATGATTTGAAGTTAAGTTTTATGTAACTCAACTCTGACTTTAGACTGATCTATTTATCTCAACAACATGTGGGGTTTTTTTCCTTCTAAAGTACAATGAACAAAATCTATTTTTCATGTTTAAAATATACCAGTTGTGATATATCTCTTCCTACATTTTATTTAATAAGCTCTACATTAGCTCAAGATTTCTGTTTGACTACAAATACCAATGCACATTATAAATACACCTACAATCCTCTTATAACACTGTAAAGGTTAAAAACATTTAAGCAAGGACAAAGGCCAACTACTTACTCAAAATATCGTGCCCCCTGGACATATTGTTGCTTAATCGTTTTTCACACGGGTTTTACTTTTGCTGCTGAAATTAATGTCTATCGTTCGACACATAGTGTTGGAATAGAAATACTATAAATCTGAAATGCTAATGTGCTTTCCACTGCGTGTGATTCCTACCAATTGAATACATCATCCACAGTTACTTTTATCTCAAGCCAAGACTAGCAAGGGCAAAACACAGTCTTTTATTGACTTTAGAGCTTAGTCCATTAAATTTCGGGCTTTTTCAACCTCCGAAGCCAATCACAGGCTGATGGCACCATCCTGGATTTTATTTTGCGATACTATGAGCCCAACTTCCATAAACAAGGAGGGTCGCGGGGGCTGGGAACCTCCTCTGAGGCAAGGACACACATTACTCGCCGGCTGCCTGACAACAGGGGTAATTGCTTTTTATTTTTTAAACATATGGTGAAGGGCAGGCTTAGCCCCTGCAGAAGTTTCCGCAGAAGAAGAAGAAAAACACTTCATGCTCTTTGCCAAGGCGTTTTAGATGCAAAGTGGGGCATCAGCAAACCTGAACCAAGCGAGGAAAGCCCTCACACGCCAGCCATGCAAACAAGGGAAACAACCCCTCAGAAATAGATTTTTTTTTTTTTAAACAACCCATAGAAAAGCAAGCAAATACACACGGGTACAAATAGTACTGCTTCTTATCATGCATGAACCAGAGATGCTGTTGTTCAAAGGATGAAAAAAACCACATGCTCTTGTGAGCGCAATATCCAGTGCTTCAAAACCTGCTAAATTACCTACGCATCTTCTAGGTTTTTTCGGGAAAGGCACACGCTCAGCTGCATCTGTTGTTCACGCACAGCACAAGCGAGCAAATCCAGCTAAATTATTTTGAGCAGATCTGGCAAGACTTTTTTGCGGTTCAAAAGAAGCTGCCGCAGCATCCACAGAAGGTCTGTAATCGTTCGCTCCACAGCGCACTGTGCACAGAGAGGCCGTGGACACAGTACAAAGTCAACGCAAGCATCTCATAACTCTTGCTGACATTATAACAGCTCCCAAGGCCAAAAGACAAACACCACGATTCCTATTTGTGTTGCTCATAGTCTAAAGAAAGATAGTCTTGCTCTAAGGGCAAAGGCATTTTTCAATTTTCTTGCATAATTGATCTTACATATAAAAGTTAACATTAAACAACTGACTAGGACCAATCAGAAAACACCATCTTTTCTCGGGAGAAAAACAAGAGTTATAGCACCCAGCAAGGCTACAGTCCAAAGTAACGTCAAAGCGCTGCTGTATCCAGGGCAGCGGAAAAAGATCCAGCAGAATTCAAGGCACCGGACAAAAGAACCACAGACTGCCGAATCTCCTGCCTACCGATGCCCATACAGAAAGTTTGTTGTTTGGTGCGTAAGCCCCACGCAAGCCCTCGTCTCCGTAACTCTGAGGAATGGAGAGGGCGGCGAGGAATGAGGCTGCTGAGATGCCTATTGAATTAAAGGCAAAGAACGGTACTGCTACCGTTGTTGTCCCATAAACAGTGGCCTACCTTGAACCTAATTACTGCGCTGCATTAAGTATACGTGATATCGTGAGGAACGCAGGATTAAAAACTGCTCGAAAGACAGCACTGAAAATTTAGTCAGGAAATCCTCACCCAAGTTCATTTTCTCTCAGATTCCTTGAGAAATTGTGCTCAGACTACGTGCAGCTTTCTTGACGTTTTCTGAGTTTTGCTAACTCTCTACTGGCACAGAATACAGTCTTGGGTTCGTCAGAAATCAGTCTAATCATGTAGCAGCTAAGCACTTGGAAAATGAGATAGAAGCGGCTCTGCAATGCTACAGCGATAGCTGTTTACAGCAGGGTCACTAGGTAAACACAAACATCGTTAAAACAGCTGTATTCAATTTTGTAGGTACAGAGGTCATTAATAAGTAAGATTGAATCATGTTAATAATCCTCGAAAACAAATTAACTGGATGGGGTTTTTTTTATTACTGAGGCCACAGATTTCTCATTTGTTCCGGTTGGCAGCACTGCAACCTATCAGTTAAGAGTGGCTTGTTTGCTTTGTCAGAGCTATTGTCCAGATGTCCAAATATATACATCATTATATAAATTATAAGTTTAAAATCAAAGTGTTTCTTAGTGGCATAGTATAAAGTCTATAGGAGATAGGGATTTTTCTAGCTAGACTTCAAATACAATGTTATGTAAATGAGAAAGACATTCAAACATTGAAAATCCCCATCAATGTGCTGAGTTTATTACAGAACAGCTCACTGGAAATTAACTGGGTACTAATCTTTTAATACTGCAGCTGATCCTTGGTCAACCTGTTACAAGAGTAAATTGCCATTCCCAGCTGTGCCATACTATAAGAGGATAAATATCAGAGTGGCCCTTAGGAACAACCTATTTCAAGAATATCTGCTCAATCTTTTACAGCTAATCAGAGCAACGTTAGCAGAAGAAAAGCTGCCAAGAGGGAATGTATGTGAAGACGAATCCAATTTGATGCTGCAGTAAGGCACAGATATTTTTTTTTAATGTAGTAAGACACTGAAAACTCCGTATTAAAGGGCTGAAGAATTGAGAAATTACTTCAGCCCAAGAATTAATTCCAATAAGACTCGGATCCAACACTCAAAAAATCTGGGCCTAAGTACTTAGCAGAGTCTCTTTTCTCTCATTGCAATAAAGCCACAGCGGAGCTCAGGGGCGGTTATGTGCCGAAGTGCTCAGGTTGTTTCAGAGAGGATTTCTTGGTCTCCCACATCAGAAGTTGCAGTGCCAACCAGAGCATGATGTACATTTGGGAACCCAAATGTCTCTGGCTCTTAACGGCTGCTACGTAAGCTAAATTTCCACCGAAACAAATTGTGCTCAGCACTTTTTCATACTCATCGGCTTTTTATTCCACAAATGCATTTTCTCTTTCAGTTTCTCCAGCTTTCATTTTCATTTGCACTTACTCTACTTTTTGCTTCCTTCACAATTTCAAGATGACTGCTCTTAAGTCACAGCTGAGCAAGAACCCTCTCTGCACTCACAGAAAGTCTCTTGTCCAGACTATCAACATTTGCGAGATTTTAAAGGCAGAAATGGTTATTTACTGTTTGCACAACACCTAAAACTATGGTACCTCCAACATAGCTAAGGCCTTTGGTCAATACTGAATTATTAATGTTACATAATGATTTTAAATTTAATCTATTTTTTTTTACTTCTGTTGCATATGCAAGAAAAGCACGTTCATGTTAATTGACAGATGACTAAATGCCACTTCTTTTTATCATTCCCATCTTATGCCAAGATGACAATACAGAATAATTGCAGAATCACACTGTTTATTTAATATACTATAAAATGGCCAATAACCTCCTTCACCTCCCAAAACATTTCTGTGGATAAACAATGGCTCCTAGAGAAGGCTATTTTACTATTGTCTTCCCATTACTTACAGAAATATGGACTAGGCAATTTTTAATAATGATAAAACCTAGCGTATGCCTGTGACCTGGCTCTGCAGAAGCCATCCAGATGCTTCTACAATCTTGCCCCCCGAGTTCTGGAGAAATGATCAGAGGAAGGAAAAGCTGTTTCTCCACAATCACCATCACCCAAGGCAGCACCCATGCCGTGCTGTGGGGCAGGAGGGGCTGCGTTCCCTCCCCGTCCCAGCTGCGTCCACCCAGTATTACTCAGGCTGGTGGACAGATGACTCTCTTGAACTACTGCTGTTAAGCGTTAATCACTATTTCTCCAGTCTTGCTTACATGGTGTTATTACTTATGGTGTCGGTTGCTGCTGGAATTACTATCAGTGCAGACTGGAGGGAGAGTTGGAGGAGACAAGACGGCTTGACAGATGACTACCGAAAATTGGGAAGTGGTGTAAACTATGGAAAAAGCAAGTGTATTTGAGAATTGCTAATAAAACAGATAGCTGAAAGTAGCGATTCTTTCCATGGACTTATGCCACAGCTAGATTTAAAAGCTGGCACTAAAGAGCATTTCTTCTTACCAGTTTTATAAGCTCTTTCTTTGCCCACGTGCTCTGCTCAAGAGTGCCTGGTACGACACAGGATTTTTTACTTTTTTCTTACCAGGCCTTTCAATAATTACTCTCTTTCAAAAAAATGGTAGATTCATCTTTGGCCTTATTCCTTCCTCCTGCATGGGGAATATTTGGCCAATCCTCAATCCTTGGAAAAGGAGTCTAGTTTGAGAGCAGCCAAAAATACAAAATATTTACAGCAAGAGCCTTGCAGCCAGCCCTCCATGTAAGAGTAGACTATCTTGTGTCCTTCTGCTGATAATGTCAGAATCACCGGAACAGCCTCTCCAAAACCACAGAAAGCACTTCCCTTTCGTGCCGATGCTTCTCTGTGTGCAGGAGGAAGAATGGTCTTGTGGCTCGTGCAGACTTGGCTGTCAGCATGTGTGGCTTCTATTCCTGGTGGTCACTGACTTCTCTTGTGACTTTGGGAGAGTTACCTAACTTCTCCATCCACCAAAATGTCCGTCTGCTCTACAACACAGCCACATAATTCAATTTTGCCCTTTAACATAAATACTGTTGGAAAACTTAATTGCTTGGGGCAGATGGGAAGCAGCGTAAGAGTTCAAAATGTTATTATTTTCATGGAATGATTATTTAGTGGCATTTTAGTTCTCCTCACCAAGCAAAATTTTCATCATCTGTGTAGTGCCTTTACATCTGAATATCATCTACAGTGTCAAGACACAGAGAGATAACTATTTAAATATACCCATCTCACATCACCTGAAGGAGGGGTGTGGCAAACACAACCGAAGAATGCACATCTCGAACTCACTCCTCCTTCACCTTCATAGTTAAGGTTATCTTCAAGAAGAAAGATAGCAATGTCATCCATACGTGTTTCTTGTAAATCCCTCTCCAGGCAACTGCTATGAGACAAATAGTCCACATCTAACAATTACTGCAAGTTTTCAATGTCTAGATCATGTAGTTCTAATAGACACATCTCAAGATACCACCAGCACTGTGCAGTGTAATGGGTGTCTGGCTACATGACACGAGTTACGTGGCCCAAACGAAGCGGCAGCAATGTTGGTACACATACCTTTACTCCTAATTCCCAGTGATAACATCGACTTCAACAGAAAGACAAACGACGTGCAAGATCTTTGTGACGGTGCTTACCTAGAAAGCTGGCTGGAAAGAGGACGCACAAAGAAGTGTCACACTGGCCATATTTTAAAATACTTTCTGCAGGCTAGGAACACATTTTTTTTAGAAAAATTTGAATTCTACATATTGACAGAGGCATCAGGGAGGCTTCCGCTGATAGTCTTTGAACACCATGTATTTGATATAAAGCTGAAGGCAGCTGCTACGTGAATCAGGAGTAAACAAATTTCTTCAAGCTTGACATTAAAGAAAAAAACGTTACTCTAAGTAAGTAACCAGGCAACCTTGAACTGTAACTTGCAATTAAATTCAGAGCTCCTGTTCACATCCTAACTCAACAGAACAAACTTCAGGTGGCTCACCCGAACCTAGAGATGGAAATAAACTCAGTCTGAAACACAGAGGGTTGTTATTGGTTTTTTTTTAAAAAAAAAAGTTAGATAATTCCTTTTCCTTCCATATCTTTTCCTGTTCAGCTCTGGTGCTGCTGAGCTTAAGGGCTGCTATAACAATGCAAGAAGTGATGTCATTCCAGTGAATTGCAAAAGTACTCTATTGATCACCATTATCTATGACTTGCCATCCAGTTTTCAAAAATAGTTCACATTAAATTAAGCTATTGAGCACTGGATTACAGGTTTCTTTTCACATTTTAATTTCTCAGACAGAAGCAAGGTGAAATTGCCCTCTAAAACATTCTGCTGCCTTGCATTCTTCAGAAGTTTCTACTGAAACGATTCCAGATCCGTTGCAGAAACAGTAATTCTGATTTTGTTCCTGGAGCTATCATGCAAAGCTTTTGCTCCTGCCAACCCACTACGCACAGAATTATCTGGAAGTCCCTCCCACGTGCGCTGCCGGCATGAGTCTGCTGGGTGCGCAGAAGGTTAGTAGCTTTTGTGATCCATACCACCCTCACTAGATATTGATGCAATTCGGGTAAACTTCCAAATATGAACAAGCTGCTCAGGTCTGCTTCTCTGAAACTGTAACACACTTAGAATGCTATTTTGTTATTCAGGATTTCCTAAGTAATAGCAGGTGTGCACACAGTTTTGTGTTTTCCTTTCATACTAAGATAGGAAAGGCAAGTCAAGCTCTCACGTTGTTTGAATATACAGACTACATAAAAATTAAGTTCTTTCTTACCCAAACTGGTACTAACAGCATTGCTTTCAAGCTAGTCACTCCCTCCAGTGAAAACTGTGTTGTTCAACATTTGACCATTTTCCTGCAGCATCTATGTGAAAAGAGTCAGCTTTGTGCAGAAAAGTTATGGAAGTTGTTAATGGGATCAGCCTGTTGATTTCCACTGTCTGAGCTCCCAGAAGCTTCAAGAGCAAGCACGGAGACTAGAAGAGAAAAATAGCTTTCAGATATTATTTCAACACAATAATATGAGCTATTGTTACTAACAAAGAAGAAGAGTTGTTTTCATGACACAATTTGAGATGTTACGGTGGCTTTCCTTTTGTGGAGGTCAACCTGAAAATCAGAACCAGAAGCAATGAATCTATTTTTTTCCCCCACGTGCATTAAATTGCTATTCATTGACACTTGTTTTTCTCAGATCCTCATTCCAGAACATCACATATTCTACATAAAGCATGAACACACAAAGCTGCTGCGTGTATCTTTATCCCACCCAATCTGCAGGCTTCTTAGTACTGTCCTGAGGGAAACGCTTTGTTCTAACTCTTCATTCTCCATTTTTATCATTTGAGAAACTTCCCAGTAAATGTCATAGACTCCTGCTGTTTACTGATGAAATGAATTAGCAAAGAAAGTCTTTAAAGTGCGATCAAATGGTGGATGTTCAAGCTCTTCTTCTTTACCTCACTGCTACAGCTAGTAAAACCCTACAAATTAGAAACGAGAAACTCAATTCTTGTGAACAGAAATGGACAAAAAGAAAATCCCCTACTTTACATTCAGCTAAGGAAAACTAAAAGCAAAACATTCCCCCTATTACAAAGATACAGGACAGTCATGGACATATAGCAAGGAAGGAAAAAGGGGTTTGGGCCAGACACTTATAAGGAGTGTGACTGAATAATTAGATGAAAGGATTACATTTGAATAGTGTCTGAGAACCTTCTGATATTTTTTTTTTTTTGCTTGAAGTTCTCAATAACTAAGAATTGCATTAATTAACACCTGAGGGAATATTCATGCATTTTTCATACACAAAAACAATCTGCATGCAGAAGCCATCCAGACCCTCCCAAAGTGACTCAGACTGAGTAGAGTCAGTCTGTAAAGGAAGGACTTTTCAGCCCACAGACTCAACCCCAGAGAGAGCGCACCGTAGGCGCTGGGGAGAAGGAGTTTTAGTTGGCTTAGGTTAAGTTGCTTCATAAAGCCAGTGCCTACTGGAGGACAAATAAGGTGCTGAAGACGTTCCACTTTAGTGCTTGAAATCTTTTCCAAAGGTCCCTAGTAAGTTTTAAAACACAGTAAATGAAAATTGCCTTTTTCACTAAAAAGGGAAAACATCTGACATGATCTTAGGAAGTAAGCTATTAGAAATTAAGCAGTCTAAAGACAAATATTGAGAAGTTTGTACGTACACAGGTACAAAAGAAAGGCTGCTTCAGTCTCCCAGCTTTGCTATCTGCTGGCAGATGTTCATTTTCTATTTCTTAAAATGAGCACTTTTTAGAGGACATTGCCTCTAGAACCATATAGAAAATATGTATAAGACCTTATTCAACCCCCCCCAGATTTTTACAGCTTTTCTTTATGTCTCCATTGCAGGTTTTAAGTTTTTCAACTAGGAATTTAAGACCTTAAATTTTATTATTTATATTTAGGTATTGATACGTAACTGCAGACTGAGGTTCAACAACACGAGCTACAAGTTTGATCTTGAACACTGTAAATTTCCTCGCTTTGCCATTTTAAGACAATTTAATGAAATATTTATTGCTGATTTAAACTCTTGAAGCCTCCCTGAAGCTGAACTACAGTTATGTCTTAATTCTATAATCAGATGGTGATGCATCAAAATGCGCAATCTCTAAAAATGGAAAAAAAAAAAAACAAAACCACTCTCTGGCAGATCAATAGCTTTAAAAGTATAACTGACAAAAAGTAAAACCCCCTTACAAACTTTTTCTCTTAGTTTGTACTGGAGTGATCACTGTATACATAGAATATGCACCAGCCCCTGCTGGTACAGTACCAAATACGAGCAGAACACTTCAGTCCCATATAAGCAACTTCACATACAGCTCCAGAAACTGGGCGAGCGGGCAGCTGCCTAACGTAGCAGCCTGCAATGAGGTATAAATTGCTTCAAGAATACAGGTTACTAACCCTTGTTCCCATGCTCTAAGTCTTCCTGACCCCTCTAAGCAGGTTCTTGGACTTCAGCCTGGAGAAGACAGCGCTAACTGCAAGGAAGCAGCTCATGCTCTAGTCCTGTTCCCACCCTGGTGTCCTACTGAGGCTCTGGCACAGCACTCCTGTGGATAGTTCGGACCGTGGAGGAATGCTTTTTACGTGACATCCTCTCCCTAAGGAACCACTTGAATGGATTTCATACAAGCAGTTGAAAGCCATCAAGACACTACGAACTTCAAAACTGAAGCTTACTTAGAGAGGACAGGAGAGGTAACTTTCTCCCTTCTGGAAAGGAACTTCCAGACAGAACCAGTGGGGTAAAGCCCTCACCTGTGTGAGCCCATAAGTACCACTGAAAGGCTTTCGCTGAGTTTTGGTCACAAGGCCCATACTCAACAGTTGCATTATAAATCCCTTGAGTGTTTATATTTCAAGTATTAATAAGATATACTTGAAAGTTAAACAAAAAGTCTGTAATTACAAGTTTCAAATAGTTCCACAGAGCAACAAGTTCTGGGGATAGAGGCGCCTAAAGCATTGGCTCCTCACCACGCAGCTTTCATGGAGAACTCCAGCCCTAGTATCTTTACATGGAGCAAACCACATGAAAGTCAACTTCTAGCACCTGGGAAACTTCCAGAACTTTTGGGATCTCAGATGCTATTTGACTTATTTCTTATAGCACAATGGGAAATTAAAGGGGATGAATGTACAGAATTACTAAAAAAAACAATTTGCATAGTTTTGGGGTTTTTTTAATATTAACACCTAACTAACAAGAATGAAATATCAAATTATTTACTGAAACTTTCTCATGAGAAGTTACTGTGGTCGGCCATGAACATCAGATTTCAGCCTGGAATGCTTATCTGAGCCCTTATATTTAGGCTCTAACCTGTGCAGCTCAGGTATCCCAGGTGCTCAAACTCCAGCAGAAATTTGAAATAGAATCAATATTCTGGTGACGAAATATGCTGTCCTGCTGAGTGCCAAAGGACAATTAAAAATCTTTGGTCTTTGTGCTTATTTCAGTCCTAAGTGACCTGCAGCAGTAAAGGACTGTCTGTGGCACATGTTGCAATAGGTTTGATTTATCCTATTTTTAAACAGTGTCTCAAGCAACAGGAATCCCTTGGGGAGATTTCTGCACTGTCAGGAAAAAAATTCTGACCTTCAGGCTCAGATTTCATTTGCTCACTTCGATCCTGTCTTCCCCCCACTCACCTCCCCACCTCCACCTCTTGTCCGTTTCCCATCTCAGCGGCACAACCAAGCCTTTGTGTGCTCTGACATGAATGACTACAGAGTGCCACATCGGCTGTTGCGAAGCCAGGCATTCCGCGTCTCAGCTTTTCTCCAAATCCTTTACAATTAGCATCCTCCTGAAATATTTCTTCCAGCCTTTCCTGGAGGTCTTTTCGATTTCCTCGCTTCCCTCCATCAGTGGGAGTCTAGTTCTGACCGCAGGGACAAGGGGGCCAGTCTTCCCAGAGCCGCAGCGCTCAAGCAGAGGAGCCTGCGTGACGTAGGAGCAGGGTGCGTGACGTAGGAGCAGGGTGCGTGACGCAGGAGCAGCTCCCCCAGAAGAGCGCCATCCGTTGGCGCCCGCGGGTCTGACGGCGGCGGGGGGGGCGGGGGCGCCCTCTGCTGGGCCGCCCGGTGCCTGCCGGCCCTCGGAGCGTCGGCCCTGCACAGCCCCGGGAGAGCAAAAAAAAACACAAGCGGAGAAGAGGAGAAGAAGAGGAGAAGAAGAGGAGAAGAAGAGGAGAAGAAGAGGAGAAGAAGAGGAGAAGAAGAGGAAAAGAAGAGGAAAAGAAGAGGAAAAGAAGAGGAAAAGAAGAGGAAAAGAAGAGGAAAAGAAGAGGAAAAGAAGAGGAAAAGAAGAGGAAAAGAAGAGGAAAAGAAGAGGAAAAGAAGAGGAAAAGAAGAGGAAAAGAAGAGGAAAAGAGGAAAAGAAGAGGAGAAGAAGAGGAGAAGAAGAGGAGAAGAAAAACAAGCCAAAAAGAAAAAAGAAAAACAAAGCAAACAAACAAACAAAAAACAACAAAAAAGGAAAGAGACGAAGAGGAAAAGAAAGAGCCAAAAAGAAAGGAAAAGAAAAAGCCAAAAAGAAAAGGAAAAAAATCAAGAAAAAAAAAAAGCCAAAAAAAGCCAAGGAGCAGCTGGTGGTGCCTCAGCACTGGGAGGCTCCTGCATGGAAAAGGCCGGTGTGAAAAATGAAATACGACAATTTGTAACTCACAGAGCGCAACAAGAGCTCTCGCTCCACGTGTATTTTCCAAGGGCAGAGAGTACGTATAGTGAGAGAAGACAGCAGCTGAAGTAACCAAAATGTTTTCAATAATGAGGCTCTGTAGTTTTGGGCACCTCTTTTCCTTTAAAAGCAACATTTACCGCTGCGGCTCAGTGGGTGCTCAGTGTGCTCCGAGAGAGAGGAGAGGTACATACCCTTAACTTGCAGTGTCAGAGATTGCTATAGAAGGGGGAGAAACACTACTGCCAATTAAAAATAAACTAGGAGAAAAGGCTACAACCAATAAACAAGCAGGAAGCCAAATTTCTTTTCAGAGATGAGAGAGTATCTGTAAGATTAATATTAATTTATCCCAGCAGGCAACTGTGGCAATCAACTTTTTTTAGAATACGGTTACTTTCCTGCCTCCGTCAGGTTTCTTTTCACACTGCAGTGCTACCATAAGCACTGAACTAACAGAAAATCTCCGCAGATAAAGTTTGCATTACCTAAACTATTGCTGTTGTAGGCCGAGGTCTTAATTTTTAATCAGAATATTATTTGTATCCTAGCACAGCCCCAGGCTGCACGCTGAATCGTGCACAGCATGGTGGCAGTAAGCTTAACACCTACCAGACAAGAAAGTACCAGGACCAGAGATGCTGAGGACGGACATACACAAGATCAGTAGCAGAACCGAGATGAAAATCTCCCATCTGCCAGACTCTCCTATCGACAGGATCACACTGATTCCTATCAAAATGTCACACTGTGGGAATGACGAGTGCCATTAGATTACAGCCCAGCAAACACCTCACAGCAAGGTGGGGACACTCAGTAGGAGCCTGGGGGAACAAATGAGAATACTGAATAAATCTTCTCCTTTATCCCTTTTTTGTCTAGGATGGAGAAAGCACAGAAGACTGGAGAAGCGAATTAAAACCAGATACTCCTTAAGGGACCAGTGAGCAATATTTGATGTCTAAGCCAAAATAACTTCAAGGGGATGGCAGTGTCGTGACTGATTCAGAAGTGCTCCTACTCCAGCTCCAATTCCCTGTGGAGAAATGCAACACCGCACTTGCATCTTTCTCTCCACTGCACAGAAACCAATCTTCTGCCAAACTCTGGCTGACTGGTAAAAGCAAAATTAAACATTTATGCGTCAGATGGATCAGATGTGTGCTCATTCATTAGTACAGACACTTTAATGAGGATGGGTTGCAATCAGAGGGCCCATTATTGCTGCTATCCCAGAAGCAGAAGGCTTTGTGTGAGCAAGTCAAGGAGTTTTGGGGAACCCAGGAGCTTTCCACCCACATAGCACAACCTCTCCCTAACCCAGAAAGAGTAATTTCATCTTGTTCATAGCAGAAGTAACTAACTGTGCGGATGGATGAGTCACAATTTTATATCCTTCCTCATCACCATCAAAATTCGCAATTATATCTCATTCTTTCTTCCCTAGTGAAACCTTTGCAAAATCTGTCCAGTTAGGGACAAATAAGAAGCTACAAACATAGGAAAGGAATTCTAAAATGCAATTCTTCCCTACATACTGCAAGCAACCTTTGAGCTGACAGTAGAGACCTTTACATCTGACATCCATCCAAAATGTGAATTGCTTTAGTATTTATGAGACAAAGGTGACACTTTATATATATATTTTCAGAAAGAAAGCTTCAGAGATACAGCCAGGATCGAGACAGCAATCTGTACCACCAAGATTACCAAGAAATCCTGTTTGCAAACCAAGTCCTATTAAACCATCCCTGAAGTAACCCGGCCTCTGAACTTCTCCTCCTTTAGTCAATTATTGCCAGGCCCAAACTATTTGAAAGGTTTGCTTAGCATTTTTGCGCTGGAAAAAGGGTGACAGATGCACGCCACAGTAACCTGATGAAGCTATTTGGCCTGCAATTATCAGAGGAGGTCATAAAAGATGAGCTAAGAGTGCTGACTTTAAAATCCACAAAGCTATATGCTCGTAGGTGCCCAACTAGAGCCATGCAAACATACACAAACCCACAGTAGAAGTGTCAACACAATGAATGGAACAGCTGGAAGAGGCAGAGGCTGTTGTATCCACACGGCAAGCCAGGTAAGAAATTTGTTTAAGTAGGGAAAGCAAAATGGCCCCATTTCCAGCCTGCATCCCACACGGTAATTGAGGCATGGGGAAGGCTACGGGAACATGCCACTGCAGAGACCCTCTGCTAGCGGTTACAGCAATTCAATCATTCCCATAGCAAAGAGTTATTTAAACTGCGCTCAAGAATATCTCTACTTTCCCAAAATAACAGAAGATACTGAAAAGAACAAAGAAATAATCCAAGGATTGATTGCGGAAGTCAAGGTGCCAAGCACAAATGTGGACAAAATTTGAGGTGTTCAGGGAGAGCTGGGCCTGCGCAAACTGGCCAGCTGCCATTGATGGTACATGAAAAACACCTCTTCCACGGAGTACCATGAACACACATGAACAACCTACTGTACTTCCAGATCTCCCACGGGACCTGACAAGGCTCGCTCCAATCTGGAATTTGGCCTCTAGGAGACAGCCTGCTCCAGGGGGAGGTGAAACTCATGATGATCACTAACTTCTCCAATATCCTCCAATATACTGATGAAGGTGTATTTGGTTCCACAGCAGGAAAGGCACAAACCTAATTCCTACAACAAAATAGATTTAGAATATTAGATTGGGTTGGGAGCAGAAGCCTGGAGGTGCGTCAAACACACAGTTGGGTTGTAGGGTAAACAGAAGGGCATTTGTTAAGGAGTCCAAAGGTGGAAATGAATGGGGCAGTGCTGGAGCTAACCGGACTATGTCCAGAGTGGCTTAGCTTGGAAGAGCATAGCAACTGTGTCCACAAAACAAAATCAGTGGCTGCGCCATGACACAGTGGGGAAATCTGTAACGTTTAGTGAGCAACCATGAGAAACATTCTACCTGCGCCCAGTTAGATGGTGTTTCAACGTTGTGAAATGCAAACATGGCACACTTAGTGCAAACCTTGATACCAGCATAATTAGGAAATAGTGAAAAAACAGAATAGCATTTTCACTCCTCAAAAAGAATCAGTTAAGTTTCATTACGGAAACTGAGGTTCTGAGGGAACTGGCAGATGAAGTCGCTAAGCCACTAGCCATCATATTTGAGAAGTAGTGGCGGTCTGGCGAGGTTCCTGACGACTGGAAAAGGGGAAACATAACCCCCATTTTCAAAAAGGAAGATAAGGAAGACCCGGGGAACTACAGGCCAGTCAGTCTCACCTCTATGCCTGGCAAGATCATGGAGCAAATCCTCCTGGAAACTCTGCTGAGACACACAGAAATCAAGGAGGTGATTGGTGACAGCCAGCATGGCTTCACCAAGGGCAGATCATGCCTGACTAATTTGGTGGCCTTCTACGAAGGGGTCATAACGGCGGTGGACAAAGGAAGATCGACTGATGTCATCTACTTGGACTTGTGCAAGGCATTTGACACTGTCCCACACGATATCCTGGTCTC